>ML784662.1:649416-692774 GCA_009831015.1 Picea engelmannii | reverse complement strand
AGGAGTGATGAGTGAGTTAAGTTGTGTGTGGGCCACATAGGAGATGCGTTAGGGTTTAGGTAATGTGCCACTTAGGATGGGAGTTGAGTTCCTTAGTTGGAGACTCCTCCTAACTCCATGTCATCTAATTAGGTCGACCTCCTCACTAGTTAACTCACGTTAATCCTTTAGTCAACTAGGGACACACAAAAAACATGTCTAAAACATGCTCCCCAGTTCTCCTAAAATTTAGGAGATTTAATTAATTACCCATTTTTCGTATTTTTCGAGTAATATTGACTTTTTTAGTGATAACAATCACTTTTTAGTCTCGAAAGATGGGAAATAGGGGTTTACATCATACTCCAGACTGAAAAATGACTGTAAATATGGCATCTGACAATATTTGATGCCATATTTTTTTACATTTATTGTCTCAGAATTAATAAATTCCATTTTTGTGGGAATTTAATTAATTCACTGAAAACTTAAAAAAAAAACTATCCGACTTAGTCGCAATTTCCAAATGACTTAGACACTATGTTCTAGTATGATATTATATACATTTTGACACTAGACATTGGATTTTCCATGCCAAGACCTGCTTGTCAACACATACTCTAGCTTTGGAGCAAGTTTTTTTCTGAGTGAAAAAACTTAGAAATTATTTAATCGCTCCCTAAGGCAAGCAGAAAAAATAATTAACAAGTAGAAAAAAACACTCTGAAGTATGTGCCCACTCCCAGATCAAGGGTGGCCAATATCCTTTTACAATATCTCATACTTAGGACATTTATTACAATGGTGGAAATGCGGGAAAAAGGGGCCCCTTTAAGGCCTGCTGAATCACTGAAATCTGCATATATGAGCATTGCTTGCTCATTCTCTGGCGGCTCTTCAGGAAATCCAGCTTGTGCAAACTGGTGGATAACATAGGCTCCATATGGGGACGTGTTCTTGATCCTTTTATAGAAAGGGAGAGCATGCGAGAATCTAGAATTTGTCCCTACATCACAAACATCTTGCCAAAAACAACAACAACGACACATGTATATGAAGACCAAGTGTAAATTGAAATTGCACAATTATTATACATGTAAATACAAAATATAATTCAAAAATGAAAATGAACTATTATACATAAAGTATAAAAGAAGAAAGTGAACATAAATGAAAATTAAAATGTGGAGGAAAGGGTTAGAGATACGTTACAGAGGATGCCCCGTGGCATCAAATAACATTATTGAAGAGCAATTTGAAAAGTTGTCTTCTCACTGGTAGCTTTAACCTTTCCACTGTCTGAATGGATAAAGTAGAAACTGCATGAATCAACCATGTCATGGATGAAACAAGACCTCATATGTTTTAATAATCCTTGTCCGGGATGACTCTTTGAAGATCCTTTTCCAAGTTTTATTAACTTGGCCCTTTTCTTGGGATCAAACCACCCAAGAAACATATGTTTGTTTTTATTCAACCAAACTTTGAAGTTTGGTAAGCCTTGTAAGTCTTTAATGAAGCTCTGCATTGGGTTGTCATGATGGAAAACTAACCACTTCTCATAATGATCTGGAGTTGAAAAATTGAATCTATCTTTCAATTTCCCATTAGTTGTTATTAAGTCATCTGATGATTGAGAAATTGGAACCAGAACTGGAACTATCAAGGGATTTGCTTCACTGATTATTTCAGGCTCATCATAATTGTCGAAAATTTTCTCTGAAGAGATGGATTCCTCGAGAGGAGGGTGGGGATTTGAATTATCTGGATACTCAATCATTTCCAACTCAAAATCCTTTGTTTCCTCATGACCAGTTAATGACTCTCATCTATAGGCTCTTCTGGAATTTCTAAGTGAAACTCCTTTTCTTGTTCATTGTGAAGCTCTGGCTCTATAGGGTCTAAATACTTGATACAAGCTTCTGCCTCTGCAAGGTGAGATTCCATGTCCTTTAATGCCATTTCTTCTTCAGTCGAGGTTGGCACTTCCTTTGACTAAGAATTCATGCTTCTTTCAAAACTTGACAGATTTCATGAGACGACCAAATTAATGTCTTTGGTTTATTGACTTCCAATCTACTGGCTTCACTTGATTTCCCATGGATCTATAGGTGGAAAATGTGTCAAAGATTCCACAAAATGTATTATGAAGGGTATTTACGTAGGATATCCACCTAGATCTTTGAAAATATACAAAATCTTTGAAAAAAAATATAAAATGGCCAATGATGTTAATACTCTATCCTAACACAAGCTCTAAATAGATCATAATATGAGGTCAACAAAACATTTGATTTTCCTTTGAATCATGGAGCTAGATCAGACAATTAATGGTCACATGGACATTACATAAAAAATGATAATTTTTCCAGATCTGAAAGAACACAGTGGGGCCTAATTTTCCCAACATTCTTTAATTCTAAACATTATTAGGACTGTGACATGTATTTACATTTCCACCATTAAAAAACCGTACGTGCTTTGGGTTTCTTGTTGCCCATGATTCATGAGACTATAATCTAGTGGGGATAACTAGACTACTAAGTCTCTCACACCCTCTTCATCAAGAGGTGGGGTACATTACAGTCTCCCCTACTGGAAATTGCTTGCCCACAAGCAATTCTGATCTGGTCTCCTGAAGAACCTTTTTACTTTCCCAAGTAGCATCTTCTATAAGCAATTTCTTCCATTTGATCAAGTATTCCCTGATGCTCCTCTTCCTTAGCCTTCTCTCTCTTACTTCTAGTATTTCCTTCAGAATCAGTATAAATTGCCCCTCCTCATCCAATGGGGGTAGTTCCTCAATAGGAATGATGTGTTTCCCTATGGATCTTTTTAGGCATGATACATGAAAGACATTGTGTATTTTGTTGCCCCAAGGTAGATCAAGCTCATATGCCACGACCCATACCTTCTTTTTTACCATGTATGGTCCAAAGAAGCATGGTTGGATATTTTCTGCATCATTCCTATTAATAGATTCTTGTCTGTATGGTTGGAACCTCAAATATACCAAGTCACCAACCTCAAATGTGCGCTCCACTCTGTGTTTATCTGCTTGTACCTTTTGTTGATTTTGTGCCCTTTGCAAGTGGTATTTAAGCTCTCTGAGTATATCTCAACTATGTTGAATCCAATCCTATACCATAGGATCTCTCTATTGGTACCGAAGACAATATCCAAAAAGGTGAGGGGATCATAACTATATAAGGCCCTGAAAGGTGACATACCAATAGACATGTGATAGGTGGTGTTGTAACAATACTCTCATAAATGAAGCCACTTAACCCATGCCTTATGTTGTCTTGAAACATAATTTCACCATTTGTTAACTATCTTTGTTTGGCCATCAGTTTGAGGATGATAGCTAGTACTGGGGGTCAAGGTCGTACCTACCAACCTGAATAGCTCCTGCCAAAAGGTGCTCATGAACCTGTTGTCCCTGTCACTCACAATGGTTTTGGGTAAACCATGCAACCTGAAGATCTCTCTAAAGAATAAATATGGAACCTATGAAGCAGTGAAATCTGTGGAAATGGCGAAGAAATGAGAAAATTTGGTTATTCTATCCACAACCACAAAAATGCAATCCTTTCTCTGGACCTTGGGAAACCCTTTGATAAAATACATGCATATACTTTCCCATTTTTTCTTTGGGATGGGGAGTGGTTGCAGTAAACATGTTGGATGAGTGTCTTCATCCTTGTTCTCCTAACAGATGGATCATTCCTTGATATAGCGCATCACATCCTCCTTCATGCCCTTCCATGCGAATCTCTCCCCTATCTACCTATATGTCTTGACAAACCCCTGATGCCCTGCCAATGGTGAATCATGACATGCTTGTAATACTCGTCTTTTCAAGGTTGACTCGGGAACTAGGAAGATTCATCCCTTGTTGTATATTATGTCAGCCACAATCCCGAAGTTATCATCCTTTACGTTCCCATCCATCAACTCACAAGCAAACCTATTTTTTGAATATTCCACCAAAAGGTGTGCTTTCTCGTCAAGTGAAATATTTATCATAACATAGACTGAGGGTCTTCTGGATAAGGCATCAACCACCACATTATTTTTTCCTTTGAAAAAATCAATTTCAAAGTCATAGGCATGGATCTTGCTAACCCATTTATGTTGTCTTTCATTTAAGTCCCTTTGGTCCAAAAAGTACTTGAGGCTATTGTGATATGTCCTCACAACAAATTTGGCCCCAACCAAGTATTGTCTGAATTTAGCCAATGCTTGCATGATAGCTAACATCTCTTTGTCATAAATGGTGTAGAGAAGTTCAAGACCCCTCAGTTTTCGGCTCTTATAGGCAATGGGATTCATGTTTTGCATAAGCACTGCTCCAATGCCCTCTCATGAGGCATCACACTCCAATATGAAAGGTTGTGAAAAGTCTGGAAAAGAAAGTACTGGACAAGTGCTCATTACCTTCTTCATCTTGTCAAAATTCATTTGTGCCTCTTGGCTCCACTTAAATACGCCCTTCCTGGTCAAATCTGTCAAGGGTGCGCAAATATAGGAGAAGCCTTTGAAAAACCTCTTGTAGTAACAACAGATGCCCAAAAATCCCTTCAACTCAGTAAGAGTCTTGGGTGTTGGCCAATCAAGTATGGCTTGTATATTTTCTTGGTGCACCTGTACTCCTTTCACTCCAATGATGTGTCCCAAATAAATAACTTTTGTCATACCAAATTCACATTTTGACTCCTTAGCATATATGGATTGTCCCTCCATGATAGCCAAGATCACATCTACATGTTGAAGATGATCCTCCCAAGTTTTTCTATATATCAACAAATCATCAAAGAAGCCCAAGAGGAATTTCCTCAATTGCTTGTTGAAGACATGATTTATACAAGATTGGAAAGTGGTTGGCGCATTAGTTAGCCCAAAGGGCATAACCAAAAATTCGTAGTGACCATAATGACATTTGAAATCTATTTTGGGCACACCTTGCTCCCTCATTTTGATCTGATGATGGCCAGAGCGCAAGTCTATTTTTGTGAACTAAACAGCCTTATGAAGCTCATCCAATAGCTCAACAATCATAGGGATGGGGTATCTGTTCTTGATGGTATTTTTGTTCAATGCCTTGTAATCAATGCACATGCGCATTGTTCCATCTTTTTTCTTTACTAACACTACTGAAGATGCAAAAGGACTAGAACTTGGCCTAAGGTAGCCCATGTCTAAAAGCTCTTTGATAGATTTTTCAATTTTGTCCTTATACTTTTTTGGGTGTCTATAAGGAGTAGTAATGGCAGGTTTTTCTCCTTCTTCTAATTCTATAATATGCTCAAACCCTCTATCTGGTGGTTCTCCTGGTGGAATAGGTTCAAAGACGTTGTTGTGCATGTCAATGATTTTATGAATATCTGGTGTGTAATGAGGATGCCCCTTCTTGTCCACTTGTACTGAGATCCTACACTCTAATGCATATACAATGTCTTCTCTTCTGAAAATAGCTTCCATGCGCTTTGTTGTCACCACTCTAGGTGTATTACCTATCATCCCTCTAAGCATCACCTTTTTCCCACTCTCTTCATTGAAGGACATCTCCATGGTTTTTTAGTTGGTGGTGATAGGTCCCAATGTACTAAGCCACTGAACTCCCAAAATGATGTTAGTATCTAGTAGATCCATCACATAAAATTCCAGTGCAAAATCATGCCTACCCAAAGTAAGTTTTTTCATCCCCTGAATGTACCTATCACAGGGCATGGTGCACCCCCTGCTACCTCCACACGAAATCCCTCAAACTCTAATGTAGGTATATGCCTTCTTTTCAGTAAGGTTGAATCTATGAATTTGTGTGAAGCTCCCCCATCAATGAGTACCCAAATATTTTGTCCCTAAAGCACTCCTCTCATCCTGAAGGTATTGAATTTAGGCACCCCACTGATGGATTCTATTGTAACCTTCTTGTATGTTGTAAGGTTGAAACTACTTCTTCCCCTTCATCATTCTCTCTGGGGTCCACTCTAGGTGGATTTTCTTCTATGTTCTGGATATGGTTGAAATCTTCTTCCTCCTCATCATCATAAATTACCTCATTGTAATGGGCCTTGCCCTTACCCATGCATTTGTGCCCTAGATCCCAAGATTCCTTGCATGTGAAGCACACTTTCTTCCTCCTTAACTCTCTCCTAGTAGCCTCATCCATTTTGTATTTTCCTCTGTCAACCCCCTTTGATCTCTCCCTCCTTGGTTTATGGGTGGTCTAGAGGAAAACTTAGCTCTGGTTGTAGATCCCATCAAGTCCCTGGTCCTACATAAGGCATCCTGTAAGTTGGAAGGATTAAAATCCTCGACCCAACCTTTTAGGGGTTTAATCAACCATTCTGTAAAGAGCATCATTAGTCTCGCCTAAGACACATCTGGCACCATCACTTCTATCCTCTGAATCTCCTCTATATAGGTATTTGGTGTCCCATTTTGTCTGAGTTGTGTGAGTTCCATGAAGTGTATCTCTAGATCTCCCTAATCAAATTTTCCCGTAAGTCTCTGAGTGAACTCTGTGTGAGTAGTGATCTGGTTATGACCTAAGGTGGTCAAACCATTATACCACCAGTCATGAGATTTTTCCTCCAAGTACATGGTGGAAAACTTAATGGCATCCATCTCCCTCATGGGGTTAAGCTGTAAATAGTTGTCTAACTTTTGCACCCAAGCTTGCGCAGACACCTTGGGAGACCCATCAAAGTATGGAATTTCCATCTTACCTGCCCTACCCTCTAACTCATTATTGTTCCTGTGATAGTTTTTGGGTTTACCCCTGAATTTGATGCCACAATATTGGTCCAGTGTAACTTGTCTCATGAATCCTGCACTCAATGATTCATACTCCCTTACATATTGTTCAAAGTTTTATTCTATTTCATTGAAGTGGTTATCCTGTGGTTGAAAATCCAAGAATGTAGGCATATAAGGTCTAGGGGTAACTCTACTGCGTGTTGGCCCCCTGGAAGTTCCCCCTCCAAATATTTGTCCCTCTGCATGATAATGAAGATCATGCTCTTGGTGATCCGAAAAGGATCTAGAGAAGACTAAGAACAACTCAGAACTCGCAGAAGCAACTCAAGATGCTCAAAATGGCCTCAACAGATAGAGAAAGGGAAAAAATTCAAAGTTCTCAAAACTTGGTGAAATTGAAATTATCGCAAAGAGCGTGTCGCAATATTTCTAACAGCACAAATGACTCGCCAAATGGAGTTATGGATCGAAAGATATTCACGGTCAAAGTTTGGTCAACCTAGCCCAATCAATAGGGGGATGAATCAGCATCCGTGTGGATGACGTCATCATCCGTAAAACACATGTAGCAGGAGCAGGAGGTGACATGTGTCATGCTAACATCAACATGGTGATGTGGCAGCACTAAAGGCTTCCATGTGTCAACCAAATTTGGCACTTCTGGACCAATCCGTCGACCAATAGGATTTTGCCACATGGCAGTCCATATGGTTCGTACACTGACGTGGCATGATGAGTTGGCAGTGACGTGGAATCCATATGATGACATGGTGATAACATGGCAGGATGACAAATTAGTGCATGACGTGGCCAAATGGGAGGTTGCCACGTCGCCCAATCAGGGGCATGGCAGTGGGAAAATGCCCAATGACAGCCTGTATCCGAAATTTGAAAAAAAAATAATGATTTGGCGGGATTTGGCAAACCACGCCAAATATGACCACATGCTAATCGATAGAGCTTTGGATAGGACCATCGCTAAAGCTTTCGGAGCAAATTTGGTTATATATGTATATAGTTATAGCAATAAAGCCAAAAGGGGGAGGCCAGCGGGTTTGACCCCGAGACCTCCTCCCTCCGCTATGCCTTAATACTCATGCCATAACCAACGGACCAACGACCCTCTCATTGTAATGAACGCCCCAGAATTTACTTAAATGTTGCATCCACCTAACCCCATAGAGGAGGTGCTCGTGTGGTACGACCGAGCATGCAGTTCGAGGAAAGTACAACAACATTAATTGCAGGTTACAGAGGCATAGAAACTGAGACAAATTTCTTCTTGGGCCTGGGAGTGTTAGAGTCAAATCGAGGAGTGGAGACAGACATTTTTGGGTAATTCGACGCCACAAATTCAGTGGTGTTGTCTGTTTTCTGATCTGAGCATTATTTATGTAGCTTGATTTTAGAATGAGGTATACTTATGTATTTTGCCAAAAAAAATTGTTGAGTTAATGAAAAATCCTACCCATTTGAGAGCAAGACCCGAAGACAAAGTCCACCATGGAAGAACTCTATTATCAAGTTTTTGTGTTCAGATTTGATGCTTATGTCTCTTCATTTTTTAGCTTTTCCTTCTTTAATGGTGCACTTTAATTTATGCTCATTTAATGCAATTCTTTATAAGTCACTCGATGAAAAGATCCTGGATCACCTAGTAATGTCTATTTTCTCCATGGGAAGCATTGGCTTTCTTGTTAGCATAAATTCTTGGGTCGTTCCCCCCATGTGTCATCTGTAACAAGAGTTGCACATTTTTTTCTTGGTTAGCATTTATTTTTTCCAAGGTTTCCTTCATTTCAACTTGTCCCCTGCGCATTGTCTCCCGGTTTTCCTGTAAATGGAACTCAAGTGTACTCTATGTATTGTCTATGGAGTTTTTCAGCTCCTTTTCTATAGCTGCTAAAACATGTGGCTCATTGTCCTCACCTAAACCTTCCATTTCTTCCTCCGGTTCACATGTTTGTCTTATGTGCCTTCCCATATAGATACCACTGAACTTCTGCATGCGCTAATCCCCACAAGCTGGGAGGATTTAATGCTCCGATACCACTGTAATGTTCCCAAGCCAATTTTTGCCCAGAGCCAAGGGTTGTTTAACTATTTATTTTTTGTTTCAATGTGTTTTGCAGGTTTACTTCATGAAGTTGTGCATTTAGGGTTTGTACATAGAAGATCATAGCATGGAGATATAGATCTGGACATACAGCATAAGAAAATGACAAGATAAAAACAAAGAACACCAATATAGAACCAACAACTTCATATATGACCTTTATTTAGATAATAGAGTGATCATGATACAATAGATCTGCAAATCTAGGAGAATACCATAAGAATAACCAAGTTGGAATAATAGTTGCTACAACAATGTCCAAAACTGAAGATAATAGCCACCAGAGGCACCACAATAAACTGGAGAAAGGGACAAGATTAATTTCTTTCCCTTCAAGAGCTAGATCAAATCCTCCTAGCTTAGTTGTGCCCTCCTAGTTGGTTGTAGCTACTCAATATCTCAACCTCCCTCCTAGAGACCTCCAAATGCCACCAAAATGAATAGAACAGTAGATCGGGGCAAGATAAACCCCCTAGAAAAGTAACAATCATCTTCAGCAATAAAAAAAAATACAGTCTTATCTCAAAAAATGAGCCAGCCAATCTCCTCAAAATCTATGCCAAATTCCTTGAAATTCATGCTAGAATTTCCTGTACGATTTCTACAGTTCAAATCCTCTATTTTTGTGCATGTACCTGTACATTTTGTCTAGGAATGCATGCCAAAACAGAAGCCTCGATTTCTATGCAGAATATATTGTACAACAGCCTTGGAATGCATTCCAAACTCCACGAAAATTTTGTTGTACACTCTCCTCAATTTGTTTTCCCACAAACAACAGTACAACCTCTCAGAAATCAAAACTGAATGGTTTCATTAAATTTTTAACTCTACCTTGATATGCATGTTAGCACTTTGCCTTGGGAATCATGCCTCTAGTAGCAAACTCGTCCTCCTTCTCCTTAGCTTGACTCTCTCTCTCTTGCACTCTCAAATGCTCATGAAGAATGCACAATGAGGGCACCTCAATCCCTAGATAGACTCTTTGAGAGGAATATTAAAAGTCATGTGATCCAAGGGATGAGATTAGATCTTGGGCCTTTAGATCAATGGTGGTGATTTAGTGTCTTTTAAGTCACCCACTTTATGAAATATTCCAAAATTCACCTTTAAATTTATTTCTCATAAATTTAATGTGTTAGGGACCACATTGGACACTTTCTCACACCTAGGCACCTAAGTCGTGATAAATACTTGTCCTTGGTACAATTTCAACACTCCCTCTTACTGAGGAAAGTGTTCCTCACTACTCCCATCTTATCTCTGAAGGGTATTTTTATCGCACAAATTGTAGGTTGGGAAAAGCCCGACCCAATCCAAAAGATGGCGAGAAATTTGGAAATACCTATCCACTATCACCTTAGATAGTTACTCCCATCGCTTTAGTGAAGGAGAAATCCTACATAAGGGGGGTATCTCGGGTGACCCTAGGGGGAATGAGATGGAAAGTGGAGTGATGGAAGGTGATGCCCCTATAGTTCAAGATAAGAAATGGAATATGGCTTGGAAATGAGTCTTGGTGATGGTAAATAGTTTCCAGAGCCTTGAGTCCCTGAAGAAGAGAATTGTACCTGCCCGAGACAAGAGAAAAGACAAATATACAAGACCAATATTCAAATGGACAAGCAATTGAAGCTCGATGTCCTATATAGCATCAATATACAATGATATAAATCAAGAACTAAATGATAATGAAATATGCTATATATGTCAATGAAATTCAAGTAAAGATGCAAGAGATTAAGCTAGCATTGACTAGTATAACTCAAGTAAGATAAAGCAAGACTTCAGTGATAAAGTAAGGCAGTTAAGTGATGTTATTGAAGAGATATTATGACAGACTTATGGTTGTAGCAAAATATTGCTACATAAGCAAAATATACCCCAAGAAATCAAAAAACAACTTGCCCAACAATTAGCCAATACCAAGTAGATTATCAATGACAACTTGCAAACAAATTCTTATGGTAGATCAGTGAGTAAAGTGAGGGTTTAAGAGTGTTTTGTTTCAACCCTAATGTATTTAGAAAAAATTTAATACCGCAGCAAGAAATACTTGGCCAAATATGATTCCCTAGAGGCTCAAAGAGGCTAATAGCATATAGAATTGATTCCACTTCAAACAATTTGAATATCTCGCAAAATCACGCATTCCAATGCAAGTAATTTATTTCTCCAATGAAATTTTCAGATTAGTGCTTTGTATATATTGGGTAAATGGAGTCTTGGATGTGACATTTAGATCCAAAATATCTCTAAGGATGTAGGCCCTTCTAATCCCTAGAGCATGCAAAAACAACTAAGATAAGGCTAGGAGGGTGTAAGCCCTTTTACTCCTCCTAGCAACCTTGTAAAAATGACTTGTCAAATTGCAAATAAAATGGACCTTGGTGGAGGGTGTATGCTCTTATACTCCTCCAAGGTTTTAAGACAAGAATATCAATGAAACTAGAAGAAAACACCAACAAAATGCAGAAATTTCCTTTCCAATTCCACAAAATAGCATGAACAAACCCTAGGTTACCAAGCAATATCCATCCAAAGCATGAAATAAAGCCTCCAAAAAGTGTGCACCACCTTAGCTCCACAATATACCAAGAGAAAACACTAAAATATAGTTTCACAAGAGAGAGATAGTCCAAATTTCCAAAGTAGGGAACAAATTTCAACCAAGTAGTCTTCTCTTATGAGAGAGCTATGATAAAATGAAATGATTTTGGTCTTTATTTATAGAAGACCTCTAAAATTTGTTTGTCCACATAAAATTAGGGTAAAGCAAAAAATAAGGGAGCCATCCCCTTTATTTTCCCCCTTTACAATTTAATTTTCAGTTTACACATAAAGAAACCCTAGAAACATGATGTCATCTACCTAAAGGGTGATGTTTTGGCACTTTAATGAGGTTGTTGGGGTTGTAGGAGAAAGTACTAAGCCTCCAAAGTCCATGTGTCCTCAAGCCAAGTGTCTCCTCCACAATCCAAGGGGTCCTCCCATACAAAATTTCCAACTTTCCATCAACCACCACATCCCCTAGCCCCAAAACAAGACATCAAGCCTAGAAAAGTGGCGTAAGAGCTCCCAAGCAAGTCGTTGTGCTGGAAGAGGGCTAGGTGTCACTGTCTAAGGTGTCCTCTCTTGCCTCCAAAGGAAATTTCCATTATCTGGTTGGTCCCAAGGTGTGGGTCATGGCATCCAACCTATGGGATTCCTGCCCCAATGAAGGCCCAAGTTGGGCTTGTTCCTCCAAAACGTCCATCAATAAGGTCCTGCAAAGAGAGACAAGTGCACCCTCCAAGGATCTCAAGTCAAAGAATCATGGCAAGTAAAATCAAATTTAATACAAGAGCCACCTAAACATGTGCATCAAAAACTACCTTATCAAATTAAACAAGTGCTCAAAGACCCTATGCAATTTGTCGAGCTTAGGTATGGGAGGGTTGACAATGTGACCTATTGGGTGAATCATTCCTTGAGTCAAGGAGTGTTTCCTACGTGGACGCTCTCTAAGTCACATGGAGAAGATGAAATGGATGATGGGTAAGACTTTTGGGCATGGGGTTCATGACATACAAGGGTTCATATTGTCTCATTTAAGGGTGCCTTTGTAGAGGGTGTGTTGCACCTTCATTTTCAATGCATCATTTTTCCAAGCCCATTTATTTGCCATTAATTAATTAAGGTTTGGAACAACTGGGTACTCCCAATGGATAACATAAAACTTGGGAGATGGTACCACGGTGTCACTTGAAGGGATAGGTACATAAAGTGTCATGGGGGTAAAGAAAAGCTTGTAACACACTTGTGTAGATCCCTCAACAAGTGGGGAATTTTTTTATATGTATATTTTCTTTTGCGGGTCTTTGATATTTTAGGAAAAACATTTGATTGTTCTCAAGACCTCTTTGGGCGAGCATCTGGAAGGTTATAGTTTTGTCTTTTATCTTTTTCCATCTACATTCCCTCTGGGCCTTCAGCCCCTTCTTCCCATGAAATGAGGTACAATCCCTTCTTGGGTCAATACACCCGAAAATCCCAAAAGATAAGGAGATGAAAGGATGAAATGTGAAAAGTGATAAGTATGATCAGGAATGGCACAATGACTCGTCAAGGGTACTTTCCAGTAGAAAATACATCCCCAAGGGTGACCACTTATTAGGGTGCAATGTCAACCACCAAGGTGAAACAAGGAAAAGAGAATAATTTACAAGAAAACATTTTATAATCAAAAGGAGCTTTAAATGCAACATATTCAAATGCCTCAAGTATTAAAGTGATACTTACAAAAATACTTGACTTGTACCTCATGGAGCAAGACCCATCATCTTCTGGAAGCAAGCTAATGTGGTGCCATCGTGATGAATCCAGGATGTGTGGTGGTGATGTGGGGTCATTGTATGTGCATGTGGACATTGTTAGTCATTCGTCTCTCGGTACTCCATGTCTACAACCAGAGAGCCTCGAGACATCGTCTCCTTAGTTATCCCTAGAAATTGGGGATAACGGGTACAAACTTGCCTCTTCCCAAAGCCTTCGTGAGGATGTTTGCTACCTACTCATCAGTGGATATAAACTGAAGCTCAACTACCCCTCTTTGAACATAGTCTCGGATGAAGTGATATCTAATCTCTATGTGTTTGGACCTATCATGGAAAACTGGATTCTCAAAGAGTAATATGCAACTTTGATTGTCACAGTAAATCACTGTGGGCCTCAACTGCACACCAAATATCCCAACCAACAACTTCTGAATCCATATGGCCTCACAAATGGCCTGAATGGCTTCCATATACTCAACCTCGACATAACTCAAAGCTACTAAATTTTGCTTCCGACTAAACCAAGGCACAACAACTGAGCCCAATCCAAAGCAACATCATGAAGTACTATTCTTGTCAATAACACGTCCAACCCAATTTGAGTCTGTGTAGCTAATCAACCTGATTCCATACCCTCTCACATAGTCCATGTCATAATCCACCATACCCTTAAGGTACCTGAGCACATGTTTTGTTGCCACTCAATGCACTCTCTAAGGCTCCACCATAGACTGATTGAGAGTGTTGACAACAAAATAAATATTCGGTCTAGTGTTGACCACATACATCAAAGAGCCTATCAACTAACGATACATTGTGGGATCAACCAACTCTGACTCATAAACATTGAGCTTATTCCGGTTGGTTATCATGGGTGTGGACATGGGCCTACAATCCTCCATCTGAAATCTCCTCAGAATATCAACAACATACTTTCCCTATCCCAAAAAGATGTGTCCTGGCTCCTGCCAAACCTCCAATCCCAAGAAATAATGCATCATTCCAATATCTTTCATCTCAAACTCTGAAGCAAGACTCTTTTTGCAACCAACTATGAGTCTATTTTCCCCTATAATGAAAATATCATCAATATATAGCACAAGAATAAGTGGATCCTCTCCAACCACAATAAATTAAAGGTTGGGATCCTCCTCACTCTTCTCAAAACCCATCTGCTACAAGTATGTATCAATCCTCGAATACCAAGCTCTGGGAGCTTGCTTTAGTCCATATATCACCTTCTTCAATCTACACACATGAGAATCTCTCCCATGCACCTCAAAGCCCTGTGGTTGCTCAATGTACACCTCCTCCTCTATGAAACCATTCAAAAATGTGGTCTTCACATCCATCTGATGGATCTTCCAACCCATCTATGCCGCAATGGAGATCACTGCCTTGGTCAAGGTATATCTATCAACCGGAGCGAAGGTCTCATCATAATCAAGTCCCTCTACTTGTGAGAACTCTCGAGCCACAAACCGAGCCTTGTACTTTTCAATGTTTCCATCATCAACATACTTGATCTTATAGAGCCACCTAGAATTCACCACTGACTTCCCCTCAGGTCTCGGAACAACCTCCCACACATCATTCTTCGTGATGGAATTGTACTTTTCCACCATGGAATCCTTTTATACCTTCTGATTTGTTGCCTCCTCAAAAGTGGAAGGATCAAACTCCCTAATATTGCTCACCATCGCTAACTAGCTGCAAAATCTCTCTGGAGGTTTGCTCTCCCTCATAGTCTTCTTGGGATTCCCCACTAATCTCTGAGCTTCCTTCAAAGTGTCTTGAAGCCATTTTAGCTTCCTTTTCTCTAAAATAGCATCCTGTGGAGGGGACTCCTCCTCCTCAATCCCACCATATAAATACCAAGTACCTAAATATGATGATCTCATGGTCATCTAGGAACCAATAGACTGAGAAACAATACCTTGTGAACTAGTAATCTAAGGACCAGTGATCTATGACCCTCACTTGTGAACCAGACGTTCCTGAAGCAAGGGGTCCTGAACTCTATGACACTGTACTATGTGATGGACTCACCTGAAGCTAAGGATCCTATTGCTCCCCCTGCTCAACATCTTGTGACCTCCTAAAGGCTCTATCATCCTCAAATCTCACATCTCATCGCACAATTGTCTTCCTCAAAGAGAGAATGTATAAGCGGAAAGACTTTGAAGTCTCGTTATACCCAACAAAATTTCCCTTTTCTTTCGTGGGTTCTAGCTTTGTCCTCTTATTAGAAGGAACATGTGAATATGTAAGGCACCCAAAAATCTTTAAGTGCCCAACCTCATGCTTCTTCCTAGAGAAATCCTCCTCATGAGTCTTGTTCCCAAAAACTTTGTGTGGACACTTGTTTTGCAGATAAACTGCAGTGTTGCATGCATCAGCCCAAAGAAAGAGTGGTAGCCCCTGATCATGTATCATGGCTCTCACAGCCCAAACAATGGTCATGTTCTTCCTCTCATCAACCCCATTTTGTTGCGGGTTGTAAGTATGTATCAATCCTCGAATACCAAGCTTTGGGAGCTTGTTTCAGTCCATATAGTGCCTTCTTCAATCTACACACATGAGAATCTCTCCCATGCACCTCAAATCCCTATGGTTTCTCAATGTACACCTCCTCATGTATGAAACAATTCAGAAATGTTGTCTTCACATCCATCTGATGGATTTTCCAACCCATCTTTGTTGCAATGGAGATCACTGCCCTGGTCAAGGTATATCTAGCAACCGAAGTGTAGGTATAATCATAATCAACTCCCTCTACTTGTGAGAACCCTCAAGCCACAAACTGAGCCTTGTACTTCTCAATGT
This sequence comes from Picea engelmannii, assembly GCA_009831015.1. Classification (NCBI taxonomy): domain Eukaryota; kingdom Viridiplantae; phylum Streptophyta; class Pinopsida; order Pinales; family Pinaceae; genus Picea; species Picea engelmannii. The sequence goes on along the minus strand of ML784662.1, from coordinate 676,772 downwards.
TTCCATCATCAACATACATGATTTTATAGAGCCACCTGGAAGTCACCATTGACTTCCCCTCATGTCTATGAACAACCTCCCACACATCATTATTCATGATGGAATTGTACTCTTCCACCATGGCATCCTTCTAGACCTGTTGATTTGTCTCCTCCTCAAAAGTGGAAGGATCAAACTCCTGATATTTCTCACCAGCCTCGGCCCAAAGAAAGAGTGGTAGCCCTTGATCATGTAACATGGCTCTCGTAGCCCAAACAATGGCCTTGTTCTTCCAACCCCATTCTACTGCGGATTGTAAGCAACAATCAATTCTCTCTTAATGCCTTCTCATGCACATAACTCATTGAACTCATTGGAGGTATACTCACCCCCATTATCTGATCTCAACACTTTGATTTTATTCCCTGTTTGGTTCTCCATGAGAGATTTGAACTCTTGGAACCGCTTGAAGACCTTTCCTTTGGTCTTCATGAAGAAAATCCAATACCTCCTGGAGAAGTCATCAATGAAAGTGACATAATACTCAAAACCACTCAAAGATGCAAAAGACATAGGACCACATACATTAGAATGAATCAGATCAAGAATACATGGTAGTATGTTGTCACTCCTTAGAAAAGCAGTCTTGGTGTACTTCCCCAGAGCACACCCCTTGCACACCTCTTGGTGCTCTATACTGAAATCCGGTACTCCGGTAACAATATCTCTCAATATCTTCGGAGCCCCATGACACAAATGGGCCATCCTCCTATGCCATAGCTCACAAAGGTCATTGTTGTTGGTACTATGTATCAATGCTCTAGCTGATTGACACATGAGCTTGTACAACTTCTCATGTTGGATCCCAATCACTTTGGTCGAAGTGAAAATGGATTCCTTAGGATACAATAGCACATGCCCATCACAAAACAACACCTTATATCCCCTATCCTCAATAGTGGAAACTGATATCAAGTTCTTCTTCAAGCCTGGAGCATATAGAACATCTCTCACCAACATGGGAGGTAGGGGCACCCTCTAAAAGGATATTGTCCCACTACCAATTTCCTTGACCACTGATTCATCTCCAAGCACCACCTCAAGATCCCCTATCTTTGTAAGATCTGTGAAATACTCATGAACACTTGTCACATGGAGGGAGGCTCTGCTATCAATATACCAAATACTGGTAGATATTTCTCTAGAGGAAAGACACACCAACAATGAATAGTCCTTCTCAAACCCATGGGAAAACTCCTCCACATCCGTTGAAGTTGCAGTTTGCTTCTTCTTATTATTAGGACACTATGGGCATGGACACATTTACCCTTTGCTATAGATTTTTCTTTGGCACACCCTTGTAGAACACAACCATACATATCCAAATCCATCTAAGATCCTTGTTGGCTTCCTATATGCAAAGCCTCAAGTACTTGACCTTCCTTGCAGAGTTTAATTAGATCTTTTAATGTCTTTTTTGGTTTTCCTTTGGAGTGTGCGAGGAATGTGTATGTGCAAAAACTAATGGCCTTAGCAAATAGATGGCATTAAAGGAGGGTACTCATTCTTTTTCCAGGATGAAAGCTGAAAATGCATGTGGGTGTGAGATTATAGGGTGAATATGGTGATACAAATGAATGTAAAGTGGAAGCAATAACTCCAAAAGGCATTGAAGCCTATAAAAATCCATGAAAATTGGTTTTTTTATTGAAGTAATGAATGCATAGTTCTACAATGTCAACAAAACATGAGATCCGAAGTATGAATTGAACTGGAGGTAAGGTTGTCCGACTCAATTCCTAACTCCTACATTTTATAATGGAATGCAGTGGCCTCCTCATAAGGTCCATTGGTGGCATACCATGTAGTCATCTCATTCCAAGAGATCATATCTCTCTTTATTATTTTATTAAATGGTTCACAGACCTGCAAACAATTTCACCTCTACCCATTTTGTTTGGCCCAAGCAAGTATAGTGTTGAAACTGGAGCTCTGATACCACTTTGTAGTGTACCTGACCACCCCAGTGAGTGTTGGGTTGGCGGGTACTGGGAAATTTCATCAATTTCCCTTTGAATTCACCATAACACAACCAACCTCCGATACCATACAACAACACCTGCTCCATCATACAATTTTACATGCAAAATGATGCATAACACTTAACAATTCAGAGATGTATATATAGAAAGAGATTCTATAAACATACCACAAATTAACACATAATTACACAATGTAACAACAAAGGCACATGGCACTTATCTTTTGTGAAAACACCGGCCAGCTGCAAACCTCATGCATTCCTCCCATCCATAGACCACACTACTCATAATCTCTTAGCAGTGAGTCACCCCCAAGCTGAGACTATTACTCCACCAAGGAAAAGGGCTTTCTAAGGCAACTATGGTCCACAGTCAGTACCAACAAGGACTAGGCCAAGGTACCAAACCTCAACAACACTCCAACCTACAGTCTCTCATTCCCCATCAACCTGCACAAACCAAGGTAGTGTGCCCCCTTCCCTGCATTACAGTCCCTTAGGCTGCACCCCTATCCTTCCAGGACTCTAGCACAAGCCAACGAAGAAGTCTCAGAGCAATGTGGCTCAAGGAGTTCCATATACCCTTGGAGGTCTCTAGGTACCCTCCAAACCTCACATCGGAAAACCTATCCACACACTTCTCCCTCCTGGGCTCCAACCTTCTCCAAGGCAACCCAAAGAGAAGTGTACACACCTAGGATCCACAGGGTAAACTTCGTACTCTTGATCACCTTCTCCCAGAGAATCTCATGTAGTTAGAATGGCCCCCCATAGCATGAATGGAATGGAGAATTTATATTAAATTCCCCTTTTAATATGCATGTGCCCTTTTCAACACATGGCACTCATGCCCCCCAAACTTGGATTCTGACGAAATAGGTACCTGCACAAAATCAGTATTTTAGCGAGACATTAACTTGGATTCTGACGAAATCGCTACCTGCACAAAATCACTATTTTAGCGAGACGGGTACTTTGGACAAATTTTTAGTTGTCTGCCAAGTTGAATTTCAGTGTTGAAAGGGTCTACGTGGATGCTTTTGAGGCATACAGACTAAACACAATCGACGTTATTTGATTCGGATGTTATTAGCTATGAAAATGCAATTTAAAAAATTTCTCACAACTGACCTAGTTTTTGCTTTCTGATTAACTAAGGCATAAAAAATGGTAGCAAAAAGGTGCGTCCAGGTACTTGTTGGAAAGGTCTCCATGTCTACTACACCTACAAATGAGCAGTTTATCAATCCGAGCGCGCCCGGATAAAGGATTCATGCTTTTACAAAGCTCAGAAATCAGAAATTTGGGGTCTTGCCAACAAAGAAATTAATTAAAAATTTTAATACTCATTAGGGTTGCTCCAAAGTATCTTTTGATCCCAATTTCAATGGAATTGTTCGCTAATTTTAAGGCATGGCGCAAAGTTTAAAAGAGTTTTTGTATTATTTTCGGAGCCCAAAACACTCCTTGTTACCATCGAAGAGCCAAAAGAGTTGGGAAGTTTATAGGCAGCCATGAATTTCTATCGAATCAACTTCATAATAGAGTTTTAACAATGGTGGAAGAAAGACATGGTCTCGTATAGTTGTTTAGAGCTTTCCCTTCGTTTTATAGGCATTTTTTCTCTCCAGTGAGCAAATCACTCATTTGGGAGGCTTGTTGGCCTCCCAAGTTAGCGATGTGCTTCTCTAGGACATATCGTTGGTTTAATACTTTGTTGTGGATGAGTTTTCTTTTACTAGGGTAAATAAAAGCATGTAAAAGTTAGTTTTTTGGGTTAAAAGGCCAAAAATAGGTCCATCACTCAACAAGAGAAATAGACTTCTTAGGCTAGCCACGGGGTGGATAGGAGATCTCATCACTCACCTCGGACCCTAGGAAAAATATAAACCCAATAATTCACCTCTCTAATGCCTGAACTCGACAATGGGTGATGTTATGGTGCATATCACTCACCTAAGATGTCGTATGCCCTCGAGAAAAGTGATCCAACACTCCAATAAGCTTAGGCCAACAATGGAAGTGCCCTTTCAACTTCCAATAACATGGAAAATGAATCCATTGAACATTTAAGAGGGCAAACTTGCCACACACCTCTCATTGTTCTCTTTTTTATCTAAAAACTTCATCTTCTTACTTTTTTTCTTGTTTTTTATGGTTTCCTCTTATTTTGTAAGTTTTTATGTGGTTAAAGTAATGGTAGTGATCTAAAAAAAGGATAAATCCTTTGCCAAAGCGCCAAAATTGTGGGGAGTGCGTGGAGTTCAAGATTTGGTTTAAGGAAATCCCTCTGACCGCATATCAACAAGGTTTATGACACTTTTTCTCTTCTTGAGTATCAGTGTTTTCAAAACTTTTTTTAGACATTCCATCCAAGATAGACCTCATGGATAGCATTATCAAACCTATGGTTCTCTACAATTTGGAGGTTTAGGGACATAGCTTACTAGAGTTGGACTAACCATTATAGAGAGAATTCAGGTTCTCATGCTTCACAACATTATTAGATGCAAGAGGTCAATTCCCCAAGCCATTATTCAGGAAGAGTTTGTGCACTCCCCCCACCTTCAAGATTGAAACCATCTTCAAACTGGTTTCCCTTTTATATTGGTTCCAATGCTTTGAGGGCTCTTCACCCAAAACAAATCACTACTATTTTCCTACTTATTGCTCCTTAAGGCCATAGCCACTACCAGTACCTCTAGTGATCTGAAATTGATCTTTTAAAGACATGGTTAAGTATTTTGCATGAGTTGATTTACCATTTAGAAATTGAAGAGAAGAAGAACATTTAATAAAAGAATGTTGCAGCCATCATAAAGAATGCAGAACAAAAAATGAACATTAAGAACAGCAAACCATAACGCCAAATATTGTTAACGGAGTTGGGCAAGGTTGTCTATGTATTTGAACCTTTGTCTCAGTGGGGGAGGCTTTCTTATTAATCATCAATGCTTAAAAAACACATCAAAAGTACATCAAATGGATTACAAACTGGTCTGGCTATGTTCTACTCAACCTCAAGAATCCAACACAATTGACGGCACTGAAAAAGGTTGAGCGTAGCTCCCAGAAATTGCCTTCAAAGTTTGCTTCCTCAATGGCTTCCCTGCATAAAAATGGCTTAATCTTCACAACTTGGCATAATTATTCTAATATGAACCTCCCATGGCTATCAAAAACCTTTTTTTTATATAGATTTTGAGTTGGGGGTCACCTCCCAACTTCCTCCCAAGATCTGGCCTCAAAAAGGGCTCCAAATCCCCCAAAAATGGTCAAAATTCACCAAAATCAACATAATTAACTAAAAAAATCCATTTTGTATAGTCCAAAACCCACTCCTGGCAAAAATATGTGTGCACGCCCCCTATTCAACCGGGTCCTGTTCATATGGGCGCCCATGTGGCCACGCACTAGGTGCTAAATGGTTAAGCTCGCCCTTTTCTCTCGAGTTCCCGGTCAGGTGGAAGGCCATATGGCCAACGCTTTGGTTTTCGGCCCCCGATCTTCTCTCTTGATCGCGTGGAAGGCCATGTATCCCTACACCTTGTTCCACGGGTAGCCCCCGCCGACCGGGGCTTATCCTCAACTCCCGCCACATAGCATAACAAAAGGAACTTTGGAGGCATGCCTTACAAGACCCGCCCCTCTGCCCTTGTGGCTAGTGAATGGTAGTTAATTTGTTGGTGTGCCCGGAGGTTAGGGGTTTGAGCCAAACGGAGTAAAAAAAAATTCACTTGGCCCTCACTAGCCTCATCCGGGGTGCCACGTGGTGCCCTGTGATTGGGCCACGTGTCACCTTGTGATTTGCCACTGTACAGTCCAGTCAACACACCTGCCACATGTCATGCCTAGATCTTGCCACATCACTACCACCTTTCATTCGTACCATACCACGTGTCACAACTTGAGCATGCCACATCACTGTACGACTGCCACGTCAGCGTCCGTACATCCCAATCACCTGCCACATCAGCATCCGAAAACTCCAAAGAGTCCTGACATGTGTCAGCCCCTGGTGCTTCCATGTCAGCATGCTAACGTCATCTACCCTGTCATGTTGACGTACTGTTGACGTCATCAGTACAGATTGTTGATTGTTGACTTTGACTTTTTTGTCTATTTGGGAAAAAGTTCAGATCGCGATAACTTCTCCATACGGTGTCCATTTTTGGAAAAAAACATATTGTCGGAATCAGCACGAAGATCCCTATGTGATGGCGTTGGTTTCGCCTGATTCCTAGAACTTCTAAATTTTGGCCTTCCTGGATCCATTTTGGATCAATCCTCCCCACTAAGACCTTTTGGTCCTCCAAAAGAATATTAACAAGACATCAAGTGCGGGATAGGCCTCCCCACTTGTCCTTTGTCTTTAAACTTTTCCCTGCACACCTGTTCCATCATAATCAATTCCATAATAACCATGACAACTGAAATTATATTATTTGTTATTTGAACTCGTTCACATCTTTCTGAATCCAATACCATCCATGTAGAAAACATTAGCAGCGATAATATCATAAATATGATTGAAAATGAACCAATATGTTTGATGGGCTTGCACGATATTAACTTATCTTGAAGCAAAGTATGATTTAACTCCCAGCATACAACCATCTCATGGTCATTCTTAAGATCAACTGCTTTACTTGGCACAATTATAGGTGTATTGCTTGCATAAGTTGTCTTCTTTAATTGTTCCATTCTTTGAAGAGATCGATTTGTTTTTATATGATGAGCATGTACAACAAATTCAGTTCCCTTCTTAAACAAGTGATACTGATTATGTTCCTTGTAGAATATTGCTTTGTGATCATATAAATAAGGGCTACCTAAGACTATTCCACATGTTTATAGCGGCACCACATCACATATTATTTCATCCACATACTTAGAAGTAATTGCAAACTTTATGATATATTGCTTTGTTATGGGAAATTTGTGATTTTTGTTTATCCAATTTAGTGAATAGGGTTTGTGATGCATCTTAGCTTTTAATCCCAATTTCGTAACCACTTACTCTAAAATTAAGTTAGATTGAGATCCACTATCTATCAATGTATAGATCTTAGTATGTTTCATAATGGCCCTTATATGAAACAATTTACTTCTTGAATCAAAATCATCACCAATTTTACATGTCAAACCAACTGATGTGATCTTAGTCTCATCACCTGAATATGACCCCAAGTATGTTGATCGTCTTGTTGTTGCAACTTTTTGCCTCCAGTTCCTCTCTTTAAACCACTTCGGTCTCTTATCTAGGTGCAATTGCCAGCAATGCTTGCAAGAGAGCTTCTCTTCCTTCACTGTCGTTGAGTTTGATTTCTTCACATTCCCTTTGCCTTTGTCTTGTTTCTTTGAATATGATTCCCCTGATACACTAACTTCGGTTTTTTTTGTTTCAATATATGTTGCTTGAACAGAAACCTCATCAAGATTATTAGGTCCAAACATAAATATAGTATTATGAATATAAGCAGGAAAACCTCATATATACTTGATAAGAGTTTCTTGTGTAGTCAATGGAACATCTAACATCAAAGTCATCTTACGAAATTCATCTGTATATTCCTGCAACGATTGTCCTTTCTTTAACTTAAGACTTTTCCATTCAATTAAAGCCTTTTCCTTATATCCCAATGGATAGAATTGTTTTCTAAATGTGGAAATAAAACCATGCCATGATGGAAAAATCTTACCAACTTGTTGAGTTCCATGTTGCATCTTACTTTGCCACCAGATGAGAGTGGTGCCTTCAAGACGAAGCGATGCCAATCTGATTTTGGTTGCCTCATTTTTGATTTGTTGCACATTACAATATACCTTCATCTGTCTAACCCAGTTATCAATTTTCTCAGCATTAACTTCGCCATCATACATAAGAAAAACAAATTTTACATCAAGTTTAAGTAATGGCATATCAGGCTTACGTTTATGAGAATGTTTTCTTGAAAAAGTAGTATTTGAACTTGTACTTGAAGAAGAAGAAGAAGATGGAGATGAAGGAGGTGAAGGAGGACATTTTGGAGGGTCCTCTCCTTCTTCACTTTTGGCTTGCTTTGAATATTCCCCTTGAACCAGTCTCTTTTGTTCCAAGTAATCTTCATACAACAATTTTACCATCTCCGACATGGCAAAGAAAGTTCTTTGAAACTCTCTTTCGTTTTGAGAAAGTCCTTCTTCCGATGCCATCTTCTCACTTTGAGATGTCCTCTTTCTTTATCCAATCTCAAGATCTCCTTCTACAAGATCTCCTTCACCACGACTTAGCTTTTCCATGGTAATCATGCAAACTCAAACAACCAACTGTCAATCTACTCTGATACCACTTGATCCAAAATTGATCTTTTAAAGACTTGATTAAGTATTTTGCATGAGTTGATTTACCATTTAGAAATTGAAGAGAATAAGAATATTTAATGAAATAATGTTGTAGCCATCATAAAGAATGCAGAATAGCAAATGAACATTAAGAACAACAAACCATAATGCCAAAGATTGTTAACGGAGTTCGGCAAGGTTGTCTATGTCTCTGGTCCTTTGTCTCAATGGGGGAGGCTTTCTTATTAATCTTTAATGCTTCAAAAATACATCAGAAGTACATAAAATGGATTACAAATTGTTTTGGTTGTGTTCTGCTAGACCTCAAGAATCCAACACAACTAACGGCACTGAAAAAGGATGAGCGTAGCTCCCAGAAATGGCCTCCAAAGTTTGTTTCCCCAACGACTTCCCTACATAAAAATGGCTTAAGCTTCACAACTTGGCATAATTATGCTAATATGAACCTCCCATGGCTGTCAAAAACCTTTGGTTTATATATATTTTGAGTTGGGGGTCACCTCCCAACTTCCTCCCAAAATCTGGCCTAAAAAAGAGCTCTAGATCCCCCAAAAATGGTCAAAATCCACCAAAATCAGCATAATTAACTAAAAAAATCCATTTTCTATAGTCCAAAACCCACTCCTGGAAAACATATGTGCACATTCCCCTTATTCAATCGGGTCCTGGTCATATGGGCGCCCATGTGGCCATGCGTTAGGCACTAAACGGTTAAGCCCACCATTTTCTTTTGAGCTCTGTTATCGCTCAATTTGTAGTTTAGGTCAAGTAGCTGAAAGGTAAGGGTCAAACTGGCGTAACAGGAGCTTCCCCACCCACTGTCACCTCGATGGGGGGGTCTTTCTATTTAGGGTGACTAAACCCAAGGGAGACGTCCCTGGTAATCTGGGGTGTTGAAAGGAAAAGGGTCAAGGGATTAAGGCTCAAAAGATTAAAGTAGGTTTTCCCTTCACAGATTACCGCCAAGAAGATAGTCAATATGAAGAAATACCATGGAAGAAGCACCTGTTTGCGAGACAAGGCAACAACAAAACTAATGCATACAAAAAGTGGTTAGCACTTCATAGATTAATGACTATCAACATTTAATATTAATGAGCATAAATAGCAGTAATTATTGACGAAGTCAATGATTGCNAACAGAAACCTCATCAAGATTATTAGGTCCAAACATAAATATAGTATTATGAATATAAGCAGGAAAACCTCATATATACTTGATAAGAGTTTCTTGTGTAGTCAATGGAACATCTAACATCAAAGTCATCTTACGAAATTCATTTGTATATTCCTGCAGTGATTGTCCTTTCTTTAACTTAAGACTTTTCCATTCAATTAAAGCCTTTTCCTTATATCCCAATGGATAGAATTTTTTTCTAAATGAGGAAATAAAACCATGCCATGATGGAAAAATCTTACCAACTTGTTGAGTTCCATGTTGCATCTTACTTTTCCACCAGATGAGAGTGGTGCCTTCAAGACGAAGTGATGCTAATCTGATTTTAGTTGCCTCATCTTTGATTTGTTGCACATTACAATATACCTTCATCTGTCTAACCCTGTTATCAATTTTCTCAGCATTAACTTTTCCATCATACATAAGCAAAACAAATTTTACATCAAGTTTAAGTAATGGCATATCAGGCTTACGTTTATGAGAATGTTTTCTTGAAAAATTAGTATTTGAACTTGTACTTGTATCCATTTGACCAGATCGTGCTCAGAAGGCCAGAGCCCTAGGAATTTTCCCACCAGGGCATAGTCTCTCATATATTGCTTTTGCTCTTCTATGCGTGGTGAGCTGATAACGTATTTTGGGGCCTGTGGTGCTTGTGGGATACATTTACCTGGCATCCATGGAGTTGACGCAGTAGTTGGGATAGTCTCTTTCTCTGGATCGATGTCCATCTACCGATCCTTGAAGGTTCCTTCCGCTAAAAGTTTCGAGCGCAAATCTGGTGGCGGCTGAAAGGTCGGCTACTTCGTACCTTCTGCAGAGTTTCCATTCGTCGTGGCTTGGCTGTAGGAGACGCCACTCGCCCCCCCCCTCCCTGCGAGACATGAGCCCCAACGGGGCAAGAGTTGTGATAGCGCAGCTCAGAGCGGCTGAAGAACCCTAAACCCTCAGTTTAGAGTGTTTTCGATTGCTACATCATCTTGATATTTATTGGTGGAATGATATTATTTCATTGCCATATTAACAAACATTGACTTCGTCAATATTTATTGTTATAATTGCTTATATATTGATATCATATAGTCTTATGAAGTACTAACCCATTGAATCATGCCTTGCATATATTGGTTTGTTGTTGCTTTGTTCCGGGCAGATGTTCTTCTTTGGGCCTTCACTTCATTATTGGTTGTTTAGTCGGGACTATCTGTTTTGGTGGTGACCTGTGAAGGGGGAACTTTACTTTGACTTTTAAACTTTTGCCTCTTCAAAACTCCAGGTTACCGGGGACGTCTCCCCTAGGCCTAACCTCCCTAAAGAGAAAGAACCTCCCCATTGTGGTGACATTGGGTGGGATAGGTTCATGTTACGCCAGTTTGGCCTTCTATTTCATAGCCATTTGACCTAGCTACAAACTGTGCGATAACAATACCAACTGATTGAAGTAGATGAGTAGCCTCAACAAGCTAGTAATGAGTTTGACTAGATGATCCAAAATGGATCCAGGAAGGCCAAAATTTCAAAGTTCTCATAATTAGACAAAACCAACACCATCATGTAGGGCTCGTCGTGCCGATTTCGACATTATGTTTTTTTTTTTTTTCGAAAATGGACACCGTATGGCGAAGTTGTCGCAATCTGAACTTTTTCTTAAACAAGCAAAAAAATTCAAAGTCAACAATCAACAGTCTGTACTGCTGATGTCAGCAGTATGTCAGCATGACGGGGCAGATGACATCAACATGTTGACGTGGCAACACCAGGGGCTAACACATGTTAGTCATTTTTGGCGTTTTCAGACGCTGATGTGGCAGGTGATTGGGTTGTACGGACGCTGACATGGTAGTCCATACAGTGACATGGAAAGATCAGGTCGTGAAACGTGGCAGGGTATGGATGACATGTGGAAGTGACATGGCAAGTTCTGGGCGTGACACATGGCAGGTGTGCTGACTATGCAGGCTGACTGACAAGGTGACTATGCGCTAACTGGACTGTACAATGAAAAATCACATGGTGACACATGGCCCAATCAAAAGGTGCCATGTGGCACCCCGAATGAGGCCAATGATGTCAAAGTCAAAAAAAATTCACTCAGTCAGGCTCGAACCCCTAGCCTTCGGGCACGCCAACAACTTAACCACCATTCCCTAGCCACAAGGGTGGAGGGGCAGGTCTTGTTAGGCACACCTCTGAAGTTCCTTTTGTTATGCTATGTGGCGGGAGTTGAGGATAAGCCTCGATCGACAGGGGATACCCATGGACCAAGGTGCAAGGATACATGGCCTTCCACGTGACCATGAGAGAAGACCGGGGGCCGAAAACCAGAGCATTGGCCATATGGCCTTCCACTCGACTAGGAGCTCAAGAGAAAATGGTAGGCTTAACCGTTTAGTGCCTAACGCATGGCCACATGGGCACCCATATGACCAGGACCCGTTTGAATAAGGGGCACGTGCACATATTTTTTCCAGGAGTGGGTTTTGGACTATAGAAAATGGATTTTTTTAGTTAATTATGCTGATTTTGGTGGATTTTGACCATTTTTGGGGGATCTAGAGCTCTTTTGAGGCCAGATTTTGGGAGGAAGTTGGGAGGTGACCCCCAACTCAAAATATATATAAACCAGAGGTTTTTGACAGCCATGGGAGGTTCATATTAGCATAATTATTCCAAGTTGTGAATCTTAAGCCATTTTTATGCAGGGAAGTCGTTGGGGAAGCAAACTTTGGAGGCCATTTCCGGGAGCTACGCTCATCCTTTTTTAGTGCCGTTAGTTGTGTTGGATTCTTGAGGTCAAGCAGAACACAACCAAAACAATTTGTAATCCATTTTATGTACTTTTGATGTATTTTTGAAGCATTAAAGATTAATAAGAAAGCCTCCCCCATTGAGACAAAGGACCAGAGACATAGGCAACCTTGTTGAACTCCGTTAACAATCTTTGGCATTATGGTTTGTTGTTCTTAATGTTCATTTTCTATTCTGCATTCTTTATGATGACTACAACATTATTTCATTAAATCTTCTTATTCTCTTCAATTTCTAAATGGTAAATCAACTCATGCAAAATACTTAAACAAGTCTTTAAAAGATCAATTTTGGATGAAGTGGTATCATAGTAGATTGACAGTTGGTTGTTTGAGTTTGCATGATTACCATGGAAAAGATAAGTCATGGTGAAGGAGATCTTGTAGAAGGATATCTTGAGATTGGATAAAGAAAGAGAACATCTCAAAGTGAGAAGATGTCATCAGAAGAAGGATTTTCTCAAAACAAAAGAGAGTTTCAAAGAACTTTCTTTGCCATGTCAGAGATGGTAAAATTTTTCAATGAAGATTACTTGGAACAAAAGAGACTGGTTCAAGGGGAATATTCAAAGCAAGCCAAAAGTGAAGAAGGAGAGGAATATTACCATGTGATTTTTCATCGTACAGTCCAGTTAGCGCACAGTCACCTTGTCAGTTAGCCTGCATAGTCAGCACACCTGCCACATGTCACGCTCGAAACTTGCCATGTCACTTCCACATGTCATCCATACCCTGCCACGTGTCACGACCTGATCTTTCCACTTCACTGTATGGACTACCATGTCAGCGTCCGTACAACCCAATCACCTGCCACATTAGCATCTGAAAACACCAAAAATGCCTAACATGTGTCAGCCCCTGGTGTTTCCATGTCAACATGTTGATGTCATCTGCCCCGTCATACTGACATACTGTTGACATCAGCAGTACAGACTGTTGACTGTTGACTTTGAATTTTTTTTCTTGTTTCAGAAAAAGTTCAGATTGTGACAACTTCGCCATACGGTGTCCATTTTCGAAAAAAAAAAAAAATTGTCGGAATCGGCACGACGAGCCCTACACGATGGCGTTGGTTTTGTCTGATTATGAGAACTTTGAAATTTTGGCCTTCCTGGATCCATTTTGGATCATCTAGTCAAACTCATTACTAGCTTGTTGAGGCTACTCATCTACTTCAATCAGTTGGTATTGTTATCGCACAGTTTGCAGCTAGGTCAAATGGCTATGAAATAGAAGGCCAAACTGGCGTAACAGGAACCTATCCCACCCAATGTCACCAAAATGGGGAGGTTCTTTCTCTTTAGGTAGGTTAGGCCTAGGGGAGATGTCCCCGGTAACCTGGAGTTTTGAAGAGGCAAAAGTTTAAAAGTCAAAGTAAAGTTCCCCCTTCACAGGTCACCACCAAAACAGATAGTCTCGGCTAAACAGCCAATAATGAAGTGAAGGTCCAAAGAAGAACACCTGCCCGGAACAAAGCAACAGCAAACCAATATATGCAAGCTATGATTCAATGGGTTAGTACTTCATAAGACTATTTGATATCAATATATAAGCAATTATAACAATAAATATTGACGAAGTCAATGTTTGTTAATACGGCAATGAAATAATATCATTCCACCAATAAATATCAAGATGATGTAGCAATCGAAAACGCTATGAGCCGAGGGTTTAGGGTTCTTCATCCGCTCTGAGCTGCGCTATCGCAACTCTTGCCCCGCTGGGGCTCATGTCTCGCAGGGAGGGGGGGGCGAATGGTGTCTCCTACAGCCAAGCCACGGTGAATGGAAACTCTGCAGAAGGTACGAAATAGCCAACCTTTGAGCCGCCACCAGATTTGCGCTCAAAACATTAGCGGAAGGAACCTTCAAGGATCGGTAGATGGACATCGATCCAGAGAAAGAGACTATCCCAACTACTGCGTCAACTCCATGGATGCCAGGTAAATGTATCCCACAAGCACCACAGGCCCCAAAATGCGTTATCATCTCACCACGCATAGAAGAGCAAAAGAAATATATGAGAGACTATGCCCTGGTGGGAAAATTCCTAGGTCTCTGGCCTTCTGAGCGCGATCTGGTCAAATGGATACAATATTGGTGGAAGCCAAAAGGTCACTATGAGCTACAACTGGGTTCCAAGGGGTTCTTTACAATCATCCTCCACAACCTCGAGGATCGCAATCGCATCTTTGATGGGGGGCCGTACTTCTACAACTCGACGGGACTCTTCTTAAGATTCTAGACAGAGAAGTTCAGCCCTGAAAAGGAGGACTTTTCCCATGCACCGGTATGGATCAGACTGTACTCTCTCCCCCAGGAATTCTGGCTGGAGGAGGTATTGGTCAGCATAGGCAACACCATAGGCATCTATGTTAAGTCTTCCGAAGCCACCAAGCAGCGGCGCTACACCTCTTATGCGCGAATCTGTGTGTACCTGAACATTTCCAAGCCGCTCCTAGGATCCATCATACTGGAATATCATGACAAGGACTGGTCCCAAACCATCGACTACGAACACATTCTGTTCCAATGCCGAAAATGCCACAAACATGGTCATCTTTTCAGAGAGTGCCCACTCAATACTGCTCACAAAGAAGGGAACCCAGAAAGCGGCAAAGACAAGGATGGCTTTGAACAACCAGCAGGGAAAAGAAGACAAGGAGGAAGAAAGCAACCAGCCCAAGTAAGTAAAGATCCCTCAACTAGTAATAAATTTGCAATTCTACAAGATCAACCAGAGAACCCCACAACCCTTATGCACCCCAATGAACCACTTCCGGATAATGGCCCCCAGTCTACAATCCAAGGGCATGAACGGTCCCCACAGGGTAAGGATTCAGATCTCCCTCCCCTAAACGTGGCTCAGGACCCGCAAGACTTGTTGGAGACAGAGGACGGGGATGCAGAAATGGAGCTGGAAGAGCAAGAACTAGTCGAGGTGGATCTGGAGCACCTCGAGCACACCTACAGGCATCAAAGACTTTACACTATACCCAGGGATCAATTATGGAAGGTGAACAAGGTCTTTCTCAACTCTTCAGTTGGGTCCTCTGCTCGAGCTAGCAAAGGTCTGGGAATACAGGGCAGTCAGTCAAAAAACCCAAGTAAAACGTAGAAAGACGAAAAGAAAAGAGGGAGGAAATCCACCAATAAGATTATACAAGAAATAGGCCACTTTATGGTAAACTCAGGGCAAATCCACCTGATCTCAGTCAGCTTCCCTCCTCTCCCTACCCCCCCGTCATCATGAAGATCATCTCATGGAATATCAGAGGCCTCAATGGACGTAGCAAGCAAAAAATGCTACAGGATCTGATCTTTGCAGAAAAACCTGACATAGTACTTTTGCAGAAAACAAAATGCACTTCAGAAGACATCGACAGGCTACTTCCCTACTGTTGGAAGCAAGGGGAAGCAGCTTCAACCGTAGCCACAGGCACATCTGGAGGATTGGCTATCCTTTGGAACACCAACTCAGTGTTGCTCAAAAATTTCCTTGCTACCAGATGGTCCATTACTGCAGATTATAAGCTTATACGCTCAAACAAGCCTGGACACCTGACCAATGTCTATGGCCCGGCCAGCCCAAGGGCTAAGCAGGCCTTTCTCAGGAACCTGGATTACTTATCCAGTTTAACACAGCATAACAAATGGATTGTTGGTGGAGATTTCAATATCATTCGCAGCCTGGAGGAAAAAAAGGAGGATCAAGACGACTGGATCGGGACTCCAGCGATTTCAATAGCCTCATAGACAATCTTCACCTTATCAACCTGGAGGCCATCAATGGAATTTACACTTGGACAAACAGAAGAACCGGAATACACCAAATTGCTTGCAAACTAGATCGATTCCTTATCTCTGACTCCCTTATGATGGAAGGAACGGCTCTGGAAGCTACCATCTTGAATTTCTTTGGCTCAGATCACTGGCCTATATAGCTATGGTTGGATGTGCCAGCCACACCGGGAAAGAAACCCTTTAGGTTTGAACAGTTCTGGCTTGATCATCTCGATTTCCAAGCAAAAATACAAGACTGGTGCAGGGAGGCAAAGGTCTCTCATGGCTCCAAAATGTACAGATTTAAGCAAAAATTAAAGAACCTCAAACAAATGCTCAAACTCTGGAATAAGCAAACCTTTGGCAATATCTTTGACTCCCAAAAGCAGTTGTCAGAACAAATGGGCGATATTCAAAACCAGATAAGGATGCAAGGGCTAACAAACGAGCTAAAAGCCCAGGAAGTAAAAGTAAATAAACAGCTCGAGGCTAGGAAAAGACAAGAAGAGATTTTATGGAAACAGAAATCGCGCATCCAATGGCTCAAGGAAGGGGAACGCAATACCAAATTCTTTCACAGAACTGTCATCCACAGAAGGCACTCTAATAAGATCACGCATCTTATCTCCGCAGACGGGGAGACCATTCATTCCCATGAAGACATGGAAACAACCTTGATATGCTATTATCAAGATCTCCTCACAGAACCACTCCTGGATAGATATGAGGCCATTACTAAGGTCACACAGCATGTGCCCTCCCTCGTTACCCAGGAGAAAAAATCAGCACTGCTCCGGCCCATTACAATTGAGGAAGTGGATCAAGCGCTTCAGGACACCCCCAAATGTAAGGCTCCTGGACCCGATGGCTTCACCAGTGATTTTTTCCACCATTGTTGGTCGATGATCAGGGTAGAGGTTTGGGAAATTCTTGAAGACTCTAGAGCCACCGGACAGGTCCTCCAAGCTCTCAATGCGACTTTCCTCACCCTAGTATCCAAAGAGGGGCAGGCTCACCATCCCAAGCAGTTCAGGCCCATATCTCTTTGCAATGTCATCTACAAACTCCTAACAAAAGTGATTTCCAGGAGACTCAAGCCTATCTTACCGACAACCATATCCCCGGAGCAATCAGGCTATGTTGAAGGCAGACAAATCCTGGACAGCATCATCCTAGCTCATGAAGTGATCCACTCTCTGCAGAAGACCAAAACACCAGGTATGCTCCTCAAATTAGACCTCTCTAAAGCCTTTGACAAGATAAGCTGGGAATACATGCGGGCAATGCTCCTAGCTTTTGGTTTTGATAAGCATTGGGTGACTTGGACTCTGAATCTAACCTCCTCGACATTCTTCTCCATTCTTATCAATGGTGTTCCCTCTCGACCCTTCTCCCCCTCAAGAGGAATTAGATAGGGAGATCCTCTCTCCCCTTTCCTCTTCATCATCATGGTTGAAGGTCTTAGTTGTTCTATCCATGCAGCAGTTCAAAGCAACCTACTAGCAGGCCTCCCCTTGCATGGCATTTCCCCTCCAATATCGCACAGTCAATTTGTGGACGACACGCTTTTGATGGGCACCCCAACCGTCCGTGAAGCCAACTCTCTCCTAGAGATCCTCCAAACCTTCTCGGACTCCTCGGGCTAGGACTGCAACAAGGATAAGTCCCAAATCTTCTTCTTCAATACGCCCCCTCCAATTCAG
This sequence comes from Picea engelmannii, assembly GCA_009831015.1. NCBI lineage: Eukaryota > Viridiplantae > Streptophyta > Pinopsida > Pinales > Pinaceae > Picea > Picea engelmannii. Next base: position 658,938 of record ML784662.1, on the reverse strand, counting down.
CACCATATCTCTGATATCCTAGGTTTCACTAGAAGCTCCCTTCCATCCAAATACCTTGGCATTCCCTTGATTGGCAATGCCCTCTGGAACTCCTCTTGGGAACATCTTTTATCCTCCTTTACCAAGAGGCTTTCTCCCTGGACCTACAGAGTCTTAAACCTTCCCAGTCGTCTTATTCTTCTCCGAGTTGTTCTTTAGGCCCTTCCTATCTACACCTTCTCAGTGTTGGTTGCCCCAAGGTTCGTTCTCACAACCATTAAAAGCTTACAAAGAAACTTCATTTGGCAAGGCCTCAACTCAGCGAAGAAAATAGTGCTAGTCAGTTGGGACAAACTCCATTGACCCAAAGAGCAAGGTGGCTTGGGTTTAAGGGATCCCTTCATGATGAACAAAGTTCTAAGCGCCAAAATTTGGTGGCGGTGGCTAAAAAACCCCAAGGATATCTGGGCCAGACTTTGGAGGAAGAAATATGCACCAAATGTGGTGGAAAAGAACCTAATTCGATGGAATGGGGACAACACAGGTTCCTTAATCTGGACAGCGGCTAAGCAGAACAGACAGTTGGTGACTCAGCATGCCTTCTGGGAAATCAGAAATGGGGAAACAGCTCTTTTTTGGAAAGATTCCTGGAAATAGTGGCCAGTTTTGGACAATGAGGATTGGGCTAGGGACATATGCACCCAAGCTACACATGCGGGCCTGACAAGAGTAGCTGACTACTAGCAGGACAATTCCCCAGAAGACACCTGGCGTTGCTGGCACCTGGACAGGGAACGCATTAATCTGGAAGTGCATGTGGACCTAGTACCCTGGCAAGAAGAACTGGCCAAACGGAAAATTCCCAAGATTGCAGGAGAGGATATTCTTCGATGGGGGTACAGACCACGGGGCACCTACAGCACGCCGAAAGCCTATCAGATCAAAACTCAAATAGACCCCCTCCCTACAAGGAAAGTTTGGCACAAAATCTGGAATCTTAAACACTGGCCAAAAATCACCCTCTTTCTCTGGCTTGTCTCCCACTCAAGCATTCTAACCTGGGGTAACCTCTTGAAAAGGGGTTTTGATGGGCCCTCTATTTTCATGCTTTGTGGAGAGGCAGATGAAATCATGAATCATCTCCTCAATTCTTTCCCTTATACTATTCAAATTTGGGATCAAGCAGCGCTTATCATGCGCAACTCGGATCGCCATAGAGGTAGTATCATCGACACCATTACGGACTGGAGGGACCAGGATTTCCATTCTCCCCTCCTCAATCGTATTTGGCAATTACTTCCAGGCTTTATCCTTTGGAAAACTTGGAAAAAAAGGAATAGAAGGCTTTTTAGAAATGTCTCCCTCCCGTGGCAACACTGCTGGAATCAATGTCGCAGCAATATCATGGAAACTCTCAACCTTCAGTCGTGGATCGACGAAGACTTGATCAGCACTCCCTCCGAACTCCCAATCCTTCAGCATTAGAATCCTCTTCCTTCTCTTCAAGCTCTCCCCCCCTCTTCTCNCTTAGCAGCTCCTCCTTTTGGTCTCCCCCCCCAGTGGATTTCATCAAGCTCAATTTTGACGGAGCCTCTAAAGGCAATCCAGGCGCAGCGGGCTATGGTGTAGTCTTCCGCAACCATCATGGGCACATCATTATCATAAACACAGGCTCCCTCGGTCATTCTATGAACAATGCAGCAGAACTTTGGGGACTTATCATAGGATTGCAATTAGCCATTAAAAACGATTTCACCAAGCTAATAGTCGAGGGGGACTCTCAAATCATCATCAATCTGCTTTGCAGAATTTTAAATGGAGTGAACCCGGACAGAATGTCGCCTAGTTGGATACTCTCACATGGGCTACAGATTATCACAAACTTATTGCAACCAAATCAGGCTATCATACTTGTTCATGTCAGGAGGAAGGCGAATCAAGTTGTGGATGAATTGGCTAATATGGGTACCAACTGGAGTGGTCCAGAACTCCTATGCAACACGGCCCTGGAACCTGATCATCCTATTCTTCAGCAATGTATCTGCAAAGCTGGAACAGTGGAAACACCCCCAGATGGGGTGCTAGTGTGGAACACTCGGCGTGAGGAGGAGGCAGGGATCAGCAAACAAGGCATGGAGCCATCTGACGGGCTCGTGCCATCGTCCGCCACCCCAATCTTGCATTAAATTTCCATTACGAGGTCGCAGCAGCTTAATTATGTAGCCTCCTTCTCCTTTCACGTTTCATTTCATGGCCTGGTTGCTTGTGTCTCCCTCTCGTCTCCGCTCACACTCCGACTGGCTCCCCCCTCTGCTGCCATGGCCTGATTTATCCCGAACCTTCATGATATTTCCAGTCCCTATTCGAATCCAGGCACTCTACCTCTGCCTATTGCACCTGGTCACCTTTGGTTGTCACTTGACGAACCTCATGTCGCACCCAAGGGGGAGGTCGCGAAGAGGATCTCCATGGAAACCTCGTCGACCTTCTGTCTCGCCCCCTGAATCACCTTCCACTTGCTCCTCCCCATCCCTCCATCCTGAGCCTTTTCTTCATGCCTCCCCCGCTCCACTTGTCTCACAGTTTGACTGCTTAGCTATCATCCCCAGGCTACCATGTTCATCTTCGCGACACCTTCTTGTCCCCCCAATGGTTGAGCCTCCCCCTGTACCAGTTCTTGATTCATCAAGGAAGACTGTGGGAGAGACACCTCCTCCTTGCAAGCCTCGGAACACCGAGAACCAGTCCTCTGACTCTTTCTTCGACACGCAGCTGAGAGAAAGCCTCGCCATTCTCTTCAGTTTGGTCTTAGAACTCCGTCAGGGGGTGGAGGACCTTCAATTCCGTCTGCAAGCCACGGATGGAAAGGTTGTGGTCCTTCTTCAGCTCCTTTCTTCCCTTAAAGAGGCTTTCCCCTCGGACCCGGCAGATGTGGCTTCAGCAGAGGAACCTACTTGTGTGCTTGTCACCTAGGTTTTTTTTATCAGCAAATTATAAATATATGCAAGAATATAAGACTACAACCATTCAATCAAGAATTTTTGCAGAAAAAACACTTACATATCACCATGAAATAGCATGCAAACCCTAGTTGTAAACCTTCCTTCAAGAGAAATGCCAAAAAACGCCAAGAAATGCCTTCCTTCAACAAGTGCGCGTCACTAAACCAAAAAATTACCCAAGTAGGGCGTTAAAATCAGACCTCACTAATGAGTGAGTGATGTGTTATGTTAAAATGAGGCTAAAACTCCTCAATATATACTGTATCAATGACCTTAATTAATTTTAGGTCATAAAAATGGCCGACAAGACCATAATACTGTTTTTACATTAAATTGTCAAATTAAAACCCTAACTGAGCTGTAAAAAAGGTAAAATCCCCTTCAAGGGAGGCGCTAGCCCCTTTTAGGGCAGATGAGACATCCAGGAGCAAAACGTTAGCCCCCTAGGGGCCTCTCCAACATGCCACACGTGCCACTGCTGACCAGTCTGCCTCCATGAATGTCCATGAAGCTGGATGATGTCATGGTGAGGATGGGGGCATCCAGAGCCTTCCAAGGCCAACGTTCCACTGAAAATGGGTCATTCACCCTAGGTCGGGCTCCACCAAAGTGCCTCTGATGGAACGTCCTCTTATTCTCCAGTGCAAGACCCTAATCAACCACTGTCTTTTCGTTGCCCCCTAATGGGGTCTCAGCATCCATCTGGTGGGCTCTTCAGCCCCATGAAGGTCCAAACTGATCATCTCCCCATGTGTACCGGTCCAAATGGTACCTGTCCGTCAGGGATGATCCTGCACATCAGAAGCTACGCCCTCCATGGGCTCATCAGTCACCGGGATCATAGCAATGTTAATCATGTTTCATCATCAATATTATCAAACATATGCATAAGACCCTAATACATCAATCAATAGCTCAAAGACATTACAAAAACCTACAATACAACACTGGAGAAAAAGACAAGACGTCCTATTGGGCTAGTATCCACAAGAAAGGGTAAGTTTCCAGGAAGGTTTCATCCAAGCCATGTAAGTGAGGTGATGTGGTTGGGGATGTCCAGACATGTGGGTGAAGTGAGAGTCAGGGATGCATGATGTTATCTGTGAGTTCCTTTGTAGAAGGTGATTCATACCTATCATGGATGCAATTTTTCCAAGCCCGTTCTTGCCTTTATTCTTTTCTTTTATTTTTATTTTCTTGTTCTTTTTCTTTTTATTCAAGGGCTAACCAGAGGACACTGCCTTGGCATGGTGACCAGAGATAATAGTGTTACCCACAAGTACTTTCACAGAGATGATAATGTTGGCTCATGATGAGACCCCCTTTCTCTTGGCCATGCAAACAAAGGTCACTTCCCTAGCGCGGTAACCAAATGGTGGCAATGTCATACTGTTAGGTACCCATGAACCTAATAGGTTAGCTCGTGATGAGACCCCCTATCCTCTTGACTAGGTCTTGTTTATATTTTCCAGGTCCCTCTTGTTTCTTATTGAGAGGCTTTTTATTTCCTTCTCGGGGATCCCTGGATGAAGCATCTCGAGGTTTTATTTCTAGGCTTTTATCTTTTACCCACGAGATAAGGTGAAATCCTACAAACAGGTCAATCCAATGCCCGGACAAGGGGAATGGGACAGGTGAGAGGGAGATAAGATGAAATAGTGGTGCTATGATGGGAGCGGACGATGGCTTTTCAGAAATCCCCCAGTGGCAAACCCAGACCCATGGGCACAGGCTTGCTAGGATACCCTATCAATCTCCCAGAGCATGGTCAAGTGGGATAATGTACGATCCAAATAGTTTTTAGAGGTAAAAGGAATCAGATGCATATATTTAAAGGTTTTAATGATCAAAAGTGACACATACCATGATACCTGGACTAATTACCTCATGGAGCAAGAACCTCTTCTGATATAGGACCAAGCCGATGGTGATGGATGCTACTATTGCTGACAAGATAAAGATGACGGAAGAAGAAAAGGATGGGCCCACCAGGGCCATGCTCAAGTCAAACCTGCTCTCGGTACTCCATGTCTAGGACCGGTGGGCCTAGAGACATGATATCCTGGTTATCCCTAAAATCAGGGATAACAGGTATCTCAATCAACTACCTCCCTCCATTCAGATACTCTCTTGATGCTCCTTGTTATGTACCAAATGCTTAGGATATCAAAATAAAACAAAAGTGCACACCATGTACAAAATGTGATCGTGGAACACAACTCCAAGATAGATAAGTTATACAATAACTCCTTAAAGAATAGGAGAACCTCCTACAAATACCCAATTACATTCATACATCACAATTCACCTTCTCTCAATAATGAATACATTATCTCTATATATACCTATTCACACCAACACATGAAACCCCTTTACTATTAGACCGACCCTATTACATATATAGTTAGAGGGGGGGGTGCAAGGGGGCAATGCCCCCGAAAAAAAAATATATATATGCCTCGAGAAACGTGTCACATATTTAGGTGGTTTTTCGGCACATGGTTTTTTGTCGATGGTTTTCTATTTCCGGTTAAGGAATTAGGGTTTTTTACTAATCCAGGTCATTGGGTTAGGGTTTGGATGTCGATGGCTCCTATATGTATATTGTATTGTAAACAATGCATCACTATGAATGAATATAGAATATGTTGGTTTTCCCAGTTTGGGTTTCCAGGGGAAAAATCTCTGTGTAATGTTTGTATTTGCCATTGTATATTTTATGTTCTTTTACCGAAAATTTGTTTGCAGTAAATATTGTACAAGGTTAAAATCTACAATCATATCATATACATTTAACCCTATATATGCCCCCCCCCCTGGGTCATAGCACTCCTGGTTGACCCTTGTCGAACAAGGTAGAGGTTGAATATGATCATCAAAGAGGAAATCACCAGACAATATATTTAAGTTACTTAAGCTAAACCACTAGGCAGGTTAAGCCCCAAGATGGCCTGCTACGCAGAGCACTTTATGGAGTTGAGAGATGACCTTATTTTTTGGCACCCCTACACACTTTGGGTTGGTTATCATCGTCTTCAAGTCAAAATCAATCATCACATCACATGGGGGGATAGGGTCTACCAACATTACCATCTTCGTGAGTTTGAGATGAAGAAGCACTTCATCTTCCAGTGCTCCATCTATTACGATATTAGAGGACCATTTCATTGTCTTTTCAAGGAGTCTTGGAACTCTCTCTCTCTCCACTTTCTTTTGGTTTTTGGATCAAATATGCCTATCGCTATACATGAGGGAGGCCCTCTTACTTATCTCTTACTCACTCCACCCACCCTAGTGCAAACAGGACCACGTTCTACTTTCTTGCCAGTGATTTCAGCAAATAGAGGTACTTAGAGGCAGGGAGACAACAACACTACATCAGTCATTAAATCTATGAGACACTAAGAGGCCATCCATGCTCAATTAACAAGACCCTTACAGACATGTGACCTCGAGTCCTGTGATAGCTCACACAACACTAACAGAGATGATACCTCCTCTTGGTCTTGGCTATAAGTTACAACATTTAGACAATGAGACATTTCTCATAGCATATCTTCCTACTCTTCCAGATCCTCCAACCAATGATCTATCAGTGGTTTCTTCCCTTGATCCATAATTGAGGGGATTATAGCCCACTCACTTCACAAACACAGATTCTTTGTAGAATTCGATTTATAAACTCTATCTCAACTCTGTCTCTGATGAGAAAGGTCTTTACGCAATGTAGTATGCACACATCAATTAGCTAGCAATGATAATGACAATTCTGGCCAATAAACATCAAATCTATGCAATGCTTTTTCACTGAGAACTTAGTATATCCCATTGTTCATTATGCCACTCGGTTCTCTTAGTTTTGGCTACAGTGCTCAATACATTTATGAGTGTAACCACTCGTTAGCTTCTTGATTGATCAACTCACTCATTCTTATGGGTTGTAGCATAGTTAATGATATCATATGGAGAGGCCCTAGTATCCTATGCAAGACCAAATTGAGCACCGGGAAAATGAAGTGTGGATGTTCTCATACAAGGAAACAAAGACATGGGCAAATGAGACAGCAATGAGCAGAGAAGAGTGTGTCGAGATGCTAGGTTAGAATCGTGGTCACTTAGATAGCAATTAGAGCGCTATATTGAATGCGCAACACTCGAGAATGGCTCGGTAGTGGAGAAAACGACCCAACAAAGATTGGATACACCTGGGAAAACGGTGTGTGCACTTCAATACAACAACCAAACAACCAAGTTCTTCTCTTAGAGAGAGAGAATGACTCAGAGGAGAGAGAAAAATGATTTAGCAAGTTTTTCCAATGGCTCTGCAAGGATGACCATTGATATTCCCTCACCCCATGTATTCAATGGTGGAGATTAACTAGTTGTTGTAAAGGGTAAAGATCATTTAGATAATAATTTTTGTGAAAACCTCACACAAGAAACTAGAAGAATATGCAGCAAATAAATCCTCCACTCAAAATAGATACAGAGAAGCCATTAGAGTTAACCAACAAACTTCAATTAAATATAATGACAAATTTAACCACAACACACAGTAATAAAATAACTCAAACAATTAAATATAATGACGAATTTAACCACAACACACAGTAATAAAATAACTCAACGAGACATGATTTTTACCCTAGAACCCAAATTGGGAAAACCAGATTTTTTTTTTGACAGAAAGAGGGGGGAAATTTTTATTGATATGAAAATGACATTAGAAGATGTTTGAGAAGTACATCAAGTCCAAAATTTAACAGTAAGCTATCAAAAATTCCCTATTGGACACTATAGCTATTGATATCAACATTACATTTTTCACAGAGTGATTACCTCCATAAGTATTGCATGAATACAATATGTAGAATGTGCCCAGAATATATAAACCAAAATGAAACAATTTTTAAAAATATTTAGCTAAAAGGTCCAATTTGACGCCATTACCCTATATCCTACATTGGGACATTCAAATCCAGTCGAAGTGGTATTGTTATTGGAGAAGAAGTTGCATCTAGATTTCCTAGAGTGTCATTATCAGTTGGAGGAGTCAAAATTTGTTGGGGTCTGGCACGAACTTCTTCCAATTGTTGTTGAAGAGCGAAGCATTATTTGGTTCATTGATTCTTCCAATATTGTGAGCATTTGGGCCGAGAGTCCATTGAAATGGATTTGCGGAGAGAGAATTGAATTTTTGGGACCTACTAGTTCCCCCTCCAACGGTTCCACCCTTTCAATCCCACCTCCCTGAATTCCTAGATTCCATACGTTGTCACGGATGTGCGATTTCACCGGAATGCACAAGTGGAAATTGGACTTGAGACAAATCGACCGAAATGAAGGAGCAGAACAGATAGAAATTTCCCTCACCTGAATGAGAGAGTCGAGCCGAATAGGAGCCTTATCCGACGTAAAATACCACCCACACTCAAGTTGTATCTCCATCGCTTGTTCTCCACCTTTTGAAATCATGACTAGAAGCCATGGAAAATCTGCAGACACCTATGACCATCTCATACTATAAGGGAAACAAATGTTGAAGCGAGGGAAAATATTGATCTTATCGGGGGAGGATATGAAGGGCCCATGGGAACACATGCCAAGCACGTGTCGAAGGTCTTGAGACGACAGCTTGATATTTGTGCCCATTAAAATGATTTGATGGGCCATGTGTAGTGGTATGATCTCCTGGACGGGGTAAACATAATTATCAAGGGAGTGAAAGATTATGGGAAAAATGAATGTACTCTTGACCTTGCAAGAGACTTCTTGAAAGACAAGCTCCAATGGCAAGGACGAATATGTCAAGCATGGAGAGTAGGTAAGCCTAACGGTGAGAGAGCTAGGCCGATAAAAGTCATCATGCCCAACTTGTGTGATAAAGATATCATTCTAAGCAGGAAGCAGTTCTTGAGGGGTTCTCGGTTTTTTCTAGAAGAAGACTTAACTGTAAGACAACAAGAGGAAAGGAGGGACGAGATGACAAAAGTTAGGGCAGCAAGAGATGAGGGAAAAAGAGCATGGATTTATAAAGGTAAAGCTATGATAGCGCAATTTAGACCTCCTTCCAAAACAAGGCAGCAAGACAATAACAAAGAAGAGGCAGCAAACTCCTCAGCAAGAAATGAGGAAGCAAGGTCAGTATGGGCAAGCAGGGACAAAGACTCAACTGTGAGTCTTGCATGCCAAAAAAAATAGCAATCAAATCGTACCCAGGTTTCCTTAAGATTAGTTTGTTGGAACTGCAGGGGTACCCATGGAGACGAGGACCTGGGTTAGGGCCTATTGCAGAAGATAGAGACATAATTTGCCTCATAGAAACACATGAGCATGAAGGGTGCAAGACACCTTCGTTTGAAGGGTATTGGAAGATGGCAGTGTGGAACAAGGCAACGGGGAATGGCAAAGGGCACAGGGGTATCATGGTATTAGTAAGAGAAAAAGAAGGTCGTTTCATTCAGCTAGAAAAAGAAGACCCAAATAAGCAATTTGTCTGGCTTAAAATATCAGAAAATGGAAATCACATCAGAATTGCAGC
>ML784662.1:622116-639078 GCA_009831015.1 Picea engelmannii | reverse complement strand
AGTGTATTTTTCATGCAAAACTTCTTGAATGAATGGTTGTAGGTTTAATCTCTTACATTTACTATTACATTGTTATTATATTGCTTAATCTTGAAACCCTAGGTAGCAAGCACACAAGTAGGTCCTTGCTATATGTCCCCATGTTAGAGAAACTTGTTTTAGCCATTGATTAAGGAACATATAGCCTAGTCGTTGCTACACTAATCATCATTTTTGTGAGTTAGCATTTAAATATAAGTTGAATAGAGGAGACGTCCTAGGCCTAGTTGATTCTACACCTAGGGTTTTAACCTTCCAGGGTTTGAAGAGCCTTGCTACCGCAACACTTTTCTCCCTTAGACTTGTGTTTTAAAGCTAGCCGTTTTGCCAAGAATATTTAAAGAAAGAGGAAGGAGCGTGAGGCCTTGCTTAATCAGCACCGAAATGAGCCTCCTTCCCTTAGGGTTTTGATTCTAGGGCCCTGCCATTGCAGCACCATAGAACCTAACTCTCTAGTCTTTAGATTTTGATCCTCCTGAGATCTTGCCCTTACTTTTGACTCCATAATACCCTAAGGCACTGGTTTTTCTCTCCAACGTTGAGCTTGTTGTGCAAAAACAATCTTTCAAAACTCTCAAATCTGAAACCCTAACTAACCCTAACGTCTTCTAACATAGCAGAAAATGATGACATCATGCCTTTATTAAGCCTTTGTTGATAGAAAATATTGTGGCTTGGTCATCCAGTGATAGACATTGATATATTGGTAAATTTCATTGGCTAATTTGCAAAACATTGACCTTCTTTGTCTATTATACTAACCCTAAAGAAGTTGACGTCATCCCTAGGATATTGACGCAACAGCTTCTTATATATGAGCAATTAACAACATTTAATGCGTTGATTTAATTCAAGGATTGATTATTAGATGCTATATCTTTCCAGTGCTTGTTGACAAGTAATATTATATAGCTATTGTCATTATTGCAATCATTGACTTCGTCAATAATTACTGTTGTATATGCTCATATACATTAAATTTTGATAGTCATTGACTTATGAAGTATTAACCATTATTGCATGTACTAGTTTCATTGTTGTCTTGTCTCGTAAGCAGGTGCCTTTCCTGTGGTTATTCTTCATTTGACTATCTTCTTGGTGGTAATCTGTGAAGGGGAAACTAGCCTTAATCCCTTGAGCCTTTTCCTTTCAAACCCTAGATTGTCAGGGACGTCTCCCTTGGGCTTAGCCACCCTAAATAGAAAGGACCTCCCCATTGTGGTGACATTGGGTGGGGTAGGCCCCTGTTACGCCAGTTTGACCTTTATCATTTAGCCTATGACCTAAACTACAAACTGTGCGATAACATGCGCGATAGGGAACTCAAATCTTACAAGAGTTTATGACCCATTATTTCACCACTCAACTGCACCTAGGGTTGGATTTCCAACCTTTCATGGTAATGGTATTTGATTGTGTATAGATCATATTGCCATTAAAAATTTACTTCCACTTTTTGATATCTTGACTTGTTCAATCATGCAGTCACATTGTTCCTTTGGCATCTCTGGGATTCACTGGCAGACCATGAGCACAAGCAGTACTCAATTATATTACAAGATAGCCTTTTGTAGAGTCTGTAGGATCCCGAATCAATTGTAGACAACATAACTAATTCTTATTGAATCGATCTTCATGTTCATTCAAATTTTGTATTCATTGCAAAGAGTTGGTAGCTTTTCAAGATTTAGCTACTTTTATTGTTCTTATTTTAATCGTTTTCTCTATTCAAATGTATTCACAAACCCTATCTGGTGTATGGGGATATTTGTTTCATATTACTCATTCTAAACATTATCTTGATGTGTGGCGCTAATGGAAAGATTCCAAATCTAGTCACAGGGCTCTCTGAAGGCGAAAGCCAAGACCAACATCATCATTCCAATAACGATTCCTTACCACTAAAATATTTACATGTGATTGATGTGTGATAGTGTCGACTCCAAATCTGGTTTCTGCTCTCTTTGAAGGCGAAAGCCAAGACCAACATCAACATTTCAATCACAATGTCTTACAATTAAAATGTTTACATGTTTTAATATTTTCTCGACATTCGTCAAGGATTTGAACCCGGATGGGGAGCGTGCAAGCACTACTTCCCAACCATCTCGCCAAACCACCTCGGCCTAAACAAATGTCTAGAAAATATTAAAACATGTAAGGGTAGATGCCCCCCTCATGGACGTCTCGATCCTTGCTAAGTCATAAGTTTCCTGCTAGGCATTGGCTTGCACATTGTTGACACTAGCCTAGCAAGTGCCATGGTATTATGTTCCTTTAGCTTTTTTTCACTATTTATTTACTATTGATCTATATGGAACATATTTTTGGTTGACTTTTCATATTTAAATAAAAAATTTAAATTATTTTTTTAATAAACATTTATGTTTGCTTTCCATAAAAATATTTTAAAGTTAATATTCTTGGATTTCCATCTGTTTAATGTGTGTAATTTTGATATATAGATCTATTTGATATACTCAAATTAAACTTTGTAAAATTATTTAGCTAATCTGAAATCTTAACCCTAATCCTAATTTGGAATCCTAATCGTAATATGAAGCCCTAACTTTAATTTTGCATAAAAGAAGTGATAGATAGGACCTATCGACTCAACCACCTTACTGTGGTTATATTACACGGAGAAACATTGGAACCTGGGGGCGGCTTATGTGGTTGAACCAATCTGTTCTCTCCCAATGATTCGAACACGAGATCCATAAAAAAGAAGTCTGTTTTATCGCGAAGTATAAGCCGTCAACATAACTTGAGGCGACGGTCAAGGCACCCGTCGAAATCCCAGCCGTTTATCCATAAAAGGCGTCAGTGATCACGCACGTTAGAACGTGCGCCAGACCGCCGGCACGGGAATCTCTGGCCGAAAGGAATGAATCCGCGTTCGAAACCCCGGACGAATAAAAACCCAAATTCTCACAACTTCCTTGTAATTCAAGCCGAAGCAATCTCTTTCCCGAGGAACAAAGGCGTTACGAGGAATCGTAAAATACATCGCAAGCCGATTTTTCATCATTCTCTCCTTTATAGCCCCGGGCCGTTGCTCCATTCCCTCAGGACTTGAATTTAATTCCAGGGGCTCGAATACAGAAGGTTTAAATTTCTTCTAAAATTTCGAAGGAGGACTTTTATAGGGTTTCAGAATGCATAGATCTGGCAGCGTGAATCGATCGCTGGACGACTTCTCCGTCGCTTTACCGGTGGCTTCTGTGTTGCCGTCTCCGGTTAAAGGATCTTCTATTCACAGGAGCTATAGCGCGGCGGCCGTCGATTTGCTTCCCAGATATAAGGAATCGCCGGAGGATTACGTGAAGAAGCAGCCGAGGTTTAGGGCTGAGCAGGCCGTGCATTTGATTCCCGTCGCGCTTTTTCTCTGCGGACTGGTACTGTGGTTTGCAGGTGAAAAATTGACATGAAATGTTAGTATCTAACTCTAAATGTTATCATTTTAATAGCTTTTGGCTAAGATTATACAGTTTTTCTTATTTCTGAGGTTATGGATTTGCTTTGAGCTTACTAAGTTTGTGTGTTAGGCCCAGGGTTACATGAGGATATTACGTTGGTGAGACCTCATGAGAAGACAATGATTTGGAATAGTGGGAGCTTGAATGTTAATGAAGGTATCAAGGGAGAGAAGACACTCATTCCAAATAGTGGGACATTGAATGTTAATGAAGGTATCCATGGAAAATAAAGCCTATGTGTTTTTATGACTTTGAGAGGTTTGCAAAATAGTCATATTGATGTATAACAAAATTCTATTTACCAATTTTAATAAGAGGTAGGGATTGATTATTAAGAAAAAATTGAACTTTTCATTTGTACCAAGGTGAAGGTGATATTGTTTCGTTAGTATGAGTAAAAAAAAAATATTTATTTATTTTATTTTTTATTAGTTAGTTATAATTTTTAATAATAATAATATATTTTTAATGTTATGGTTTGTGGATAGTTTTTTACTTTGTACTTTATATTTTATTATTTTATTGTAAGTTATTTTATTAGAAATATATCTATATTGAGATGTAATTTTATATTAATATTTTTATTTTAACAAATTTAATTATTTTATGTTTGATGTAAATAATTATAAAAAATCATCTTAGATTGATATTATTATGTTTAATAATCAAGATTGTTTATATAGGACACCATAAAATGGAAAGTATAAACAACCATAACCTAAAAAGCAAGTTTATGGTTTCCAAGGATTTTTTTTTAATAATTTTTAAAAGAATCTCTAATTGTGAGTGAATTAAAAGAATCCCTAATTATGAGTGCAACATGACAAGATTTGCATTGGTGCAACATAATATAAAAAAAAAAAAATTATGATTTTCAAAGGCTTTTATTTTATGAATATTTTTACAATATATTAAAGTAGTTAGTGTTAATGCAATATTATCAAAATGAATAAAAATTTAAAGATATAAAGAACAATTTTATAGAAAATAATCTAATTATAATTATTGCAAATGAAGTTCATAAAAATCAACTAATAGATGGAGGATTGATATAAAGTTGGTGAGAATTGGCCATTGCAAATGAAAACGTAATTGACGAGGATGGATAGACTTTGAAACCATGTGTTAATGTTTTAATGTTATAGCTTTTTAATTTTTACAAAACTAAATACATGTGAAGTTGATTAAAATGGACAGACCTTTTACCACTATGAACTAATGCTGGCTTTTAAGTTTTGCAGAGCCAAACACATATTTATAGCCTATGAGCCCATGCTCTGGCTCTTCCATGTTTTGTGGAGCTAGGCATATACTTATATACACAAGTTCATGCTATATGCTCTTACTAAGTTTTATGGAGCTAGACGTATATTTATATACATAAGTTAATGCTCTATGTTCTTATTAAGTTTTGTGAAGCTAGATACATATTTAAAATATAATCTTAAATCTTTAAATAATAATGATTTTATCCTATAATGACATGGTTGATAGTGTTTAATGAACTTGCAATGAAGTTGATCAGAATTTTTTTTATAATGACATGGTTTGATAGTGTTTAATGAACTTGCAATGAAGTTGATCAGAATTTTTTTAAGAGGATTCATGCAGGAGGGCACAAGACATTATGATGTTATAAATAATAGTTAATATATCTCCAAGGTGGAGACGTTAATAAAATGGAATGTGTATATTTGTCTTTCTAGGTTTTTTTTAGGTTGATTGTGTAGGAAAAAAATAATTTTGAATAATAATAATTTAAAATTTAATTAAAGTTGTGTCAATACTCTTATGTATCATTCTCCTATTTGTTAATAGAATTCCTTTCTTTCTCAACTTTAGGCTGTCCTATTTGGTTTGTATCTTTCATTCCTTTTGTTTTAATAAGTAATTCCGGATTAGACCCCAATAACTTGAGTGATTTTGGAATTGATATAGTTATCCTTTTAAGATTTGCATTGCCAAAGCAAAGTTTAGTTCAAAAACTTATTACAATTTACAACATATTGCACCTTACTCAATTATGTGGAATAAAATAAGAAATTGTTTGAACTGTATTGAAGTGCTTTCAAATAGATTTCTCAGACTCTCACTAACAAGTTATATAAGCTTAAATTTATAAATTTACCCATTTATTCAAATAGTTTTGAAATATTTTTGCAAACAAATAAACTATGGCATGGTCCAGCCTTGATGCAGGCTCGTCACAAATTATCAAGTATTCTCAAAAAATTATTGGGAGCATAAAATGTAATCTTTTGCAATGTGTTCCTTTATTGGGAGCATAAAATGTAATCTTTTGCAATGTGTTCCTTTTTAGATGTTTATTTGCTCCAAATACTAAGTGTCATGTTAAATTTAGCATAGTTTGTGAATGAAGAATCTAGGAATTCCATTGTAGCTCAATGACCTGAGAGCAATTTGAATGGTAGTAGAATTTTCAAATTTATAAATTTACCCCTATGGCATGGTCAAGCCTTAATGCATGCCATCACAAATTATAAAACATTCTCAAAAAAATTATTGGGAGCACAAAATGTAATCTTTTGCAATTTGTTCCTTTCAGATGATTATTTGCTCCAAATACTGAAGTGCCATGTTAAATTTAGCATAGTTTATAAATGAAGAATCATAGTTTTATGAGTGAAAATCATAAAGCAGCAAAGATAACCTAATATCTTTATTAGTGAGACAAAAATCCCCCCCAAAAAAAATGTTTTTGAGTCCATCTGCAAAGGGCCAGAAACAGATAGTTAGCCCTGAAAATTTCAAGATTGCATATATAAAATTGCACACTTAATCAAACAATCCAAATGGAGAAACTCGGCAATAATAGCCTGCATCCTGCTAAGAGGATAGTTATCTCTCATTTCAGTTGAATGCAAAATCATAAAAACTAAAATGTCAAAAGAATATGTATTTTAACCACACACACCCTTAAAGGTTCCTAACAATATATGAAACGTACTAAACATAACAAACCTCATTGTGTTACCACATTGCAATTGCACAGATGTAGAAATCAAAATGCACAAGAAAACACAAAATGTGGTCAAAGTAAATGTTCACGTCAATAAGAAGATTTGCTTAACAAAATAAAACTCCCTATGACAATAATACCCTTTGAAGATCTGTCAAATGTCCACGCCAACTGATTACTTATCCTAACTAATGACAAGAATTGTCTCCAAAACCAGATTCCACTTGATACAAATGTACTGAAATGAAAAAGTGAAGCATCAATGAACTATGAACACTTTAGTAATGCAATGAAACATGGAATTAACAACAAGAACTTAATAGTGAAGCTTTCATAGAGGGCAAGAATCACATACCAATACATAGTTGTTTCAAAGGCATCTAATGAAGATGGATAGTTCTAACTTCTTGAGAACAATTAACGTATTGACATTGGCATAATCAGCATTTTTCTTTTTTGTATTTCCAGTTTTCTCAGGCCTGATACTATATTGGGAGAGCAATAAAAGGATTTATGTGACTCGATAACAAAAGTGCCTTGAACTGATAGAAACTTGGTTTTCTAGCACAAAAATTGAGAGAAGAAAAATTCCTGGAGTCTTCATTCATACCCGAAATGAACTCTCCGCTAATCAATGCTCCTGAGACACCACCATAAAAGCAATGGAAGAGATTTTAAACTGAGAAAAACCTTCAAATTATCCAACACTTGCAGCCATCGGACTCTACTGGTCCTTCAAACCATCGATCCCAGGCTGGGTTCTCTGGTCCTTTCGTGCTGCAAGTATAAAGAAAAACATGCAATCTTAAATAACAACTTCCATTCTCATATTATGAATATAAGTTGGCTTCCAAGGAAAACCAGTAATTGCGAAATTGCCATTATTTGGCAGCAAGTAATCGCTTCAAACACAATAGATTCAAGGCAATAGATGTTCTTACACAGAGAGAAGAGGATCTGGTGTATTCTCGATTATCAGTAGCATTCTGCAAGAAATAACCAAAATGTGATCAGTCTATCAATTCAAACAGCAAAGCAAGCCTAAAACTTGATCATCTAAATATCTAAATCACAAGTAGCATGCATACTCCTTGCAAGCAGATGTGGCTTTGTCTATTTTGTCCAAATCTTCCAATTCTTCCTGCATGCACAAAAGGTGTAATGATTATGAGTAAAAAATATTGGATACAAAAGCAATGAGCTTCAAAAGAAATAACCCTGCGAGTTTTTCTCTAACAGTAAGACCAAGAGCAAAAAGGGCTTCCATCACAATGAACCTAAGCAAAATTGTACAGCTTACAGCTGACATTTTACAGCTTGACCTCCTAACTTCGCATTTTCACTTCTGCATAATGCCAGTAAACAATTCTGTAAAATAAAAATATCCTTCAAATTTAAAGAAAAAAAATTCAATATAGAAACAACAATCGTTTGCTGAAGAGAGCCTAGACATTCATTTTTACCTTCACATTTAAGGAACTAAAGGGCAAAGATAGATAAGATAATTTTATTAATATCCACAAATGACCAAGGAATAGAAGAATGGGACTAGAAAATACAACCAGTCAATAACAGACAATGGGGATGACAAGATGGTTCCTAAATGATAAAAGATGAAAATATACAATTGAAAGTACAAGAAAAAGTACATGAGGAAGGGTGAACCGAAAATAAGTACAAAGAGAGAAGTGATGTATGATGCTACAATTCAAAGCTGTGCATATTACAAGAATTGATGTGTAAACTCCTATGACACACTTTCATATTCCTTGTGTCTGATGACTGGTATATCATGTACAATACAAATTAAACTAGTCGTCCATGCCATGTTGATAGCAATGGGAGGTATGTAAGTGGAATTCATGGCTTGCCGGTCATATAAATTTAATGGTCATGTTGAATTGGAAATTACAATATCTGGTGGAATGCTTGGAAGAATTGGATCTTCCCTTTGCAGTTTCCGATTCACAGCAATTTTGAAAAACGTGTTAATTTAATATTGATAGTTTTGCATGAATCCACACATGGACTTAGATAACCAACTCTAAATGAAAAGTCGCATTCTACAAGAAAACAAATGGAAATTATTTAGCATATATCAGTATTGTACAAACAGGCATACTCACTTGAAAAAAGGGAGAAAATGAGATCAAAAGTCAAAGAATGCACTGTTTGGTGGAAATAAATGGATGGTGATACTCAGTTGTTAGGGAAAGGATCCATGTCATTGGCCTCAGCCCTCATGCAGGTCAAGTAGGGGAAGAAGATATGGAGACCCTTCCTGTAGTTCTCATTTATTCTCTAACACACAAATCTCGTCCTCATAATTGTTTCCCTAATATGGCATTCAAGTTTTTCTTGATCTTTCCCTTCTCCTGTACTTTAGAAAATCAATCTATCTTTCACTAGTTCTTAAAAGTAGCTGGAAAATAATGTACATAAGGGAAGCTTTTGAAGAAGCATCTCAGCATTTGAAAGGTTTGATCGGTCAGACAGTCGAGTTTTGAGTGTGAACATGTGATAAAAGTTTCGTTTCAGCTATGGTGTTAAGCATTGGCCATAGAAGTAGGATTTAGGATATTTTGATGTCAACATTCAAATATACAAAACAAAAGAGTTCACTGAGAGACATTTCAGCCTTCAAGGAAAAAAACATCAAAGCAATTGCACGTCAACCTGTAAAAACCTTTGTGAAATGTAAAGGTAGACCAACTGAAGCTTATGACTTGTCACAATTCATCAAGTGAAACTTGTTTATGGAACTTTTGTATCAGGCTTGGCATTAGTGAGTGTAGCCTTTGTTACGAGTGAGAACTCGCATGTTATTTGTAGCTTTAGCAATTGTGGATGAGATTTATTTACGATCTAAGATCTTGGATACAAGGAAGTGCAGCCAGTGCAAATCTGCCGAATTATGTTTATGATAAATGTTGCATATGGGTTATGAAAATCAACTTCGCAACCACAATGTAAGTCATGTTTATCTTTTGATGCCATCTCTGTGTTGGCTTTTCATGAGAAGAGGGAAACACCTATAGGGTGAATGTTTCAAAATTGAGAGTTCAAGTTTGTAGGCAAATTGGCAACAACTATCAAGAGCTTGGCAATGAATATCAAGAGAAGTACTCTGTTAATATAAGCATGCATCAATTTTTCTTTCGGAAGTGCTTCCAGACACATGCCCTGAGAGGCTGCACCACATATCAGACTTCCTTCAGCGTAGATGCAAGGCCGTGAGAGGTATCTATTCTGCCAAATTCACCCTGGATGTGCAACTAGCCTCATCCATTTTTCACATGCCATTCAAGTGGGAAAAACAACAGCGAGAATGGAACCCTGGTGGATGCTTAACACTCCATTAACATCACCAGTAAACTAAGGCCCCATGTGGCCAGCATGCTTCAATTTCAAGTGAAAGAGTTCCCATTTACATGGAATGATGCATATACATGCTTGAATTAATAAGAAACCATTATAATCCACCCCGATTTAACAAAACAATTAAGCATCCCCCCTCTCTGTGAGGTGCAGATCCGCATTATTACTGCCAAAATTGTCTAATTTTCAAACAAAGAAACCCAACATAATTCTTGCCTAAGCAGTAAGCACACTACCAAAAATATGATCAACTAAATCTTTGAGTTTCTTTCCTCTACCTCTCAAATCACATTAATATTCCTGGAGGGTGTAGAAATTTTCAATGTTTCACCGAGTTTCCAGGAAGGAGGGACACGGGAGTGGGGAAACACATCTAGGGTATGTGTGGTGGGAGCCCCCAAATTCTAGGGAACATCATAGGGGATGTCAGGGTCTCTGACATACAGGATTCCACCTGAAATGCTAAAATATTAAAATTAAAATATACGAAAACTGAAACATTAATCATTGAAATCTTATACATAACAATGTGCCATTAACATACATCACTACATGTAATGTTTTAAATAATAAATGATACATGTAATGATGTAACATAACATAATATCGCAATTCACAAATCATCTATCACCATTGTATTTCTCATTATATTTTGAAAATTTAGAAGATATAGATATAAGTCTTAATATAACTTATCTAAGAACATGTCAAATGACAAATAAGCATCACCACTGCTCAAGGCCATGCCCCACTAATCTCTGCGTCCAGCTACATCATGAAGGAATAAGCAGTGTTCCACCAAGTTTCTGGAATGCGGGAACGGGAAGACGCAAAAGGGGTACATGTGGAAACAACCCCCAAAATTTTAGGGAAATTCATCAGGGATGGGGCAACGTCAGGGTCCCTAGCATAGGGGGGGCCATCTCTAAAATTAAAAAAAAAAATCCCAACATAACAATTCATCCCATGTAAATTCATCATTGTGCAATGGATTCTTTGCTTGCATAATTTTTTTACTTTTTTATGTTTTTTTGTTTTTTATTTTTGGTGTTTTCTGGACAAAAATAATGGGGGGACGCCGAGGTCTCCCGCTTATCAGGGGGGTGTTGCCCAAAAGGCCCCCAGGGCCATTTTGCAAAATATGTCCCGCACATTGGCAAAAGGTTTTGTCGAGTTTCGCAAAATAGGGGCATGAAAAAATGTTTTTCCGCACCCCAACCTTGGGGGATGTGTCCCTGTGGAACACTAGGAATAAGGACCAACCATGTGAATGTCACAATCTGAATCAGTATCATTTGCATTCTCAAGAATACTCAATGGCACACCAACCAACTCAAGTTATGCCTCATCATGGCCCTCCTCATCTACCTGTGCATTAGATTTACATACGTTTATATTTTAGGATTAGTCAGAGATATATTCAGAGCTTCTTTCCTTCAACCTCGGATGATAGGAGAATGGAGCTTCCTCGCTCCTACATCCCCCCCAAGGTCATACATCCGGATCCCCCCCTAGTACTCGAGGACTCCGACAGTGAGCTAGAGCAACCCCCGTCGCCCCCCTCGCCATCGATCATCACATCCAGGAGACATTGACTTCATTGACTTCATCTCCAGACATTTATCTCTCGGCTAGTATTGAATTGTCCAACTCCTACCATGGGCAGTCTCACTTTGTATCACTTCACTTATGATATTGTTATATACACTTTAGTTTTGGTTTTAGCTAGACCTAAGGCTTAGCCTAGTCGGATATTTACCTAGACTATACTTTCAGTTTTCTTCTTTCTCTTATATGGGAGCTACTTTTGCACTACCACATTGTACTCACACTGGATGTATCCTTTAGTCCCATTGACCTACTTTTGTGGTCATTCATTGGACATTAATAAAATTATCTTATCTTAAATTATCTTATGCTTTTTTGCATTTTTCCTCAAAAAGACGGACTTCGGTCAAAAGGGAGTGTGGGAGTGTCTCCTTTTTTGAGGGTTCGTTCTCTGCTGCATCCCAAAGTCCAGCTACACTCAAGCGAGCAACTTTTCAAACACCACGCTCCATTTTCCTGAGGTCCATCCTTTGGTTTATTGCAAGAAGACAAAGCAGATCCTACACAATTAAATTGCAGTCTAATAAGACCAACCATTCCAAGTGTACACAGGAAAAGTACTTTTTTCCTGATATGTAAACTCATCTAGATTTTCCATAATAGATTATAAAAACATTAGTGGGTTCAATCCCATGAAAAGAACCATTGAAAAAAATTGGCAAGAATGAAATAAACAAAACCATAATGAAAACAGAACTAATTCCATGGAACACAGCATTGGCACATTTAAAGATGATGCTAGTTCAACACCAAAATACAGAACTGCTAGAGATCTAAAGCTGGAAATTAAACATGGCTATACCAAACTAGTAAATATTTAAGGTTTATAACTTTCAAGCAAGCTCAAAGCATGAGATGTTGAAGTATACCGTATGCACCCCGTAATTTTAAAAATCAGTCAACTCTGAGTCAGACACAGCCAAGTTGACTGTTTTGACCTTTGAGGGTATTGACTCAACCTCCAAACCGACTTGGCGAACCATTTCAGTACCAAACCGGTCCTACTTGACAGAGTCCTTATCTACTTGGCCAAGTCCATACCTGCTTAGTTTCCTATAGGCCGCAATGCTGTTTGGGGGAAAACATTTTTTAATAAGAATTAAACCTAAACTAGAGTTTCCTTCCCCCTAAACTCTAAAATCACATGATATAGAGATACACCCTCTATTTGCCTCACACCTCTTTTGTTGAGCATTTGTGAGTATTTGGAGATTTTGGAGCAACATTGAAGCGTTGAGAATTACAGTGAGAGCTTGGAGCTTGTTTGGCAATCCTGTGAGTTGTTTGCAGTGGATTTGCCATCTAAATTAGGAGGTATTAGGAGGCTACAGCCCATCTACAAGCTTGGAGGAGTTGTTGACCAGATTCTTGTGCCCATTGATCTCATTCAAAAAGTTAAATCTGCCCTGTTTTTTCTTTCATAAAATTGTAGATCTGAAATTTATTTCTTTTGTTACAAAAAAAAAAAATTAAAATGGGGTTTGCATATTTGCATTTACCATGGTCCCCCGAGTCAAAGACCTTGCATGGATCCATTGTTGATGATGAAATGTATTGCAAATATTGCAAGAAACACATAAAAAGGGAGGGCTGGTATAAGAGGCAAAGTTTCCCCGTGTGATGCTCCATACACTGGACCCATTAGATTGGAAATGAAAACATGCTTGAGAAATTTGAAGACGACAAGACTAGGCAGAAAGACATAGAGGCTGAAATAGGGACAAAGAGGCAAATTGCCATGATGATGGCATCCCAAACATATCCAAGTGTAGAAGGTCTTCCTCTAACCCTTCCACCAATGTTAGGGGACCGTTTCATTATGTTCCTCTCATTCATGAAAACCAGCCTAAAAAGAAGAACATTCAAAGTTGTTTTACACCATCCTCTACCTCTACCACTGTTTCTCACCCGAGTGAGACTCAACCCACCTTAGATAACCATTGGAAGAAAAAATACAAAGAATCTACTTTTGAATACATAGCTAATGGTGGTATGATGAAGATATCCCCTTCAATGTTTCCTACGCACCTTATTACCAACCTATGTGGGATTCCATTGTTGTTGTCAATAATGGCTCTTCAAAGGCCCTAGTATGCACGACCTACAGTGATTTCTTTTGCACCAAGGTTTGTCCATACATGAATACTTGTAGGTTTTTAAATAGAAATGGACCAAAATGGGATGTATCATCATATCAAATGGATAGACTGATGGAAATAACCATACTATAATAAATTTCCTTGCCTCTTACCCACGAGGAACCATGTTTTTTTAATCAATTGACACATCTGATATGGTGAAAGATACAAACTTGTTATTTCAGATTTTGGATGAGATTGTTGTGTTGGTGGGGGAGGCAAATGTTGTTCAAATCATTACAGATGATGCCAACTATGTTCTTTGCTAGAAAAATGTTAGAGAGTGAATACAAAACCATATTCTGGAGTCTGGACGTCATGTGCTACACATTGCAAAGACCTCATGCTTGAGGATATAGGCAAACATGATTGGATCAAGAACATTGTAGATCATGCTGAGAGCATTACAAAATACATCTACAACCATTCATGGGCATTGAACCTAATGAGGAAATGTTAATTTATCTGAACCTAGCACCTGACACTTAGTTCCAATAAAATCACTTCATTAACTCAATGCACAGCTAGGTTACTTAACCAAACATTAGCGGAAGCATAAAACCTATGTTGCATTGGTTTTCGAGACAAGGGAACGACGGGGACACGTCTCTAGGACGGCTACAGCGCACCCCCAAAACTTTCAAGGAACAACGGGTTGGGGATGGCAATAATATATATATTAAAATTCACCACAAACATTTGTAGTTGCTTCAAGTTTGTATGCATAACAAGCTATACTATATAGTATTATGCACAACCCTTACACTTGCCAATTCTGATAAAGCTAGAGCAATTTAAAAAAGGTCCGAGTGACATTCCATTATTGGCTACTAGACAAGAGAAAAACGCAGTTTAGCTTTAGGAAACTTAAGTACGAACTATCTTTATAGCAGTTTTTCTTACTCATATTTCTTGTAAATGATGATTATGTTAAAACATAAAAAGCATTCCCTTCTCAATAGGTTTTGCAGATTTTTACAGTTGTGTTGAAAACCACTATAATTGACTTTGGTTATGTAAAGAGATTAGATTCATATTTCATATTAAGAAGGCGATTGAATAGGAATTTATTCAAACATATAGTACCCAATCGAAGTCACTACTATCTGATTGTTTTCACAATGCTTGAGGTTGGGATGGTGGAAGCACTAGACTTGAATGACTCCTGGAAACCCATGTACAATATGTAAAAGCTAAGATGACCAGAAAAATGAGAAGAACAAGAGCAGTAACCACAATAATCAGCACTTTGAAATGTTGCATTTCCTGTTTTTTTGACATGGAAGCTTTCCTTGTTGTAATGTTGTTGCTGAAAATACAATATTGAAATCACCAAAAACCCAAATCAAAACCCATCATACAAAACCCATGTTTTCACAATGATTGAGGTTGGAATGGTGGATGCACTAGACTTGAATGACTCCTGGAAATCCATGTACAATATGTAAAAGCTAAGATGACCAGAAAAATGAGAAGAACAAGAGCAGTAACCACAATGATCATCCCTTTGAAATGTTGCATTTCTTGTTTTTTTGACATGGAAGCTTTCTTTGTTGTAATGTTGTTGCTGAAAATACAATATTTAAATCACCAAAAACCCAAATCGAAACCCATCATACAAAACCCATGTTTTGAGTTGCAACTTTTACAACAGAATTAGATTCAATGCAATACAAAATAATGGATGGGAAAAATGATCTGAGTGTCCAATCATCAATTTCCATGATTGTCGAGACTAAAGATATGTGTCTAGAATATCTGGGAAATCTGCCCAGAAAATCCCTGAAATTTGCCTGAAACATCCCCAAAATTTGTCTGGAATGTCCCTGAAATATGTCTGGAATGTTTTGGGGACGGCCAACAAGTCCCCATCAATTTGAGTAAGTTTCCTAAGGGTCCCCAAGTCCCCGAAACGCGGGGACAATGAGTACACGAGTTTTTTTGGGGGGGACGGGTCCCCGTGCAACAGAGCATAAAACTGAAACCATACACGTTGCACAAGATATCTAGGTCAACACCCTCGAAAAACCCCGAAGGGAAACTAGTACCTTGTTGATTTTATTCATTAAAATCTTGGGCTCCCATCCTGGGATAATGGCCCATCAGAGAAATACAATGCAGCAATAGCCTAGCCCAATTGGTTGTTATCTCCCGCATTGCCCCTTTGCACCCTTCCTCAGCCCTGCCCACTCACACTTGGATGAACTGCTTTTCACCCAGTCATTGAAATCTCCTCATTGTCCACTTAGTGTGTCTCATCCTCTCACCTAAGCTGCCTTTTATTAAATTGAGTTAACCCTAAGTCCAAAACCCTATATTTTCTCCAAAGTGATCAAGGTCTGAGATCTAATCTCACGTTCACTTTAGATCTAACAGCTAGGACTTAATCAACTCACTTAAGTTACTAATGTCAAATACTTAGGCATTTAACTTAATTAATCTCACATTAATTAGAAAGGTCATTCACTTTAATCATTAACTCATAAAGTGAACTTCCTAAGGTTCTAAAAGGTTACACGAACAACTTCCACATGCTAGACACCAAACCTATGAGGAAGTACATGTTCGATGCTACTACATCAACAGGAAAAAAACCAAGGGTAGGGAGCTTGTTAGGCCCGGCATCATGAGATTTGCCACAAACTTCCTCACATTGCAATGGCTCTTTTCCTAGGCACAAAACTTGAAAAACATGTTTTCAAGTGATGAATGGAATGGATCTTGGTGGGGTTGTCGTAAACAAGATGGGAAAGACACCAAAAAGAATTTTTTTGTGTATACATTTTGGGAAAAAGAAGCAGAGATTGTAAAAAAATTTGAGCCACTTGTAAAGGTGTTGTGGTTGGTGTAATGTCCCCATTTTGGGACATTATAACTTTATAGAGTATTATGCCTACCAGAGTAGCCAAATAGGGGTGACAAAGAGTTCGGGAGATATTGAGGGGTTATATTGGGCCCGACTTGCATCGTTCATCATCAGGATCCATTCCGCACAGCTTGGCTTTGGTTTCGTTGCATTTCGACGATTTCCATAATTTTGAGTTATTATGGGTCATATCTTAATTAAATTCACTAAGAAGGTCATAATGGGCATATTACTTGGAGAAACCTCTTAGTGTAATAGCTCATCGGAATCGGGAAGAAGAGCACTACAGGATAGGATGATGAGAAGTGACTTTCAATGGTCGGAGAAGCCTTAAGGATGGATAAATCACTTTTTAGAGGTAAAATGGTTAATTAATTAATTAATTAAGTGATTTAATCAAGGAATAATAAAATAAAGTAAAAGTCACTTGGAGGGAAAAGGTCAACAACGAATTAGGGTTTCGGGAAGCTATAA
>ML784662.1:583616-601130 GCA_009831015.1 Picea engelmannii | reverse complement strand
ACTCATTACTTGTCCAATGTCACAGAGCTCATTCTTCAGACTGAGAAGAGGCTAGTTAGGGCATCGTACATCTTCTTAGATGAGTCAAGATGAGAGATGTAGGGTATCAAGTGGTCTTTGACAGAGTCCACTATGATACTCATAGCATTGATGTCATTGTCCTTGAACTTCTCCATAACCGCAACGTTCTGAGGTTCCTTCTCTTTTCCCACTTCAAACTGTGGTTCCATGATCTTGCCTTTCACAATATCCAACACTTTATTCTTGGCAAGAATGAGGTCAATCCTCGTCTTCCATGCTCTGAAGTTAGAAGCCCCTTCTAACTTGTTTTTTGACTTCATAGAGTAAGTCATGACTGCTTTGACTTGGTCAACCTTTGACTTTGACTTGGTCAACTTTTGACTTTGACCAAAAACTCAAACTTGACGTGCTGAGAGTACCAGGAGGTGCGTTAGGCTAGGGCGCACTAGGTTGTCCAGGAATTAGGTCAAGCTCTTCACTTAAGGTGCCTCAACAAGAGGGTTAGGGTTTCGTTGCTGCAGCAAAACTTTGACTGCAACTACAACTGTAACTGAGCAAATCCTCTCAATCTATCTTCCAGCGGTTAGACTGTCTGAAGATAGGGTGGGCCCATAACCTGTTAGAAAAATAGGTGTGTTTGTTTCACCATAGACAATATAGTAATATTGTCACCCAACCATAGGCACAAAGGCCACCCCCGAGCATCCTGGAAGCAAATCAATAGCCAACCAAGGTAGTGCACCTTTCGCCAAGGCTAGCACACCAAGCAAGAATAACCAAAGGCCAAGCAGAAAGTCCAAACCATAACCAAGAGAAAGTCCAAGCTAAAGCCGAAATGCCAATTGCAACTCCTCTCCAAACTTGCAACCCTGGTCTTATGCAATCGTGAGAGTGAGTATAACAAATGAGCTCTAGCGCCCTCTTATTTATAGTCCTCCGAGTGACCTAACTGGGTTGACTTCTACTTTTGGAGGCTAATAACTCGATAATAAATATTCTTTTGAGCCGACTTGTCTCCTAGGGTTATTATCCAACGTTTTAGGGTTTCTCTTGCTTCCCGGAATATTCTAGTCTTGTCAAGGTTACATGTAGAGGTTAATACCTCACGTAGCTACCATAATATCAACACGTGTAAAGTGTAATATTTGGAAGTAATTGCCACTATCACCTAAGCAAGTACTTCCCTCGTTTTAGTGAAGGACAAGGATCCAATACAACGGAGGCTTCCCTAGAAACCTCAAGGGATACTATAGCAAGCTAGAGGCAAGTCTATAGCCCACTATCTTGGTTACTTGATTAGCTGAGTCAAGGTTAAGGGAAAGATTAAGATGAATTAGACAAGGCAAGTTGGTTGTGTGAGGGGTGTTAGTGAGACAATCAATGATCTTTATTAAACTAAGAAAGTAAATTAAATGCCCCAAAACACTAGCTGTCCAAAGAAAAATGAAAGTTGTAAATAAACTTGAATGATAGATAAGATACTTGAACATGTAACAAGTTTATAACAGTAGCAACAAATCAGCTCTAAAATCAGCAATAAGACTATGGAAAGTATGTTGAATGCCAAGTAAAAGACTTATTAACCATCAACCAATGATTGCTTGAAAGAAAGAGCTTTAAAGTATGTTAATTAGATGTAATATGACAAGCCCTAATGGCTGAAAATGCAATTATTGCAATGACAATGTTAGACAATGATTCTAAGCTAGAGTGCAAGGTGTTAAGTTATATATGATGAGGAATGAAAAGCAAATGCGAAGTCCTAAGGTTGTCACCAAGTTGTTGGAAGAAATAAAGCTAAACTAGGGTTTATATCACTTGCAACAAGAGAAAGATTAGTGCCTTTCTTAAGTCTTTGGGTATATGGAGTCAATGCAACACCTTCAATGGAGGCTAAAGCAAGAAACGACTTGAAAATCAAAACCCTAGGATTGTACCATCATAAGCCTAGGCTTAACATTTTAGGAAACAATCCCTAAAGTTTATACAATCATAAACCCTAGGTGTCTAGCAAGAAATCAAGTGGAAACAAGTCAAACCCTAGAGTTTATGCAATCATAAACCCTAGTTTTTTAACTATCAAGGGTAAGTTTAGGGGATGTACAATCACAACCCTGAATTTGACCTTGTATGCTTTAGCAAACTTTAAGATGAAAAATTAACAAGGAAGGGGATGCACAATTACAACCCTTCTAGGGTTTTCCAACAAAATTATCCAAGGAAACAAGATAACATGCAACTTATCCACAAATAGATAGAGCATTATACCAAGAATAAACACTTTAACTTGGAAAGAACACTTACTATACCAAGTCACCATGAATGAGGAAACCCTAATTTCATGAATCATCCACCAAAACAAGAAAAGCATCCACAAGACTATTCTCCAAGAGGTGTGCACAAGTACTCCATGGTGAAGAGAAAAGAGCTATAGAAGTCATTCTCCACAAGTGTGAGTTATGATTTGCAAATGAGGAGTGTTGGCCTTCTTATATGAGGCAACCCTAGCGCTATAAACCCTCAAATCCCCTAAAAACATAAAATATCCATGTTACAAGTTGGATAGGTCAAGGCCAACCCCCAAAATAGCCTCCAACATAAAGATAACATAAAAATACATCAAAACGTCTCCTCAAAAAAAGACACGTGTGGGTGTAAGAGCCTCCAAAGGCCATGATGTCATGCTCTAAAGGTGCAAAGGTGCCTCCAAAGGCCACATCAGTCCATGAAAAGGTGCAAGCATCATCAAAGGTCATGTCTCTCACCCCAAGCATCATGTCACGTCACCTTTAAGTGCCAACTCATCATCAAGAAGGATACTCCCATGCTAGGTCAACTCAACAAGCATCCAAGCATGACGTCATCATCACAAATGCAACGTCCAAGGGCAAGGTGTGACATCATAGGTGAAGAGGGCTCCATAACCTCTCCAAAGAGGTGTGACATCATCTCCAAGTGCAACATCATCCAATCAAACCCTAATATGCTCAAGGGTTCTCTGTCCAGCCTGTGAGGATTTCTACCCTCTCAATAGTACATCATGTTGCATATGCAACGTCCAAGCTCATTTCTCCAATGTCCAAGGTCCATGAGGTGTGGGGAGGTGCCCTGATTTATGTCCAATCATCAAAATGTGCAATACTCTCTGTATAATGCACAACGTCTTGGGTGTCATCATGAAAACGTCCTCCAAAGGACCATGTCAAGGTGCGTCATGATCAAGAAAAGCCCACAGAATCAAGTAAGAACAAGAACTACAAGATACAAGAGCCATTAGAGTCATACAAAGTAAGCCACCACTTAATACAAAATCCACATAAGCAATTCGCATTAGGTATCTTCTTCAAACTTCACATTAGCTCAAGACTTCATGCAATTTGCCAAGTTTGGGTATGGGAGGACCATCAAAAGACCCTATTAAGTGTGCCAGTACCTAGGTACAGAGATAGTTTCTAGAAAACCCATCAAAGTGTAGGTATAGTGAATGAAGTGGCATGGGATTTACTTCATGGTGATGGACTCATTGACATGAAAGGTACCGTGCTCCAGCCATCTCCATGAGCACCTTTGTAGAGAGAGCACTTGTTGCTTGAGATACCCTTTCCTCGGCAATGTGTGTATTCCAAACCCCTTTCTTGCCTTTTGATATTTTTTTATTGCTTTTTCAAGTCCCCTTTTCAGTTTTCAAGCATTCATTATTTTTCTTGTTGCGATTAAGTCCTTTTAATTGATATGCATTCAGTGCATTAGGACTAGGGGTGATCGCCTCATAGCAAGGGGGCAGAGCTCAAGCTGACCTTCGGCTTTTGACTTGGTCATTCATCATCCCATTATTTCTTCTTTCTTTTATATCATGATTTCTTTTTTATTCATTTTTTTCTAGCAAATACATCAACCTCGACATTTTAGCCCTTCTTCACATAGGAGAATGAACAACCGGCCTTTTTGGTGTACATGTAAAAGAAATTACCTAAAGATTAGTACACTGTGGAAGGCCCCTAGATGAAAAGTGTTAAGTATGAAAGGGAGCAGTATGTTACCCCTATCAAGGCCTCCTAGTAGTACCCCTATTCCCTAAGAGTGACAACATTGGACTAGGACACAAATGATGGCCACCAAGGTGAAACAAGACAAAAAAGCACAACTTCCAAGCTCATGATACATTATCCGACCTCAACCCATGATCCTCACCTAAATGCCTAATGCATTAAATGTGACACTTTATATGAAACAATGACTAGTGTACCTCTTGTGTGTTGGACCACCATCATCGAATGAACCATGTCGATCAAGTGCATGAGTTGAGTTGGATGAGGGGGGAGGCATCTTAGGGGTTGTTGTCTGTGGAGAATACCAATCATCATCATCATCGGGATCATTGTCTTCATTGTGGGCCATGAGACATGATCTCCTCTAGTTACCCCTAAGTGAGGGGGTAACACATCCAAATGAAGACTTTGACTTGGTATTTCACTTACTGAAGGAAGATTGTTTTTCAAGCCTTGAATATAAAGCACATTCTTGAAAATGAATGTCTTACCTCTTGATTCAAACTGAGGATCGCCTCTTCCTTGCACATAATGTGTTTTGTCATCTACTAGGATGATTGTATCTGACATTGATTTGTCCTCGACAAACTCAACAAACCAGTTAGATCTATTAGTCATGTGTTTTGAAGCATTAGAATCAAAACACCAAGAATCAGACTTGCCTTCTTCTTGGGAAGCAACAGAGGCCACAAATCCATTTTCTTCTTTTTCCTCCTTTTCCACAATATTAGACTGTTTTTTGGTGAGTTTGCCATGCTCCATATCCCACATTCTTTTTCTGCAGTCACTCTCCAGATGCCCTACTTTGCCACAAACAATAACACTTTAAATTATTTCTTCTAGATTGCTTCTACCTAAATCTATAAATGTCTTTCCACCACGGCTTGTTCCTCTTTATTGATTCTACTTTCCTTTACCTTTGTATTTAGCTCCAACAGTGCTTTCAGAGGCACCACTGCTACTTCCATCTTTCTACATGTAGCAATTGGTTGGACAGCTTCTCAAAAGTTGTATCAGTAGATTCGGAAGTGATATTAAGAGTTTCTACAAAACTCTCAAATGACAAAGGCATGCTTTTTAGAGTAATTACAACCATATTCTCTCCATTTAGCTCTCTTCCTGGCTTGTAATTGATCTTTGATGTTTTTCAACTTCAATAAATGCTCTGAAATTGACTCTCCTTCCTCCATTTGCATTGAGAACAACATCTTTTTAAGGTAAAAAAGCTCTACCTTTATCTCAAGTTTCATGCATCTCCATTTGACACTTCCATATTGCACATGCATCTTCCACATCCTGAATTTGTGAAGCATCTCATCCATCACTCACATCTTGATAAGCATGACTACTTCATGGTTCCTATAGTCATATTAATCTTGTTCCATGACTACTTGGTTCATCTGTACTTCTTATTTCCCCTAGGGTTCTCTCATACTTTTCCTGACACCACTCCCAACAGGCACCTGTACTAGAAAATGGCAATCATCCACTGCTTCCATGAGTTGAAATTATGCCCATTGACTTTCTAATCAAGCTCCAGCATAAAATTTACGAGATTATTTATCTCCTCCATTTAAAGAAAAAATGCCAAGCACCAAAATAAAGCTTCAACTTCATAAATCAATACCTCTGCCTCCAATTGTGCTACCACTGGGAATATGTTGTGTGCTGCTACAGAGATTTTTCTTCAAAAAATGCAGAATTCAAAAGAATTTTCACAGCCTGTAGGCAATTATTTGCCTGCTTGTAGGTGACTTTTCAATTTTTGTGTGCACCTCTAAATCTGTGCAACAGTGCCTTGATTTTTATGCGTTTGATTGGTTGTTCTGCACCTCAGGATATGTGTCTGTCTTGAAATTTGTGCAAGAAATGCCCCAATTTCTGTGCACAACACTCCTATTTTCTGGTATAATTTAGGCTTGTTTAGCACACTTAGGGTTGTCTACTCCATGTAACTGTCCTGTGTTGGTACAGGGTTGTTCCATACTGTTCTGTGTGGTTCCATACGGTCTATGGTTCCATCCTTTCATGCTGTTATAGGGATGATCTACCTGTTTCAACACCAAATTCTCACTTTTTCAGCATTAAATTCCGATTGTTACAGTGCCATAACTACCTACAGATTTTGGTGTTTGTTCCAGGCTGGTCACTGTCTTTTCTCTCACCACCATAACAGAGTACTAACTGTAGATTTCAGAACTTCTCTTTTTCCCTTCATGTGCCAATTAATCCAATGGTCATAATTCCCTGTTGGTATGCTACCACAATCCTTTGGTCTCGTTTCCTCCAACCCTCACCAAGTCTCAGATAACAAACTCTTACAATGGCTCTGACACCATGTTGGTAATTTCCATGCAACAATTGCAAAGAATTCACAATAGAAATTGAGAGAGAAACCATTCAAATAGCATTGATTCAGTTTTAGAAAAGTCTTTTATCTGAGCACACGAGGAAATGACAGTTCATTCTGCATTCTTATTATTTGAAAATAAATAATATCTAGTCTAAACTAAATTAGTAAATTAACTTTATCAAAACATATACTTCCTACTTAATTCTCTAAAGTACTAGATATGACCATTACACATACACTCTAATAGTCTTCTATAACCACACACATTCCCAAATCAAAAATGGGAGGAAAGTTAGATGGATTTCACTATTGGCCTTATTAAAAATCCAAATATGCCATATTTGTTATAGTGGGCAAATTAACTAAACATGCGATTATGCTCCTTTCAGTCCAATGTCCACGACGCAGACCATCTCAAACTTCCAACCTGTTCTTCAAGAACATATACAAATTGCATCAACTACATAAGAAAATAATTTGTGATGGACGTCCAAAGCTCCAAAGCAACTTTTGACAGTAACTCTTTAAGCTAGTTGGCACTTCATTCAATATGGACAGCACTTATAATCCCAAACAGATGACCAGACTAAGATCAGCAATAAGTGCTTGGAAGGATATTTAAGAATGTATCCAAGAGATATGACCACTCTGATGAGCCCAAAGTGTGATGATTTCTTTATAGTGGGCAAATTAACTAAACATGCTATTATGCTCCTTTCAGTCCAATGTCCACACAACGCAGACCATCTCAAACTTCCAACCTGTTCTTCAAGAACATATACAAATTGCACCAACTACATAAGAAAATAATTTGTGATGGACATCCAAAGCTCCAAAGCAACTTTTGACAGTAACTCTTTAAGCTAGTTGGCACTTCATTCAATATGGACAGCACTTATAATCCCCGAACAGATGACCAGACTGAGATCAGCAATAAGTGCTTGGAAGGATACTTAAGAATGTATCCAAGAGATATGACCACTCTGATGAGCCCAAAGTGTGATGATTTCTTTGTATGTGGCCATGATGGGATGACTGATGTTCAAGTGTTGGTTAGTGGGTTGCCCAGATCCCCTTAGGTGGAAGGTCATGGCATGTCCTTTTAGTCCCCATTCTCAGGGTGCTTGGTTTTATTGCTCCAGCTGACTATCCCTTGGAGGTGGTAACTCCCTCCATGTCAAACATTTATGTCCTGGGTAGGTATGCGGGCATTCTGAGGTGGATCTACTAGGATACATGATTTATGGAGACCCTAACTATTCACGTATTCTATTTGCTATGTAAAAGGTGACTGTGCTTTGTAAGGGTTGTCACACCCATGGTTTAGCACACCTATTTTACCCCCCATGGACCACACTTTGGTCATGGGCCCTCAGAGATGATTCTGCCTATGATCACTCACTTTCACATCTCCCAAGACATTGTCACAGTTCAGAGGCAGTTCACATATTCTGAGGCATTGGTCACATCCTCCAAAGCACATTTAGGCTTCCTTTGCACACATGGACATTCTCTACATATGCCACGTGGGAGATCTTAGAATGTTCCTTTTTCATCACTTTTGGAGATGTCTTTTACATAATTTGAGGACTGACCCATTCTTTTGACGTCATTCTTATTGTTTGGGGTTTAATGACCCAATTTTTGACTTGGAGGGTCACTCCCATGCTTCATGGAGGTGCCTTGACCTTAGATATGGACATGGTCATTCTTTGGAGACATATTTCAAGGACTTATGGACAATATGTGAGCATTCCTTGAGCACATTTTGTGGAGGTCGTCCCCTTTCGAGGTCATTCTCCACACAGTCATGAGAACATTCCACTTGGAGGAGAGAAACATTGGAGCTCTACTTGCTTGGGAGGTTACCCCACCTTGTTTTGAGGCCTCCACATCACCCTTTTCTTGGAATGTTGTACTTGGAGAGAAAATCGGCCCCATGTTTTGTGAGATCCTCATCTTTTATGAGGGTTTCTAGCATGTAAAGCATCTTTTCATTGTAATTTGACTTAGTCTCCAAGTTATGTGGATGACAAGTCACTTTTGTTTTATTTCCTTAACCTAGATTTAGGGAATAAAGAATGGGAAGGAATTGTGAGCCTCATCTATAAATATAGGCCCTCCTCTCATTCCAAATTGTTGTAAATTGGAGATCATTTCAAGCCATTAATAGAAGATCTTTTACTTGGTGTTTTGGTGTCAAATCTTGGAGCTCTTTCTTTCTTGGTTATTCTTCTTGGTACTTCAAAGACTATTGTGAATACACAAGTTTCTACTAAAGCAAGCAAGATCAATCCATTGAAGAGTTGCACAACTACTTGGAAGGAGGACGTCTAGGGTTTGTATCTCTTGCATTTTCCTTTAAAACGATTTGGTAAGTGCTTATCTCTTGTCTTTATTAGTTTTGTATTCCTTGGCAAGGGTTTTAAGTATCCTTTCCAATCTTTTGTTGATCTTGTTGGTGAAGGCTATTCCCTTGAGGAAACCCTTCTCGTAGAACCTTGGTTTTCATGGTTTGTCTTGAATAGACAAGGGACTAGTAGCCTTGAGGCACAGTGTCCCACTCTAATCCATAAACATTGACTAACCAATTCTTAGAGGGGCATACTTATTGACCCCATAAGCCCTAAGTGGAGACAAAGCACTACTAAGCTTAACTCCCAACAACCAACCAAAAACCCTAGAAACTCAAATTATTTTCTTTTATGTCATATAAAATATAAAAGATATACAGTCAAAAATATTTATTCATTGTCTAGTGCAAAGCTAATGGTTTATTTTCATTTTCTAGACATTTTTGTCCAAGGGTTTCATGTAAATTGTTGATCTTTTAACCCTAACAGGGCAAAGTAGCCCCACACATTTGTGCTTAAAGGTTTTATCTAACATTTTGTGGGTTAATTTAAGATGTTTATCAATTCTGCAAATTAAGTTACCATAAAGAAAGTCATAATTGATCAATCATCAAACCCTAAAGCTAGGTTTAACCCTAAAAGGTGAAATCTAGCCCTACCCTAGCTTATATTTCATTTGTGGATTGTTATAAAGGATATTTAACACTTTCTAACAGTGAAATTTGTTTGCTAAGTGTTTCATAGCTGTAATTTTACATTTTGGAGATTTTTGGTGAAACCCTAGGGGGATTCACCACCTCTCTTGGCAAGTTTGAGCTAATTGCATGGTTATTGTTATTTATACTTACAATCATTCGTTGTTAGGCTGTTTTTATATAGTTTATTCATTGTCCTAACCAAAGTACACAAGGTTTATCATTACAAATGCTTTTAGGCACTCTTGAGGTGCTTTTCCTCAACCCAATATCTACATTTTCTGTGTTATTTACCATATATCAGATTCTGGAATTTGTGGACAGCAGCAAGCTTGTCCAATTTTCAGCAGACATCCAAGAAGTAACTCAAGTATATCATTTGTTCTTGGTTTATGTGATTAGATCTCACTCCCGTGCAGTAAAAGGTACTTGTTTCTTTATCCAAAGTGTGACATCACATGCTGATTTATATTTCTGCTGTAGTATATTTATTTCATGTATCAACACTTAATCAATTAGCTCCTAACCCTCTTTATATTGTGGTAGTTATTTCCCTAGTTCTTAGTTGAATATTCTCAAGGCATTTGGCTACTCCATTGGCACTGGTCTATTTAACCATATATTGAGGTGTTTGTTTTGGAAGTGACGTGTATCGTAAGCTACCCCGAAGTACTGTACAGGTTCATTTCCATGGATTGGGATACCCCCCATGGTTTCGAGGAGCTGGCCTAAAGTGAAGGGCAAAATTTGCTAAGATGACAGTGGTGTGTTTCTTGTGTTGTGTTTATCCCCATTAGCACCTCTACAAAGGCTGCTAGTTTGGACAGTAACATGGGGCAAATGGATGAACTAGTTAAACCTAGTAGAGTATTGATATAAATACCACTATCATAGTACCACTAAAATTTCATCCTTTAAAGTATTGTAAGGTTATAAGCCACCTTCTCCCAAAGCTTGGATCAATAGAAGTCTAAAGTTACAGCTGCAACAAACATATACAATTACTATTATGAAGAATAACCTTACCTAAGTTACCAACAAAATGAACCAGCAAACAGACATGCAAAGAACAGATAAATAGTTTGAAGTGGGAAATATGGTCTTTGTTCACCTGCAGTCTTATAAACAGCCCACACCCAGCAAACAAGGTAAACAGAAGATCCAACCAAAATTTTATGGGCAATACCATGTCGGGACCAAAATTAGATTAAGTAGCCTATACCCTTGATATCCCCAACAAAGGTTCTCTTCCACATCTCCTTTTTGAAGAAAAAGATTGGGATTAACGTCATTCTACAAACAAAACTTCCTGAAACAGATGAAGATGGCACAATAGTATAG
Organism: Picea engelmannii; assembly: GCA_009831015.1. Classification (NCBI taxonomy): domain Eukaryota; kingdom Viridiplantae; phylum Streptophyta; class Pinopsida; order Pinales; family Pinaceae; genus Picea; species Picea engelmannii. Next base: position 590,317 of record ML784662.1, on the reverse strand, counting down.
AAACTTGAATCTTGGAGACTCACATCAAGTATCCTAAAGAAGCTAAATTTTCCACATATATAAAAGCTGGAAGTGTTGAGATTCACAAGAGAGATAGAGTGGAACCAACCAGCAAAACTCTAATCCAGCAAAAATATAAATCAGCACTAGTAGCTAGAGAGAGAGAGAGAGTACGTGTGCTAAAGAGTGAGCCATAGCCATAACCATAAGAGCACATAAGAGAGAAGTAACCATAACACAATAACCTTCAAAAGAGAGCAGAATAGAGAAGGTGGCCTTAGACAAATAACTTATGAAAAGTGATCCACTTGAGTTAAGAATACAAATGAGGATCAGTGTGTTTATACACCATCTAAGAAGGGTGGGCTCCCGCCCCAAAAAGCCTTGACTGGGTCGACCTTATCCTAAAATGTAATATCCCCAGCTAGGCTAGGATATTAAAAACTTTAATGCAATTATGTTGTTCAAACTTCATGGTTATCATTCTTCTACAAATACTTTGCATTTATTATACTAAAGACGTTTCATCAAACATATTGCAGGCAATCTAGATACACATGGAATAGAAGAGAATCATGGAGTATTTTATTATGAATGAAGATCTAAATACAACAATCCAATGGCTGCTATGGTAGCTGCAACACATCAATGAAAACACACAATATAAGCCAAAAACCTAGAATCATGCCATGGCCTCCTCCATAGATGAGACCAAACCCCCCAAATGCCACAACCTCTCCAAGCAAACGCTACAACCCAAAACTGAAGTCAAATCACCAGATGAAGCTCCCATGAAGATCTTGGATGGATCCTCCTCCTTGTCTAGCTAGGGTGGATATTGCACCACCGAAACAAGACCGACAATGGAAGGGTTTTGCTAAACCCTAACGAAACAATGGCTCCAAGAGCACCATGCAAGAGATCAATCAAATCATAATGCCAAAGTGAAGCGCTACCCTCCTTTTATCCTTCTTCCATGCCTTATAGAACTTTCCCCTTTTTGACTAAATCAAATATGACCCTCATTCCCCTTTTTCTTTCACTTTAAGATTAAAAATCACTTTAATAATGTTTAACTTTTAAGTAACTTATTAATCTAAAGTTACTTTATTTCCTTAACGTCACTTTATAACATCTCCTAACCCATTGACATTAAATWACCCCTTTTGACTCCCTTTTTCTTCACTGACAAGCCACGGAAGTCATTTCCACTACAGAACAAGGGAACCGAAAAATGGGGACATGACATAAAATAGCCAAAGTGATTAATGTTAGAACAATGTAATTAATATTACAACAAGGTCGATTCGTGGCCTATGTGAAGTTTAAACCACAAGTTTAACACCCCCCCTTAATCTAAACCAAGGGCCATGGAGAGAAGACATTACATCACATCTCCCCCATTAATGGCAAATCTCCCACACCAATACACTTCTGCAAGCTAGTGAAGGTAGACTTTGGTAGAGATTTGGTGAAGATGTCGACAAGTTGATCCACTGAAGGAACAAAGATTGGCACAAGTTGCTCCTAAGCATGGAGTTGCCTAAAGTAGTGCATCCAAATTTCAATGTGCTCAGTCTTCTAATGATAATAGGGTTGCAAACAAGCTAAATGAAACCATGATTGTCACAAAATAATGTAGCGGTGATCTCTTGAGGAAGACCTACTTGGCAAGAATCATCCACATCCAAGCATGTTGTTTCCTAGAATACAAACAAATTGGTCCAAAACGAAGAGTAAAGAGATATCTTGAAATAGATCTTCATTCATCAAGATCACCATCCCAATCAGTATCAAAGAAGCCCTAAAGACGAATAGAAGTGTCGACTAAGTAGTGGATGCACATCCACATACAAGCAAGGTACTTCCCAACATGAACACCATTAGCATATTCGACCTCTATGGAGGGGAGACCTATAGCATGTTGTTTCCTAGAATACAAACAAATTGGTCCAAAACGAAGAGTAAAGAGATATCTTGAAATAGATCTTCATTCATCGAGATCACCATCCCAATTGGTATCAAAGAAGCCCTGAAGACGAATAGAAGTGTCAACTGAGTAGTGGATGTATTAAATTAAGAGTTGCTATTAAGTTCTTTTCAATTTACTAGACAATAATAGCATAAGCAGGATCACTGAGAGATACACAATCACAAGGTACACAACATTTTATCCTGAGAAACCCTCATGGGGGAGAAAACCCAACAAAAACTTCCTTAATATAGATTGCCAATACAATGACAAGACAAAAGACAAGACCACCAAGAATAACCAAGACTGAGCATGCGCCTCTCTCTCCTTCTGGCAACTGCAGCTATCTCCCAAAAGATGCGCACTAGATGAGTGGTTGAGTGAGTGTGAGAATGAGGTGCTAGCCTCTCTTATTTGTACTAGCTGAGGAGCGCTAGGGTTGTGTATTTTCACCAAGCTGGGCTGACTTCTTCAATTAGTGGCTAAGACCACTTTAATTAGCCCTAGGGGCCGACTTCTCAATTAGCACCAATTAACTAGGGTTTGACCAAAATCCACAAAAGGGGATTTGGTCATACATAAGTCTCGAAATGATCAATCCACAAAAGGGGATTGATCCATAAGATAATAACTCAATTATAATTACAATATTCTTCGCAGTTACAATATTTCAACATGATACTCATGTTGGTGGTGCCTTTGAGACAACACAAAATGGTTTTGGTCACGTGCCAATGACTCTCATGAGGCTCCTACATACACTGAGAGCACATGCTAATAACAAAGGTAATCACAGAGTTTGAGTAAGGTAGAGTAAACTACATACCAAAGAACGATAGAATGTAAGCTTCGAATAAGGATAAAGGGCACTTGGCCTGAAATTTCATCCTAGAAGAACAAGGGGTACGGACTGTCTCTCAATCCTCCATCATAAACCAATGCTAGAGAGCCAATGTATACTAAGTTTGAGAGAGTAAAATCCTAGACAAGCACTAGGAGATCTGAAGTCCTAGAAAAAAATGAAGCACATCTAAATCAATCATCTCAAAGAAGCCATGGAGTTGTAGCTTCATTTATTTGACAATATATGATGAATGACCAATTAAGATGAGATCATTCACATAGAGCACAATGATGAGGATTTGGCCATTGTAATGACAAATATAGAGATCATGTTCAACCTCACAATGAGTGAAGCCACAATTGAGAAAGAATTTGTGGATCTTCTCATACCAATTTCGAGGTGTCTACTTAAGCCCATACAAAGATTTCTTAATTTTACAAACTTATGGTGTAGGCCCATGTTCCACAAATCCTAGAGGCTACTTCATATAAATTTCCTTCTAAAGCTCTCCATGGAGAAAGGTACTTTTGACATCCATTTGGTGAATTTACCAATTCAATGAAGTGGCTATAGATAATATCATCCGGATTGATTCCATTCTAGCAATTAGAACAAAGGTCTCAAAGTAGTGAATACTATTAAAAACCCTTAGCAACTTGTTGTGACTTATGTTTGTCAACATGTCCATCAACACCATACTTGGTCATGTAGACCCTTTTGCAATGACAATATTCTTACCCTTGGGTAAGGGAACCAACCCCCAAGTTTGATTCAGTAGACATAGTAGCCTTCCATTTTGAAGAATCTTTGGCCTGATTACAAGTGGTGGGATCCTCTTCAACCTTGGCGAGAAGAACACATGGACCAGGATGCTTCCAATGATGTCCTAATTCTTTGTCAGGTGCTAGAAGATTAAGAGAGTCCATAAGAGTGGATATGGTCCACTTGGTCATAGGTCATAACATAGCTAGAGAAGGAAGAGTTGGCGCAGGGAAGCAATTCAAGAGGTCATCATAGAGTTGCTCAACAAGAGGAATGTTAGATGGAGCATCATGGAGAGAAGAGGAGACTTCAATAAAACAAGTTCGAGATGAGTCATGAATAAGATATTTGTCATCAATATTTGTTTGTCCAATTACTATAGAAGGAGTGCTTCGGGAAATGCTCATAGGAGGATCATCATCAAAATGTGAAGAAGAGAGGTCCATTGAAACATGTTGAGAGTCATTGAGAGATGAATCATCTGCAAGAAGTTGTGGAAAAAATCTAGGCAAACCACGAGAAAGAACTTCATCAAAGATAACTTCAATATGTCCAATCACTTTGTGTGTGGAAGGATCATCCAAATGATATGCTTTGAAGAGTTCACTTTAACCCACCAAAATGCAACACTAACTTTTAGGTTCCAATTTGTTTCGTTTTTCTTTAGGAAGATGGGCCCATGCACTTGATCCAAAATAATCTAAATTGCAAAACTAAAAGTTTGTAACCATACCATTTCTCATAAGGTGTCGTACCTTGAACAACTCAAGCAGGTGTTCGATTGATGATACAGACCTCACAAACAATTGCTCCCCCTAGAAATTAAGCTTCATTTGCTTAGAGTGAAGCATATACTGTGCAATTTCCATAATAGCTCTATTATTTTGGTTTTCTACTCCATTTTGTTGTGGAACAATCTTCTGCCAAGAGATGCCAAGAGATTTGAGAAATATTTGGAAAACAACATAGAAATATACTTGTCCCTGATCAATGCTTATATATTTAATCCTTTTCTCACTTTGATTTTCCACTAATGATTTTAAAACTTTGAATTTCCAAAAACTTCATCCTTGGATTGAAGGGAAAGTATCCAAAGAAAGCAAGGGAAATCATCAATGAAGGTGAGGAAGCACTTAGCTCCTCAAAGAGGGGTGGTCATAGGCCCATAAATGTCATTATGAACCAACTCAAGAGACCGAGTAACTCACCTCACTAAATCCTTAGGAAAAGGACTCTTGATGGTGTTCACCCAACATACAACCATCATTAGGCGGCTCATCTATCGCAAAGATTCAAAGTTGGTATGACCCAAGCATTGATATCATAATTTGTTGATGTCATCGACGTTGGCTATCGTAGCAACAAATTCATTCTATTTTGAAGAGGATGGAGACTTCCCCAACTTACACATATGATTGGATTCATCACAATAACCTAAAGCAACCACCTTAAAACCATCAATGTCCTTGAGAACCCATCGATCTAGCTAGAATTCCACCTTCTTGTCGGTGTGAGTGATGCAATATATAGAAAGAAGATTGGGTCCAACTCATAGAACATGAAGAACTTCTCCAAATTTGGCAGTGTCAACAATGACATTGCCACATCCTAAAACTGGTAAGGTTGAGTTATCACCAATGAGTAATTTCTCTCCATTGCACTCTTGTCAATAATTGGAGAGGAAGTGTTAGGGTTTGGCCATATTCTTAGTGGCTCTATAGTCAACAATCCATTCTTGTGAAGTAAAGGAGAACCAATACATAGAGTGCACCGCCAAATGTGCATTGTAAAGAGTCCATCAGGCTTAGCTTGCCTTTATAGATAGGAAAGAAAATCTTCAATGAACTCTCAAAATGAGGCACTATGCTTGAAAAGAGGGTTAAAACCTAGGAAAAACACCAAAGGAACCCTATAAGAGGTGATGTCCTAGAAAGAGAGTTAAAACCCTGAAAAAAGAGAAGATCAAAAGTGCCTTGGTTCCATAATCGTCAAGAGAAGTGCAATGTCACTAGCCGATAGCTTCTTTGGATCAAACACTAAATAGGAAGAGGGAGGTTCACACTAGCTCTGATACCAGGTTGAGAGTCAGAAGAGACATCAAGTAGAACCAACCAGCAAAACCTTAATCCAGCAAAAAGATAAATCAGCACTAGTGAGCTAGGGAGAGTAAGTGCACTAAAGAGAGTGAGCCATAGCCATATAACCATAAGAGTGCATAAGAGAGAAGTAGCCATAACACAATAACATGCAAAAGAGAGCGCAATAGAGAAGGTGCCCTTAGGCAAATAATTTATGAAAAGTGATCCACTTGAGTGAAGAATACAAATGTGGATTGGTGCATTTATCATATATACACCATCCAAGAGATAGGGCACTAGCCCCAAGAAGCCTTGACTAGGTCAGCATTCACCTAAAATAGCCGAAGTGATTAATGTTACAACAATGTTACTTAATGTTACAACAATGTATGGCCTATGTGAAGATTAAACCCATAAGTTTAACAAGAAGAAACTGTCAAAGCTAACTCTATCCATAAGTGGCTATTGTCCAGATAGGTTAAGTAAGAAATTGTAGATAAATACGATGACTTTTTGTAATTTTTGCAGCAAGAAAACTCTTACTATTACTGAATGATTGATATGTTGGAAGGTGGATTTTTGCACACCAAAATCCCATGACTACAGTTTAAAAGTACATAACCTAAGAGCTTATTCTTTTCTACAGAAATATAAACGAAATATGATCCTACTCAAGACTGGAAAGTGGAAAATATAAGTGAACTAGACAGGCCTTACAGAGAAGGAAAATCCATGCCTTATTGACACCTTACATAACTCCCAGGGACACTTATCTTATTCCTACACGGAGTTACAATTATTATCACGAGTTACAAACCTCAATTGGACACACAAGGACAAACATAACAATAGTTACGAATCCATAAATCCACATGGGATAGGAGTTACAAATCCACGTGGACTTGCAAAAGGCGAAATACTATCCTAGCGTATGAGACACAATAAGTTACACGGGTACTCTGAGACGAAATAATGCTATGTTCTGGGGACAAAGCATGTTAAATGGTAAGCATCAAAACTAGATTACTAATCACGTGTAGAAGCT
>ML784662.1:526965-553592 GCA_009831015.1 Picea engelmannii | reverse complement strand
CACCTTTTCAAATAAGGGTTGAAGTTAATTCAACAAACATTTATCGATGTATTGTGGATGAAGGAGCCTCTGCAAGTATTTTATCCTCCTCGGTTTGGAAAGTCTTGGGATCTCTTGAGCTTGTGTCTGCTTCGCATGAGTTGTTGGCTTTTGACAGACATCCTACTGAATATTTTGGGGTTCTTCCTTAGTTTCCTATATCGTTAGGTGGGAAGATTGTCCTTGTCGATGTTATAGTGGAGCAAGGCCCGTTAGATTTTAATATGCTTCTCGGGCGTGATTATGTATATGCTATGAACATTGTGATGTCTACACTCTTCCGAGTGATGCATTTCCCTCATAATGGAAGCATTGTCACCATCGACCAAGTGGCATATGATAATCACCATCCTAATTCGACGTTAGTGTAGGTTGCCCCTTTATATGTTCCTAGTGTTCGTGTAGACTCTACCCTGCCATGGGTTAATTATGTGGTGTCTTATCCTCGGTGTTCAATTGCTTCTGAGCAGGAACCTATGCAATCATGTTTTCCTTCTCGAGACTTGGTCCCAACAATTGATCCATTGGTTTATCCAATGGGGGCATGGGAGCCCTTGCTTGCCCCTCTAGGTCCAAGTGATCTTGAGTCTCCTTCTAAGTCTGATCTCATTGTTTGGAGATCCTCAAGCCCTTGTGCATGCGATTCTTCGTTGATAGACTCTGCCAGTCCTGGCCAGAGCCTCCATTGTCATATGGAATATATTTAGTTTACTTCATCCTTTGGGATTGTTGACCCTCGTTTGCATGATTTCTCGTATTTTGAATTACCTTCAGATGAGGCTATCCTTGAAACCATGACTACGGTTTCTATATCATGGGAGGACTTACACCGTGGTTTGTGTTTTCTTCCCTTTTGGGAGACTTTCCAAGTTGACTATCGAAGAGGCTCTTGGTCTGAGCTTAGCAGTGGGCTCTACCTGAACTAGTTTCATACATGAATCGTAGCCCCCTAAAGTCTTCTTTAAGCCCTTTCCAGACTCTATAAACATGAAAAGATTGCCGAGCGATCTTGTTGTCCTTCACGCTCGCCAAACTAAAACTTGAAGGCACGTCTGTCCGGCGGTAGTTTACCCCTTGTTCGGTCTAGAAGTTTAATTTTACGAACAAAGGTACGCTCTAGGAACTTCGGTTCGCTAGAAGAGTATTCTCAGGTATTAGTTTAACCTTTTTTCGGGTCTGAGGGACTAAATTTACGAAAAAGGAACCCCCACGGAGTCCATAGTTAAGCATTTTTCAGACTCCCTAAAATTGAAAATATTGTCGAGTGACCTTGTTCCTTCACACTCGTTAAAATGGTCCAGAAGAACATCCCCTATGAAGTCCATAGTTAAGCTCTTTTCAGACTCCTTAAAATTGAAAAGATCGTCAAGTGACCTTGTTCTTTCACACTCGTTAAATGGTTCAAAAAAATATCTATTGGCATGAGTTTACCCCTTTTTCTGGCCTATAGATTAAGGAGGAAAAAGGTACACCTCGAGAGATTCATCTCGCTGGGAGAGTTCTCCTAAGTAGATTTTATACTTTTTCGGGCTAAGGAGACTAAATCTAGAAAAAGGTTGTGAGTCCATAGTTAAGCACTTTTCAGATTCCTTAAAATTGAAAAGATTGTCGAGTGATCTTGTCTTTGTCACACTCATTAAAATGGTTTTGAATAGACGTATTTTCGGTGCTAGTTTACCCCTTTTTTGAACCGACTAGACTACCTTCGAAAAAGGCACCCTGACAGAGTCTTCTTTTATGCTTTTTCAGACTCTCTAAAAGTGAAAACCACTAGGCTTACCTTCTTTGGGCTCATGAAAAATACATTGAAGGGGGTTTCATTGTGTCTTGCTAATCGCACTTGCATCTCTGCGTCTTTGGCCTAATGTCGACTCCATGTTGCTCTCAACTGAACCTTTGAAGCATGCCTTATATGCAAGCCTTGTAGCACTTTGCCTCTGCGACCTGACACCTTGACCCATGGAGGAATTTTTCCAAGTGTCCTTTCCCTGGACATGTCTCCTTGCTATGAGAATTAGTGTGTTCCTTGCGCTTGGAACTAGTATGCTTTGTGACACTCGTTGCTTCTTTGTAACGTAGCATTCTTTATTCTTTTTCATGCTTTTCAAAATATTGAAAAAGACAAAAAAAATCAAATATACCCCAAAAAGAGGACGAGAAAAGTATTTTCTTTTTATGGCAGGACATTGAGTCGCCCTTGGACAAAGCACATCCTTTCGTTTGTCGTCGAGCATTGGGATTTAATATGACCTTAGGAAGCTATTCTCGCTACATAGAGTTGTGTCCTCCTCTGTTTGGTTATTCTTCCAAACACATGGAGAGTTTGCATTGCCTCCTGCATTGTGAACTTATGTCAACATCATGTTGCCTGAGTTTGATCATCAGTCATGCTATTGTCCAACGAAAGTTTTACCCAACTTGAGTTGGCCTTTCTGCAGTTTGTCTCTTGCCCTCATACCCGACCATCCCCATAAGTCCAATCAATTCTTTGTTCGAAATCAATGAAGTTCTCTACCCGATCACCGAGATCCTCTTGTCTGGTCCCCAACGAGCCGTCGAAGACCTCTGGGTAGTGAAGTTGCACACTCACATTATACTCCTAACCGAGTTTTGAAGATCTTGAAGTTGTTGCTCGAGCTCTAAAGGCCTCATCTCTAGCCATCATGCATCATTTGGCTTCTTGAAGATGGATACTATACATGTATATCTTTGATTTTGAGATGTAGATCCGATGTGTATTGCTCGCAACAACACTTTATATAGTTATATGAAACTGATATGTAGTGTATTTGATTGGCAGCCATGATTTATTTCATCCCGAGCAATTGTATGCCCGCCTCGGTGAGACAATTTTTTTTTTTTTTGTAGATGGCACCTCCGGAACTCTGGTCCCGGGCTCACTCGCTTCGTACGTTGGTGAATATTTGTAATGTATTTTGGCCATCAGATACTCTTCTGACCTCACACATTAGGAGTCATCTGTTATAACCCTAAATTGCACCATACATGCATACCTGGCATTTGGCCCTCTTACTTACTATTTTTGCCAAGCCATCATTGAGTAACTCTTCTTAAAAACCATATTTTTGAAGATGTACGCGCCCTGCGCTATTATTTCTCGCGTACACATGCTTGTTTCACCACTACAACTCGCGTACTTATGCTAGCTGCACGATTACAGCCCGCATATACCCACAAATGTTGCAAAAAATAAAAAGTTGCAAGGAATTTGTTGAGATTACGGGCTATTAGGTAGTTTTCCAACTTTCCCACTGCCTATGCCTGTCACCCGGCCGAATAACCATCCTTTTGTCATATAAAAGGAGGTGTTGGGGTCTCATTCCTAAGAGAAGCATAAGAACAGTGAAACTCTGCCCATTTCACATGCCCTCCTTGCCCCAAGAATGTGCAACCACCTTGTGAGTTTTGTGCCAGAATTGTCCATTCTTGCCTTTTTCCTCCATTATAAGCCTATGCCATTTCCATAGAGAGAAGTGTGAGAGGAGAAAGTTACGTGGAAGCGCAGTTGGATCTTGGTGAAGAGGAACCCAGACCAGGTTCAAGGAGTAGTCGTCGATCTCATTGTAAGTAAACTTTGTGATATTAATAAAAGGAATACTTTTTCTGTCTCGCAATATGATGTGTTCAATCTTTATGTTTGATTTATGTTTTATACTAACATCTAACCCATTAATTCATATATGAGATACATGTTCGTAGTTTCTTGTTTGTCTTTTTGTGACTGCAGGTCAACCTTGGGAGGAGACTTGTAGTCGAGGAGCAATCGAACGTGAAAGGATCGACACCGGACACGGAGTTTAAGGTAGAGTTATTAGATCTTTTTACTTTGTATTTCTTGTATGAATGTGGGGTATATTCGGGGTAGTCTAAAGAGTCGAAGACCTTTAGATGGTTAGATCTGCCTACATGTTGAACCCTAGTGTAGTCCATAGGGGGGTTTTCCCACTATAGCACAAGGACATGCCTTGAATGGGCTAATGAGAATTGAGGTCTTATCATTGCCAACAAGTTTACTCGGGATGTCATCCATAAAGGTTGGGAAGCATCACTTGGGTTTCCTCGTGAGGTTTTCCTTCAGAAATAACACACACACACACACACATAACCCCAAGGGTTGGCTAAATCGGTTGAACCATCCACCCAAGGGATGTTGATAAAGAGGAGGTCATAGGTCATATGTTAAAATACGATCAAGTCCCTCAAGTTTACTATCCACTATTTTGGCTAGCAATTGAGTTTCCCTTCCTCTATATATTTCACAAAAAGGAGGGGGGTCTCATAGGTTTTACTTGGGCACACACACACATAGCTCCAAGGGTTAGCTGAATCGGTTGAACCATCCACCCAAGGCATGTTCTCGACGAGGATGCCATATGTCATAGGTTAAAATCCAATCAAGTCCCTTGAGGTTACTAGCCACTATTTTGGCTAGCAATTGATTTTCTCTTCGTCTAGATATTTTGGGAAAAGGGGCGAGGCGGGGGTATCCCATAGGTTTTCCTTGGACACAAACACACACACACACATAATCATGTGTATGTGCACACACATACATGTGTCTGTGCGTGTGCACATATCCCAGTGGGTTATCTCAATCAGTTTGAATTGTCCAATTTCAAAGTGGAAATCGTTCAAAGGTCATAAATTCAAGTCTGGTGGAGTCCATTTGGGTTAGGAGTACATGGTATACTCTAATGACATTTACCTTAGCCATCATTCACAGAATGTGAGGAAGTGCCTAGAGGGTTTCCTTGAGGACACACACACACACACACACACACACACACATATATATATAATCCACAAAGGAAGAATGGAAGAGTTAGTGGATTATTTGATGGAAGGGGAAGAGAAACTTCTCAAATTTGTTTTTAAGTTCAAATACAATCGCACTGACCATTACAAAGTGACTAGGACATTTAGACTAGGGTAAGGAAGAAGTTAGATAAGGGTAAATCTAAAGCTTCTTCACCAATCCCTAGTCACACCCAACCTCAAGGTGACAGGGGGGACAAATATGAGGATTCATATTTACCCCAAACTTTAGGAATACTAAATAAGGCAATGGCAAAGATTTCAAGAAAAAAGGTTGTATCAAGCTTCAAATCTCTTGCAAGTATTAGGGTACAAGGACATGCCTTGAATGGAACTAATGAGAGTCGAGGTCTTATCATTAAAGGAGTTAGATGGGAGCTATGAAGGCACTAGCACGAGACTTTTAGTAGCTAATGTCAACCTAAATGAGGGCATTTATGTCCCATTTCCACATTAAGAGGCTAAGGAGAAGAGCATCATTTGGAAACCTGAGGGTGGTAGGTCTCATGTTGTTGTTACATGTGCATAACATATAAACAACTCTAAGGGACAATCTAGAAATGGGCTAAGCTTTAGAGCCTTAACCCCGAAGAACTATTAGGAGGTATTTATGAAGCTAGAGGTGAAGAGGTAAGGAATGAGTAGTTAGAGTTTAGGTTGAACAAAAGAAAAAAGAAGTGTGTTCATGTTAGAAAGGAGAGGATTAAGCTATTTTTGGGAGAATATGTAGCCATGGAGGAGGTCATTATCTCTAAGTGAAAAATCCATATCAAGGAGGTTCATTAGAAAGTGTCTTAGCAACTCTAATTGTGCAAAATTAGATGGAGAAAATATGGTTGTGGCATATTGGGTATGTGTTGGAGTTTTGTATTCTTGCAAGAGGATGGATAGCCTTCAAATTTTGTTTAGGCACAGATGTTGGAAAAATCCTATCCAAAAAATGGCATTAGGGAGCCTCAATTCTAGTTCTAAAGAGATTGTCACCCCTTTTCAACCCTAGGAGGGAATTGAAGTCTTCTCAACCTATTTGGGTCAATTTTCCAAGCCTCACCATGGAACTATGAACAAAGTGGCCTTAGAGGCTATTGGAAATGGCCTAGGGTCATTCATTGATATGGAATATAATACATTGTCTAAATTAAATAGAACACTAACCAAAATCCTAGTAGAATTAGACCTTCAAGAAGGCCTCCTAGAGGATATGAAAATTGTGTGGGGAAAAAGGTAATGTACCCAAGTGTTGGATTACCAGAGTATACCCTTTAGGTGCCAAAATTATCATGCCTGTGGGCGTGTATTCAAAGATTTATTTCATTCAAAAAGAATGTGGGAATGGAGAAAGATAGTAAGTCCTTCCAAGGAAAATCAATTAAAAATCCCACTCCAGTTTGTGAAGTTGTAGTTATTGTCTATAAGGAAAGGAAAATGAGTTCGGAAGGTCTAGTGATAGAAAAGAACAAGAGAGGGGATTTCACCCAAGAAGAATCATTAACATAATGAGTTAGGGGCCCATTAAATGTCTAATTTTCAAGGAGGGGAGATGATTTGAAGAAAAATTGGGATGCAACTTGGATAGAGCTCGATAATTCCCAGGCTACTCAAGGCAAAGCTATGCTAAATAATTCTCATCTCTCTCTTTCCTTGTCTAATAATAATATAACCTTGAAGCATTCCATTAAAGAGGTTCATATAGGCTCCCCAAGCCATAAGTAGATGAACGAATTACAAACCTCCCATTGTCACCCCTTAGCATCAAGAAGCCCTCTACTAAATGTAGAGAACACCTCAAATGAAAGGATCCTATAGAAACATGAATTCAAGCATGAAGAGTTTGGTGTAATTAATCTAGTTAGTTGCTCTTAAGCCCTCCACCTTTATCAGAAGTAGAAGGTATAGGAAGAAAACCTTCAAGATATAAGCTAAGTCCTAATAAAGAGAGACAACAAAAAGAAGATAAGGGTATAGAGGGGGCTATGGATTTAGACTCGAGGGAAATCTCCTATGTGGGTAGGAAATCCTTTATTTCCATAAAGAAAAAAAGAGAAGAGAAGGAAATTTTGGAAATAATACAACTAATAATTATTTGGGGCCCTTGGAGTAAGGAGTGCATCATTGAGGGTCAACTTATGATTATTCTATCCTTAAACCCAAGGGGGTATGGGGTGCCCACAAAAAAGTAGCCTTCAAGAGAATGTTTTCAATTTTTAAGCCAGAAGTAATTTGTGTTAGAAAAATGGGTGTGCTTGTTTCACCATAGACAATATAACAATATTGTCACCCAACCATAGGCACAAAGGCCACCCCCAAGCACCTTAACCTTGATAGACAGAATAATTCTGGTAGAAAACCAATAGCCAACCAAGGATAGAGCACCAAGCAAGGATAACCAAAGACCAAGCAGAAAGTCCAAACCAATAACCCAAGACAAAGTCACTACTGCAACAATTGTAGCTCTCCTTCACTCATGCACACTTCTTGTCCTTATGTAGTCGTGAGTGAGTGGGTGACAAATGAGCTCTAGCGCCCTCTATTTATACTGCTCCATCTTAACTGATTGGGCCGACTTCTCTTTCTGGGGGCTAATAACTCAATATTAATTATTTATTTAAGCCGACTTGTCTTCTAGGGTTATGATCCAGGGATTTAGGGTTTCTCTTACTTCCCAGAATATTCTAGTCTCGTCAAAGGTTAAAAGTGGAGGTTAATACCTCCCGCAGCTATCATAATATGAACACTCCCTCCTAGATAGGGAGGTATTAAAGGCGATGGTCTTGTGCACAAACAAACCATTCAACCAATAACATCATCATAGACACACATGATATCTCATGATCAAATCACGAGCACCATCATCACTATCCAACTAGATATTCTCCATGGAAATCAGAACAATGCCATCCAATAGAACACAATTGTGTCTATTCACAGTAGTATACAAGTATTATCCAGTGGTACACAACCACTTTGAGTAGCACACTGCTACTAACTAGTGACACATAGTCATTATCAGTGGATCACATCCACCACAATGGCATACAACTACTATCTAGAGACGTATAGTCTCCACAACAATCATATCATCTGATATCAATCTACATAAACAATATCATGATATAAACTAAGTCACTTGGGCCATTCTTCCACTCACATCTGTGAGATCTGGAAGAGCACCTTCCCTCAGAAAGTAAAACATCAGCCATGGGCTATCTGGACTATTCTTCCTAAGCATAGAAGAATATTTGTCCCTGATTTCCGAGCCCGGACCATTCACCTAACTGGGCCATTCCTCCGCACTAATCATAGTGCAACCTGGAGAGAATAAGTCTTCCCTAGGGAATGTCTGTCCCTGATTGTTGAACCTGGACCATTCACCTAACTGGGCCATTCCTTTGGCACTAATCATAGTGAAACATAGAGAGAATGAGTCTACCCTAGGAAGTAACTGTCTGGAACATTTCCCAAGGAAATGACTGTCCTACACCAACCTCCAAAATGGACCATTCTTCGAAACTGTGAACTTCGAAAGAATGACTGCCCGACGAGGCATACCATTTTACTTGACCACTACTTAGAGTGAATGCTAAGAAGAATGATTGTCCTAGACCATTACCCCACACTGGTCACAAGGGGAATCATTGTCTATGGTACATCAACAATCTATCAGACCATTTTCATTACAAAAATGCTTGTCCGATCTGGACCATTTTTTGAACTGAAAAATGCATGTTCGTAAAAAATCTCGAACCACTTTCGGGATTGGAAAGGAACTGCCCAACTTGGACCATTTTCCAAACTAGAAAATGACTGCCCATGAATCAATAATGTATATCAGTGCTCCCTCCCAACCTGGGGAGCCATCTCTTTCCTTTAAACTAAGGGAGTTATCTCCACAAGCCCCATCTTGTCCCTTAAGTATGTAAACTTTATCCTAGAAAAAGGCTCTATCAAAATATATGCTACCTTATCATCTGTGGAGATATACTAGAGTTTCACTTCTCCTTACTAGACTTTATCACCAATAAGGTAGTATTTGATCTCAATATATTTCGATCGGTCAAGAAACATTAGGTGTTCTGATAACATCATACAACTTTGATTGTCACAGTATATTACGGTCGAATATGGTACCTGATCAAATAATCCAGAAATCAACTTCCTTAGCCATACTGCTTCGGTACATGCCTCACATGCTGCGATATATTTTGCTTCTGTTGTGTTGAGTGCGACCGAATTTTGTTTGTTATTGGCCCATGATATCATAGTAGAGCCCAAACTAAAACACATCCATGAAGTACTCCTTTTATCTTTTGCACTCCCTGCCCAATCTGAATCTGTGAATCAATGAAGTTGTATATCACTGGATGAGGTGTATCTTAAACCATAGTTTAGCATCTCACGAATATATCTTAGAACATGCTTTGCAACTATCCAATGCTCATGTCTGGGTTCCACCTAGAACTGGCTTAAAGTGTTTACAACAAATCAAATATCTGGTTGAGTATTCACTAGATACATCAATGACCCAATCAATTGTTGATATAGGGACAGGTCTACTGGATCAGAATGTGAGTCTCTTACTTTTCTTGTATCTATGGTCATAGGAGTGGCCATGGATTTGCAATCCATCATTCCAAATTTCTGAAGAATCTTCATTGCATACTTTCCTTGTCCAAGGAAAATTTCACCATGCTTTTGCCATACTTCTAGTCCCAAGTAATAGTGCATGAGACCAAGATATTTCATATCAAACTCGGAAGCTAATTGCTTCTTACATTGGGTGATGAGAGACTTTGCACCTATCAAGAATAAATCATCAACATACAATAGTAGAATCATAGGTGCATTGTTCACAACCTTGTAGTAGAGATTTGGATCTGCATGACTCTTAGAGAAACCAAGTCTTATTAAGTAACTATCAATTCTGGCATACCAAGTTCTTTGAGCTTGTTTGAGTCCATATAGGGCTTTCTCTAATCTGCAAACATGAGTGTCTCTGGGATGTACCTCAAAACCTTGAGGTTGTTCAATGTACACTTCTTCTTCAATTTCTCGATTGAGAACAATTGTCTTTACATCAATCTGATGTAGACTCCATCCCATAGAAGCAACAAGAGACATAATGGCTCTAATAGAAGTATATCTAGCAACATGAGCAAAGGTTTTGTCATAATCTTCTCCCTACTTCTGTGAGAACCCTCCAGCTACGAACCTTGCCTTGTATTTGTCCACGCTTCTGTCTACTGCATGTTTGATCTTATAGACCCATTTTGAAGTTACCACTGATTTTTTCTTGGGTCTAGGCACGATTTCCCACACATCATTTTTCATGATAGACTGGTATTCTTCTGTATTGGCTTCTTTCCACTGTTTCATCTGAGCTGCTTCTTCAAATGTGGTGGGTTCTTCATTTATAAGTTTTGTCATACATGTTGCATAGCCGAAGAATCTTTTGGGCTTCTTGCTTTCTCTGAAAGTGCTACTTGGAGCTTTGAGTCTTTATGCTTCTTGTAGAGTAGCTTCAAGCCAAGCTAGACGTTTTCTAGTTTTGGGTACAATGATTGATTCAATAGGTTCGCATGATTGTATCGAATGATCAAGTTGTTCTGGTTCTTCATTATGACTTTTTAGAAAACATGTGCTTTCTTCTTTAGGCTCTTCGTATTCTTCTTCTTCCATGGATTCTTCTATAGATTTCGTGAAAGCCATCTTCTCATTAAACGTTACTTCTCAGCTGACTTCAATATTATGTTGTTCTGGAATATAGATTCTGTAGACTTTGGAGGATTCACTATATCCAACAAATATGCCCTTCTTTCCTGAGGGTTCTAGTTTCTTCCTTTTATCCATGGGGATATGAATGTAAATAGGGCACCCAAAGATTCTTAAGTGTTCCACATTAGGTTTCTTTCTTGAGAAGGCTTCTTTTGGAGACATATCCTTCAATATGCGGTGGGGAGTTCTGTTTTGAACATATATTGTTGTCATGGCTACTTCTCCCCATAAATACATGGATAAACCTTGATCATTCATTAGTGCCTTCACGGTTTCTTCAATGGATCTATTCTTCCTTTCTGCTACACCATTTTGTTGAGGATTATGAGGAACGATTAGCTCCCTCCTAATCCCTGCTGATTTTCAAAAGGCAACAAATTCCTTGGATGTGTATTCTCCTCCATTATCTGTTCTCAAAGTCTTGATTTTCTTGCTTGTGAGGTTTTCTATTTCTGTTTTGAATTCTTGAAACTTGTTGAAAACTTCATCCTTTGTCTTCAAGATATATAACCAAGTCTTTCTTGAGTAATCATCTATGAAGGTTACATAATAAAGAGAACCTCTTGGAGATTTGACTGGCATCGGACCACAAACATCTGAATGTATTAGATCTAGGATTTCCTTAGATCTATTATCATTACTTGAGAATGGCTTCTTAACATTTTTACCAAGTGCACATCCTCTACAAATTCCTTCATGTGTAGATTGTAGTTCTGGTATTCCTTCAACCATTTTCTCGAGGAAAGGTAATGCTTGATAGTTAAGATGAGCATACCTTCTATGCCAAATTTCATTGGGATTTACTTCCTCATGTACAAGATCTTCATCATTACATTCTAGTAGTCTGTATAATTTGCCTTCACGAGTTCCAATAACTCTAGCATTCTCTATGCTAGAGTCTCTAGACCAATATAGTACTTCACCATCTACAAAGGGTATTCTATTTCCTTTGTCTTCTAGGAAAGATATAGATACAATATTTTTTTCTAAACCAGGTACATATAAGGCATTACTCAAATGAACATTGTTACCTGATTTCAATTTGATGGAGGCTTGACCAATTTCTTTGACTGGATAGGTGTTCTTGTCTCCAAGTTCTACCTTGTAGGATGTCTTCTTTTCATTCAGACTGGAGAGTCGGACCTAGTCTCCTGTCATATGCCTGGAAGCTCCACTGTCAATTATCCACATGTCATTTGCAAGAGTTCCTGTAAGAGATGAATAGTGTAGATGATATGTCTTTTCATTCACGATTTTTGTTGACTGATAGCTGGTGAAACTTTGACTTTGATTGGTCAAATGTTGACTTTGACCCAAAATCTCAACCTTAACATTTTTTCCTTCTGGGAGTGCCAATAGGTGCGCTGGACCAAGGCACACTAGAATATCCTCTCCTTGAGTAAATTATTCCATCATAAGGTGATGGGCAAGAGGTTTTAGGGTTTGCAGTTGCACCTGCTAGTAGCCCTAGTGGCAGTGCTTCAGTAACTGGACCTGCTAGAAACCCTAGCGGTAGTTCTTCAATGAGCTTGATAATCTTATGGCTTAGCTTCATTCCAGTGCTTAGACTGACTGAAGGAGGTGTGGGCTCATAACCTATTAGCAAAATGGGTGTTCTCGTTTCACCATAGACAATATAACAGTATTGTCACCCAACCATAGGCACAAAGGCCACCCCCAAGCACCTTATCCTTGACAGACAAAATAATTCTGGTAACATACCAATAGAAAACCAAGGCTAGCACACCAAGCAAGGATAACCAAATACCAAGCAGAAATTCCAAACCAATAACCCAAGACAAAGTCACTACTACATCCGTTGCAATTCTCCTTCACTCATGCACACTTCTTGTCCTTATGAAATCGTGAGTGAGTGAGTGACAAATGAGCTCTAGCGCCCTATATTTATACTGCTCCATCTTAACTGACTGGGCCAACTTCTCTTCCTGGTGGCTAATAACTCAATATTAATTATTCTATTAAGCCGACTTGTCTTCTAGGGTTATTATCCAAGGCTTTAGGGTTTCTCTTGCTTCCTGGAATATTCTAGTCTCGTCAAAGGTTACAAGTGGAGGTTAATACCTCCAACAACTAAGATAATATCAACAATTTGATGCAAGAAACAATGTGTGAGTTGATAAAAGTTGAATCTATGATGTCTCATATCCTAAAACAGTGGAATTTCTACTCTTTAGACTCTAATGGGAGGTTTGGTGGCCTATTAATTGGATAAAATAACTCCCTAAATCTTCTTTGTTTCTAAATGTAGTAATTCATACTAAATTATGGTCAAATGAATTATGAAAGTCCTTCTCTATTATCAATCTTTATGGTACACATGAGGACATAAAGGTTTTCTAGGATGAACTTTGTAGCCTAAGTTCATTTAAAGCAAACAATGCTATTTGGGGAGGGGATTTAGACATGACTTTCAAAACAAGAGAAGTATGGTGAGAAAATGCTAGATTGGATCCTTTGGTAGATTATTTTTCCAACATGTTTGAATAATTAATAGGTCTTTGCAATGTTGAACACATTAAGCTAGTTCCTACCTAGAGAAATTTTAGGAGTGGGAATGAAGGGATGTCTAAAAGGTTGAATAGGTTTATGGTGGCATAAAGGGTCATGGAGGAGGTTGACATGATTAAATCATGGGTTAAGGAAGGGGGATATTCAAACCATCTTCCAATCCTACTTCAAATTGACAAAGAGGAAACCAAACCTCCAAGTCCCTTCAAATTCAATCCTAAATGGTTAGAAAACAATGATTTCAAAAACAATGTGTGTTGGAACTGGAGGAAATTTTATCCTTGAAATGGAAACTCAGGGACGTTCGAGTTTGCAGAAAATACAAGGAAAGTAAAGAGATAGTAGCAGAGTGGGGAAAACAAAATCTATAAAACTCTCACAAAGATTTATTACAGGTTGAAGCTAATATTAAAAACATGTTTGAAGGGAACAATGAAGGAATTTTTTTTGAAGAGTAAATCAAATTGAAGGACTCCAAGGAAAAGAAAAGAAAGCTATTGGAATGAAAAGAAGCTAAATGAAGGATTAAAAGTAGGGATATATGTCTAGCAAAGGGGATGCGAACACAAAATTATTCCAAAATTATGAAAAGAACGGAAAAACATAAACACTATATGGGAGATAAGGAAGGATGATGGAACAAATATTAGAGGATTCAAGGAGATAACAGAGATAGGAGTGACACATTTCCAAAGGATATTTTAGGAACCAAGTAGAGAATTATTGAAGACATAAAAATGACTTCTTATTTTATGAGGCTCGCTAAAGAGGATTAAAATGAAGTTCTAGAAGTAGAAATCTCAAAAGAAGAAATAAAATAAGTATTGGAATCTTTTCAAAAGGAAAAAATCTCAGGTTCATATGGGTGGACAATAGAATTCTACTTAGGATTCTATGATATGATAGAGTATGAGTTATTAAGAGTAGTAGAGGAATCAAGATCCTCTAGAAGAGTCCTAGGAGGATTAAATTTGACCTTCATAGCTCTCATCCCTGAGAAGAAAAACCTTGAAGCTTTTGAAGACTATAGGCCAATTTCCCTATGCAATTAAATCTACAAAATAATAGGAAAAATAGTAACCGATAGGCTAAATAAATCCTCCTCAAAGCCTATCTCACAAGAGCAGTTTGGCTTCTTGCATAATATATAGATTCATGTTGTAATGGGAGTGGCATAGGAAGGTCTACATTCTAGAAAGGTAAAAAATATGACAGTTATGGCGCTAAATTAGACCTATATAGGGCATTTGTTTTTCCTCATAAAAAAGTGTAATTCTATTCATCTGGAGATAACCAAATTACATTTTGTAGGTGCTTTAAGCATGAACCAAACATGGGAAAAAAGAAGTCAAAAAGTAAAATCCAGAAGAGGCCAATGAGTTGGCTAATAATCCACAACAAAGTATACAAATAAAAGAGATGAGAAAATTCCTGAAAGAAACAATATATGTCCAGATAATCGCATGAAATTCCATCACAAAGAAGCACGCCGGAAGAACAGTCCCAAACAAAATACCTTGGAGACAATATGGACCAAGTCAGAGAAGTATGAAGCTCCCACATCAACTAGGAATACATAAAACCTTGAACAAACCAGCACTTGTGACTAGATGGACCAGGTCAGAGTGGTATGAAGCTCCCTCATCATCTGGTCATACATCAAACCCTAGACATACCAACACAACCAGAGTGAGGAACTACAGACTGATGAGAGCAGACCCCCAAAACCTATCGAGAGCGGGCAACAAGATGAACCCCAAAGAAAAACCAGATGCAGGACAAACCAGATCAGAGTGACATACATATCTCTCTAAAAAGAGAGGATCCAAAACTCCAAACCCCAACTACAAAGGATTTGAAACTCGACACCAGAAAAATTACAGCCAAACCCACAGAGCAGAGGGTATGCATATGATCCTAAATGAACCTGAAACGTAAAAGGGAGAACAAATAAGCATCATGATAACCCTCCAAAGGAGAGGTCATCCACAGAGAAAACTGACGACAAGACTGCCAGAAACCTCGAGATAGTACAAGACGGGCCAAAGATAGATCTGAGAATACTACAGGTCCTCTCCAAGAAATTTGAAACCAAAGAACAGATTCGCTCCCAGAGAAAACACCAATGTTAGAAAGACCAAGCAAACAGAGGTTGCAAGCACCGAAGTCCACCCAAAGGAAGGATAAATTCGAGCAGAGGACTCGAACTGATCTGATCAAGAGAACCAGGGCGACATAACTACAACACCAGTAGATACTATAGTTAAACAATGGGGACGCCGTCACCAGCCAGAGAGAAGTTCGATCTGCGCATGAGGATCAAAGAATGGGAAGAGAGGAGACGTCCCCGCAGGAAAACCCATGATAGGAAGACTCTGGATCAAAAAAAAAACCGACGAGGGGGAGATAGCTTCAAGCCAAAGGAGGCCATTGAGAGATCTGCACGTGGGCAGATGAAAAGAAAAATAAAAACGGGGGGTATGTGACCAGGGAAACCCTAGCCGCAAACCTTGATCAAGTCCCCCAGTTTCTATGCATGATTACTCCCTATATAGGGCATATGATAAGGTTAGTTGGCTTTATTTCATGCTAATGTTACTTAAAATTAGAATGAGAGTATAGGTTGTAAATTGAATTATCAGTTGTTTAACTTTAGTATCATTTGCAGTATTGATTGATGTATTGGCATCCATATTTTTTTACCCTTCAAGGGGACTAAGTCAGGGATGACCTATGTCACCCTTTTATCTTCTTAATGGTGGTTGACGGCTGAAGTAGAGTTGTAAAAGCATATAAGAGGGAGGGAGCCTTAAAAGGGATTAAACTGGGGAGGTCTCTAACCCTCTCCCACTTGTTGTTTATGGATGATGTTATTCTATTTGGTCTTGGTTTTGGAAGGGGAGAAAAAAGGTACAAAGAAATCCTAGATTTACACTGTAGAGCAATGGCTATAGAGGTAAATGCTCACAAATATGTCATCTTATTAAATGGGCTAGAAGTTGAACAAGTAAGACATGTAGTTCATATTCTCCCTTTTAGCATATCTCCTTTTGATAATGGTGTTAAATATCTAGGGTTCATGTTGAAACTAAAGGACTATAGGTTTAAATATTGGAATTGGATTTATGAAAAAGTAGAGAGCATAGTCTAAAATTTGTGTTATAGGTGGTTATCGAGCAGAGGAAGATTGACCCTCATTAAAATAGTCCTAGAAGTGATCCCCATCTATTGACACTCTTTGGCATATGTACCAAAAAGTATGTTGGAAAAAATAAAGAAGAAATTCTTCAACTTCTTATGGATAGGGAAAAGATAAAAATAAGGTATCCCTTTGGTAAAATGGAGCAAGTTACCAAAACCTAAGATAGTAGGGAGTTGGGATTTGAAGAACATTCGTTACTTTGGTCAAGCATTAGCATCAAAGAATCTATGGAGGTTGATGAACCATGAAGGGTTATGGAAACACGTGATTTCACAAAGTATATTGACCCTTTGACATTAAAGGATTGGATTAGGCTATATAAGTCTATAATTAACTCTCTAAATAGGCAAGATATTCACTATTTAGCAGAGGCAAGAGATCCAAACATTACCTCCATTTAGAATCAAGGTTTAAAAAGTGATGACAACCTAAGACTACAGGGAGAGGAAGTAGAGGAATGGAAACAATTTGTTAGTAGATTACAACAATGATATTAGGCTTAGGGATGAAGAGTATGAAATTATTTGGTAAAAAAATAGCTCCAAAGGAAGGTTCACTACATAGTTAGGATATGAGGTCAGTTTTAGGGAAGTAGAAGAAGGTGAACAAAAGTGGTGGTGGAAGCCCATTTGGAAAATAAAATTATTATTGAAAAGAAGATTAATTTTAAGGTTAGCGTTATAAAAAAAGAGTCTTTATGATGGTCCCAAGAACAACAACAATTATTTACTTTACCGTTGGTCTCCTACTTTACTTGTCAACCCAGGGTCCGTACAAACTTAAGAGATGCTATGCAATATATGTGCAGTATGCATTTGTCAGTAGCAAAGGGTTGAAAATGATCAAAGGCTGGAAATGTGTAGGAAATCAAATGACAAAAAGTAGTGCTAAACTAATTGCTTTGAAGGAAACACACAAATTTGAAAGTACAACTAATCTAAAGTGCATGAAAAGAAATTATTCTACTGCATCAAAGATTACTAAATTAGGAATGTTAAACTGAAGCAAAAGATGAATCTAATCTAAAATTATGACAGAGAATTGTAACAGAAGCAAAGTTGTAAGCTATGACAGAAAAAATTGTAATGGAAATGAAACTACACTAATGCATGAACAAAGCAATCTAATCCCTTGATCATTATCAATATAAATGTGCTTTTACTGTTTGTTGATGATTCTAGGAAAATAATATTAAACTAATTCAGAATCTGAAGCTAAAACAAACCTATAGGAGATTTCTACATGAGTCGTTCATTTCTACAAGATCTGCACAGTTTCTATAGGATACTCCTAGAGGAAGCAAAATGAAGTCTAAAAAGGTAGTGCAAGTCTTTAAAAGAATTGACAAAGATAGACTATAAAATAAATGAAGTGAATATATGGTTCTTAGCCTTGGGAGGCACCTAGGAGTGCTCCAAAAGGTTATTGAACATTTCTACAAGATGCTGCTACAAATATCCAGTTAGTTAAAATCTTAGCATAAATGGAAATTTATCATGCAAAGCTAAACCTAACTTCAATTGAGAATGAAACGTTATCTAAACACCAACTAATATGCATAAAAACTACAAAAATATTAAAAAGGGTCCTTGAGCCCTCTTGGATGGGCCCTACCCAAGAAGCACAAGGAACCTATAAGAAACTTTAATGGACTAAAGGCAAAACCATTTTATTTCATAAATATCAGTAGTACATCATGAACATCAAATTTCTTAGTCTTCAATAAAAAGTCTTGCAGAACATCTCCATACAATGCTTCTCCAAAAATTCATTATATACCTCTCTCTTAGACTAGAGGCCTATATATAACTAGAGAGTTCGACCTCCCTTCCTAAATCAAGGAGAGTGATGAGTAAATGAGGGATTTCAACCCTTTACATCTGTATTTTCGAACTGTTGTTGATAAAAAGTGGTCATAAATGCACAAGGAACTCTCTTGGAGGTAGGTGTAGACATTTTCCTTTGATATTTGGTTGGAAACTCACTCGAGGGGACAAAATCCCCTGTTTCTAGGAGGTTGGCGCCCTTGACTCCTGCAGTTCGACCTGGTTGATGGAACACATGTCTTTTGCCAAAAACATAGTGCAAAAAGATATATTATGCATAAAAATCCACCTCAATCATACATTCATTAAACAACATACAAAATACCCATGACTGACTATTAAATATGGACAAAAGAAAACATTAAGTCATTTTGTGATGGAAAAATATGTCAAAGATGAGCCTTTAGAATGTACAATAATGAGGCTCATCACTTTACTTGAGATAACTATAATAAAAGGACTCGACAAGGTCCAAAAATATGCATATTATGTAAAAAAGATGAGGAATCAATTGATCATATTTTAGTTCAATGTCCCTTCACTAAAGAAGGTTGGGAGAAATCTATAAAATTAACAGATAGAAAAGGAACCTAGGTAGGTGATGTAGGAGCATCCTTGGGCTTGTGCAATCAACATCAAATACTTGTTTTTAATATGCATTTCCTATTGTTTAGTTACTTATCTTAGTAGGAGGAATAATGAGGCCACTATTACTACAAAATTGATTCATGCTATAGAAATGCTAAAACAAAAATACCTAAAAGTTAAATTGGGACAACCAATAGTAGATTGACCACAAGCTACTCTAGGTATACATAGAGATAGCTTAAGAGGAGGTGAAGAATTGCAAAGATTGTTGGGCTACCATGTGAACTGAAGAGACTGACAATAAATTATAAATCTATTGAATTAACAAAGGAGAGGAGGGCCCAACAATTTGCAACATGAGAAGAGAAGGTCCAACTCCATATCTGCAATAGAGAAGAAGAGAGAGAATATTATCTGATGCTCAGGGAAGTATGAGATTGTGTGTCATTCTTATCATCCTATTCTAAATATTGTGAATTGTGGGGAGACTAAGACCTTCAGAATGTAATCCACAGGCCAAATTCACATATTATTCAATAAAGAGTTAGATTATATCCATTTCCTTATGTTTCATATTATTTACATTATTAATTATATCATATTTATTTTTGTAGCATTTGCATATTGTGCTTACTTGAGTAATCTACTTCCGTAGTTGTTGCACTATGATAGTGTCAATCTAGTTCTGTAGCCTATTAGAAAATTACATAACTTGTTTGGTGCATCAAATGGCATCAGAGCAAGGTTCAACTCTGGTTGAGAATTTGCGGAAGTATCAAAACTAATTCTCTCTTGAGAGTTGGGTTCCATGAGATCACTTCCCATGCAATCGTGGTAGCAAGGAGACTTGAGAGAGGGTCATTTCATCTTGTGTATGTTGAGAGACGAGTGGTAGGAAGCAGTGCCAAAAGAAGCGCATGTGAATGGTAGTATGGTTGAGGACTACGAGAAGACTCATAAGGATGTTGTTGTGAAGAGGAGTAGGTCCAGGAGGTGTGAGGAACTAGGAATTTGAGGAATTGAGAAGGAGAATCAAAGAATTAGAGAATAAACAAATTGAAGATGTTGGAGTCGTAGTAGATTTAGAATTAGAAGATGAGATGGAGGAATAAAGAAACATTTATGAAAGAGACCCAGTCGAGCATTTGATCTCATTTATGAAGGATATAGGTAATGTAAGGGTTGAAGTTTCTTGCTATGATGACAATTTCAAAGTTGAGACTCTCGTAGATTGGATAGGAGAACTGGAGAAATACTTTGAGTATGAGAATGTCCAAGACCCCAATAGAGTTTGTTTTGTAATAAAGAAGTTGAAAGGGCATACTGCACTTTGGTGGGATGTTGCGCAAAAAGACAGACTAGACAAGCAACATGAGAAGATAAATACCTAGAAGAAAATGGTGAGTAAGATCAAGGATAATTTCTTTCCTATTGATTACCAACAAAGTTTGTGTAGACAAGCACAAAATTTGAAACAAAAAGAGACCCATGTCCCTATTGATTACCAACAAAGATTGTGTAGACAAGCACAAAATTTGAAACAAAAAGAGACCCTTGCCTAGGAGTATATGGAAGAATTTTTCAAATTGTTACTTAAATCCAAATCCAGACTTAGAAAACCAAAGTATCAAACGGTAGCAAGGTATGTGAATGGATTAAAGTTCTAGATTCAAGATGGGTATTTCCAAACTGTGGATGAAGCATATTAGATTTCTTTACAGGTAGAGGAAAAGTTTGATAGGAAGTGGTAGCAGAATTATAGAGGAAAGAATCTTAGAGGAATAGGAAGAGCGAAGACTACAAGAGGACATTCTAGCGAAGGGAGAGACACTAAAGCATCCAATGGTCAAATTTTGAAAGGAGACAACCATGTTGGTAGAGGAAGAGAGTTTGGAAGAGGCAAGGGTAAGTATATCATTACTTTCTATAGATGTGGAGTAGAAGGGCATAAAGCATCTGAATGTCCATAGAAGCATAATTGAGGAAGAAGGAATGAGGCCAGGTCTCATGTCACATGGGCAGGTGAGGTATCAACTATGGGAGAAAATGTTGTATTTSCTTAGCATAAAGAGGGTGAAAACCTTATGTTAAGAAGGGAGTTACTCAAACCTATAAAGAAGTCTACAAAAGAATCTAAACAAAGGAAGAAAGTTTTAAAAACTAAGTGTGAGGTTCAAGTTAAATGTTACAATTTGATCATASATGGCAAGAGCACATAAAATTAGGTGTCCATGGAGGTGATCAATAAGATGAAATTAAAGTGCATCCCTCATTCCAATCCATATCGTGTTTCATGCTTACACAAGGGTCAACAAGTTAGTGTGACAAAGCAGTGCTTACTGAGTTTCCATATCAACAACTTCAATGACCAAGTGTTATGTTATGTGGTGGAGATGGACACATGTCATGTATTATTGGGAAGACCCTAGTTGTTTGATATGAAGGTTCTACATGATGGTATGGACAATACATATGAATTCAATAAGGATGGAAAACATTGTAAGCTAGAGCCAATGGTGGAAAAGGAGACAACAACAATGGATAGTAGTGATATTGGGTGTAGTGTCAGTAGAAGTGGTTATGTAATGTTGCGCTCAACCAAATAACTTTTGAAGGAACAAAAGAATGCAAAATTTTATTTGGCAATAGTGACAAATAAGGTAAAATAATATGAGGGAAAGAGTTGCATGCCAATAGAGATTCAACAATTGTTGGATGAGTTTGTAGAGATTGTTGTTGATGATATGCCAATGGGAATTCCTTCGATGAGAAGTATTTCACATCAGATTGATTTGATTACGGGATAAAGTCTACCTAATAAGGCTCCTTATTGAATTACTCTTGCGAAAAGTGAAGAAGTAAATATACACGTGCAAGAATTACTTAACAAGGGGTTGATTCGAGAAATTTTAAGTCCATACAATGTCCCAACAATTTTGACACCAAAGAAGGGTGGTGAATGAAGAGTGTGCATTGATTCATGCGCTACTAACAAGATTACTATCAAGTATCAATTCCCCTTATCAAGAGTGGAAGACCCCATAGATCGTTTGAGTGGGGCAAAGTACTTTTCAAATATAGATTTGAAGAGTGGATACCATCATATTCGGATAAGGGAAGGAGGTGAGTGGAAGAAAATGTTCAAGATGAAGGATGGACTATGTGAATGGTAGGTTATGCCATTTGGATTAACTAATGCACCTAGTACTTTTATGACATTGACAATCTTAAAGCCATTTTTGGGAATTTTTTTCATTGTGTATCTCGATGACATTATGATTTTTGGTAGATATGAGAAAGAGCAGTTGGGGAATGTGAAACAAGTGTTGGAAAGGTTGAAAGTGGAGAAGCTACATATTAACTTGAAAAAGTGAACTTTCTTGCAAGAAGAGTTGGTTCACCTAGGTTTTATAGTTTCCAAGGAGGGTTTGAATATGGATCTTGAAAAGGTGAAATCCATTATGGATTGGCCAATGCCTAGATGTATTTTTGATGTGAGGAGTTTCCATGGTTTGGAAAGTTTTTACTAGAAGTTTATTAGAAACTTTAGTGGGATTTGTGCACCACTCACTGAGTTTAAGAAGAATGGAGCTCTCTAATGGACAACAACAACAACAAAGTCCTTTGAAACCTTGAAGAAGAAGGTAATTGAATAGCCATTATTAACACTTGCATATTTCAGTAAGGTATTTCAAGTAGATTACAATGCAAGTGGTTCGGTGATTGGAGCGGTTTTGAGTCAAGATGGTCAGCCGATAGAATTATTTAGTGATAAATTGAATGATGATAAGAAAAAATACCATGTTTATGATCATGAATTCTATGCCATTGTTAAAGCCTTGAAAAAATGGAGACATTATTTACTACCGAAGGAATTTGTGTTGTTTACAGATCATAAGGCGTTGCAATTCATAAATAGTAGAGATAAGTTGAATCAGAAGCATTTGAAATGGGGGGAGTTTTTATAGAAATACTTATTTGTTTTAAAACATAGCTATGGAAAATATAATAAGTTTGTTGATGCATTAAGTCAGAGGGTGATGTTGTTAAATACCATGCATGTTGAAGTTGTTAGTTTGGACAACATGAAGGAGTTTTACGCAAAATAAATAGATTTTGCAAAGGCATGGAAAGCATGCAAAGAACCATGGAGTACAAATATGTCAACATATTTGGATTTCCACATCCAAGAGGGATTCTTGTTCAAGCATCATAAATTGTGTATTCCACAGAGTTCTTTGAGACTAAACCTCATTCAAGAGCTACGTAGAAAAGGTTTAGGTCGGCATTTTGGAGTGGATAAAACCAATGCATTGGTGGATGAAAGGTATTTATCACCCAATATCAATAAAGATGTCAAGAGAATTGTTGAGTATTGTTGAATTTGTCAATTGGCCAAGGGGAGAAGCTAGAACATTAGGTTATATACTCCTTTACCTATACTTGAAAAGCCATGGGAAGACATACACATGGGTTTTATTTTGGGACTTCCTAAGACACAGAGAGGTCATGATTCAATGCCGATAGATTTTCTAAGATGGCACATTTCATACTGTGTAAGAAGACCAATGATGCTACACATGTGGTTGTGTTATTTTTCTAGGAAATCACAAGGTTGCATGGGTTACCTAGGAGTATCACTTCATAAAACAATACTTTATTGCTTGGACATTTTTAAAGAACTCTTTGGTAAAATATGGGCTCCATGTTGCAATATAGTTCAACGTATCATCCGCAAACCAATGGTCAAACAAAGGTATTAACTGAAGTTTAGGAAACTTGTTGAGAAGTTTCATTGGAGACAAACCATGTCAATGGGATTTGATTGTAGCTCAAGTTGAATTCTCTTACAAAAATTTAGTGAATAGATCCACTCGTAAAAGTACATTTTAGGTAGTGTATGGTAGGTCTCCAAAGGGTGTTTTAGATTTGGTTAAGTTGCTAGAAGTAGAGGATAAGAGGAGTGTTGATGCATATAACTTTACAGAAAACATGCATGACATTTGTGAGCAGGTCAGAAAGAAGTTACAACAGAGTAATGCTAGCTATAAGTAGAATGCATATTTGCATAGGAAGTTGAAGGTTTTTGAAGAGGGTGATATAGTGATGGAACATTCGAGGAAGGATAGATTTCCCAGATGAATGTGCAACAAACTCTAGTACAAGAAAATTGGTCCATGTAATATTTAGGGAAAATTTTTCGATAACGCTTACAAGTTGGATTTGTTGCCCTTTGACATTTCTCCAATATTTAATGTTTTTGACTTATATGAGTTTCAGGAAGAAGAGGATGGTGAAGTAGGCACCATGCAAGAATGGGAAGGACAATTTCCAGTCAATCATGCTGAAGAGATTGAAGAAATATTGGCAAAATGAGTTAGCCAAAAGAATCTAGGTCGAGAGCAATTTGAATATTTAATCAAATGGAAGAAAATAAATTTGGAGGATGCATGGTGGATTGTAGAGGAGGAATTGATTTGCCTTCATTGTCCTACATTACTCAAAGGGTTTGTGGCTCCATCCATATGAGTTGGATGCTCATGTTTTCTTACCAAGGGTGTATGATGTAGGAGCATCCTTGGGCTTGTGCAATCAACATCAATTTTTTTTTAATATGCATTTCCTATTGTTTAGTTACTTAGTTAGTAGGAGGAATATTGAGGCCACTATTACTACAAAATTAATGCATGCTATAGAAATGATAAAAGAAAAATACCTAAAACTTAAATTAGGATAGTCAATAATATATTGACCACACGCTACCCTAAGTATACGTAGAGATAGCTAGGGGGAGGTGAAGAGTTAGGAAGTCTGTTGGGATACCATGTGAACTGAAGAGTCTGGTAGTAAACTATAAATCTATTGAATTAACAAAGGAGAGGAGGGCCCAATAGTTTGCAATAGGAGAAGAGAAGGTCCATCTCCATATATGCAACATAGAATAAGAGAGTGAATACCTACTCATGCTTAGGGAATTCTGAGATTGTCTGACATTCTTATCATCCTATTCTGAATATTGTGAATTGTGGAGAGACTAAGACCTCTAGATTATAATTCACAAGTCAAATTCACATATTATTCAATAAAGAGTTAGATTCAATCCATTTCCTTATGTTTCTCGTTATTTACATTATTAATTCTATCATATTTTGTTATGTAGCATTTGCATTGATTCAGATTTAGGAGCAGAAGGAACTGATTAACAGACTGAATACAATAAACACAGAGATATGAAGAACAACACAAATATCCAGTCAACAATATCTTCTATTGAATAAATGAAATAGGCTGAAACTGTAAAACTGCAGAACTGGAACACTTGCTTGAATGGTGGTAGCTATCTCTGAGAAGAGATGTGGTTGCTACGCGCATCTGTCTGAGAAAAATGATTACAATGAAGCTCCAGAGGCCTTTTTGATATTACTCATGAATGCCAAAACCCTGGACATCCAAAAACCTAACCCTAGGAGGTGAAACACCAAAAGTCATGTGGGCGCCTATGGGTAAGTTGGTACCTCAACTTCCCGAGGTCGTAACTTTTGCATACGACCTCTGTTTTAGGCGCGTGATAGCCCGTTGGAAAGGTATTTTAGAGAACTACAAATTACGCTGTCAAACTTGCCTTTGTCTATATTTTGACTATGGTGAGCCAAAAAAACACTGTTTAGGGATCCAAAACGACCCTGGAAGTACAACAAGATGTGCTGACATGAAAATGTACAAAATAAGCCAGTTGGATTAGGTGAGAGGCCACCAATATCTACCTGGAAGATGTGTAGGGATTTAGACAACCCTAGAAGTGTAGAACCTACAATTACAAAGAAGTATAGAAGAACGTGTTGAACTAAAAACTGACAAGAGGAGCCAACTGGAATAGGTGGGTGGCCACCAATATCCACCCGGATCATGCATACTATGCTTGCTTGAGTAAGCTACTTCCGTAGTTGTTGCATTGTCATATTTTCGATCTAGTTTTGTAGTTTGTTAGAAAATTATAGAACTTGTTTGGTGCGTCAGTAGGAGACTCTGGGGTTATTCTTATGGAGAAATAGTTAAAGGCAATCAATAAAAGATCATAGGCCTCTTCCATATATTATATCATGGGTCATGTGGTTGGCCAGGAATGAGATTAATTTTCAAAACAAGGAGATACTTCCTATTCATGTGTTTTACCAAATTAACTATGCATATGGAGGAGTGTGGAAACCTCATAAGGCACTAAGAGTTGTGAAAAATATAGAAATTGATAAAACTTATGGATGCAGTTTTCTAGGACCTGTGGATCTATAAGTGTCTTATATCTAAACAAAAATCATAATATCTCTTTTAAAGTTTCTTTGGGGGAAGGTACAAACAATAGAGATGAGACATATTCTCTTTGGTTGTTGAAGAGATTATATTTTGCAAAAGGTACAAACCATATTTAGCTTCTAGGTGACTATAAGTTAGTCATTGATTAAGCAATCAGAAAAAGCAATATGGAAAACTTACTTCTACCCTCAATAATAGCAAGAATTATAAATCTTAGCACATTTATAGAGTATTAAATGTCAAGGCAAATGAATTATAAAAACAATCTTTAACTCTTCAATCTAGTATTTTCATATCAAAGGAAGTAGATGACAACATTGTACATCCAAATTTCAAGAGGTCTATTTATGACTAATCTCCTAGTTTCAAGAAGATTATACTAGGACAATGAAGGAAGAGATGAAATCTTTGTTTCATAGTTTGATTATTTATATGCTCAAATCCTAAAGACAATTGCCATAAGAGGCAAGAGACAATGGAAGATTGTATTTTATGGGGAATGATGTTGTTTTTTTTTCTCTAAA
>ML784662.1:507271-526096 GCA_009831015.1 Picea engelmannii | reverse complement strand
TCCTTGTGGTGCAAACATTTTTTCAAGTTTTGCATCATTGAAAAATTTTGCACCTCGAGGGATTTGATCTCTCTCAACACCTAATAGATTTGAGGTCAAGATGGATTTAGTCTTTTTTATCTCACATTATCATGTGGAGTGGTTTTCTCACTATTGAGGCCTATATATTGAGGAAGTATCAAAGTCATTGTTCAACCATTTGTTATGGATCATTTGAGATCAAGAGTGTATATCTCACAAAACTATATGCATGAGAACTAACTTGGAGGCTTATTATAACAAGGTTTGGGAGATTAATGGTGATTAATCTTTGAAAGTGAATGTATCCCCTGTTGATTGTAGGGGTTTTACTACATCATATCTTCATATTTTTATCTCTTGTATTTTCATTTTTTAATCTGCTTATATTAAAGTTGCATGTTCATTAAGGAAACTTTTAGGGGCTAAATTTCACTAGCTTTCATTTTTCCAAAAATAATTCAACCAATTTCTATATGACAAATTTACTTTTTAAAAAGGTTACTGAAAGTTTCTAGAAACTATATAAAATTGTTAGAAATTTAAATATTTTTACGAAAATATTGCCAAAACATTTATAGATGGCATTTTTAGAATTAGAAATATTCGCTAAGGTTTATAAACTTCAAGATAAGTATGAATCCTTAAAAATTTCCTTGGTGTTATAGGAGATTAAACACTTATTTTTCACCGAAAATAATTATAATTTGTACTAAAAGGTTGTTGCAGTTGCACTAAACAACTTAATAATACAAACCAAAATGAGCTTACCAGAAGCCAGTCTTTCAAGAGATCTCAAAATATCAACATCGCTTCATGTAAGTTGAGCTATTCTTACTTTCTTCAAAATACAACAAAGCAACTTGCTAGCATATATCCTAAGAAATTGGCCTAGTATAAGAACTACTTTAGATGACTTTAACGAACCTAGGATTAAAAAAATCGATTCCAACTTGGGCCCTCCTGCTTGATGATTGCATGTAATTGGTACTATTATCCCCATTTTGTGGGATAACTAAGGAGATGATGTCTCGAGGCCCTTAGGTTGCATATATAGAGTGTCGAGAGACTACATGACCAACAATCTCCACTTGCACATATGAACGCCCACTCTATCACCACATTTTGATCCATTGTCAGTGCATCCACCACACTAGCTAGCTTCTGGAAGGAAGATGGGTCTTGCTCCACGCGGGACAAATCAAGTATTGTGGCAGGTAATCACCCTAGTATTTAAGGAATTTAAACATGTTATATTTAAACTACTTTTGATTATAGAAAGCATGCTTGGAAATTATGCTTTTGACCCTGTTTCACCTTGGCGAGTGTCATAGATTTCCTAGTAAGTGGCCAACCTTTAGGGAAGATTTGCAACTAGGGGTCCCTTGAGGGGTTATCGTATCATTCCCAACCATACTTACCACTTTCCGCTCATTACATTCCCATCATATGGCCCTCTTCTAGGCCCTTTGACTTTAGTGACCCAAGAAGGGCATGTACCTCATTTCATGGGAAGAAGGGGCCGAAGGTCTAGAGGGATTGTTGTTGGATAAAAAGATAAAAGCCTAGATATAGACCTTCCAAATGCTTCTCCCAGAAATCCCCGAGAAAGCGATGAAATGCTTCTCTATAATAAATGGGGGACCCACAAGAAATACATGATAATGAATGCTTAAGGGGTTAGTTGGAGGATGGGAGGTCTCATCACAAGTTGACCTTCTCATTTCCACGAGGTATTTGTGAATGACATTGTCGTTCTTTGGACACCAAGCCAGGACAATGGCCTTCAACTTGTTCTTTAACACATGAAATAAAGAAAGAATGGAAAGAAGATGGGCTTGGAAAAAGTGCATCGCAAACGGAGGTGCCACACACCCTCTAGAAAGGCACCCATAAATGAGATAATACGAGCCCTTGTATGTCATGAAACTCATCAATCTATGAAGTCTAAACCCCTTCCACCTTGTCATACACTACATAACCTTGAAAGGCCATCCTTGGGAGCATCCCCTACTTGAGGGCTTTGGTCTACCCAATAGGACCTTTATGACACCCCTCCCATACTTAAACTTGGCCAATTGTATAGGGTTTTTTGAGCATTTGTTTACAAGTGATGAGGTAGTTTTGATGCACATGTTTAGGTGCCTTGATTATTAGATGTAGTTTACACTTGTCATGATATCTTTGACTTGATATCTTTGGAGGGCGTACCCTTTTGTTTTGCAAGACCTTGCTTGGCGGCCCGTTTTGGGAGAACAAGCCTAGATTGGGATTCAATGGGGCAAATATCCCACATGTTTGATGTTGTAGTCCCACACACCAGATCACAAATATATTCCTCTGGAGGCTTACATGGCATGATGGAGGATTTTATCCAACCCCTAGTACCCTAACGACTTTCCTAGGAGAGGAAAAACATCATCTTTTGAGGGTTGACATCATGCTTGAGTGGGTTTGATGGCGATGGAGTGATTGCACATTGACACTTGGCATGTTTTTGACCCGAGGAGGCATGGATTGAACCTAAAACATGACGAGGAGGCTCAAGGATCCCCGACGACCTCCATTTCCCTCTCCAACGACTTGCTCAAGTGATCAAAACGTCCCCTAAAGGGGTGACATCATCTTATTTTTAGGGTTTTTATTGTGTTAAAGTGAAATTTAAATATTATTATTTGATGCAAGGGGTAAGATAAGGGTTTTTGACCCCTTATCTGATGTTTTATCCTTGATAAGTGGACAAACTATGTTTTAAGGTTTTTGTATAAATAGATATCATTGAATATCATTTCATAACATAGCTCTCTCTTGTGGAGAAGGATACTTGGCTGAAATTTGCACCCTATTTGGGCATTTCTCATTGTCTCTTGGTTTCTACTCTATTGTAATGGTTTTACTTTGTCTATTGGATGGATGGATGATGCACTATCTCTAGTGGAGGATTATTTCTTGCTTTATGGTGGATTTGCTTGGTTTAAAGGAGGTTTATCTTGTTAATGCTTGGACTAGGTAAGGAATCTTTGTTGCTATTGCTCCTTTTCTTGGTTTCAAGGTTAATTTTCTTGAGATTTTGGGGAGTATAAGTGCATACAACCCCACTAATCCCATTGTAATTGTCTTGAAATACTTTATTGCATAAGGAAATACTAGGAGGTGTAAAAGGGTTTACACCCTCCTCGGGTTTTTCCTAGCGAGCTTAGATTTCCTTGGGGAGTAAAAAGGCTTACACCCCCAAGGAAGTAGCTCACCTATCTCTTTAATTTTGAGACTCCATAACCCAATAGTTAAAGGCACTAATCTTCTTTGCATTGGAGAAATAAAATCATTGCATTGGTATACGTGAAAACATGAGATTCTGAGATTGTCTAAATTGGAATCTATTCTATAAGCTCTAAGATTGCTAAGGCCTCAAGGGTGTTTTGATTGGTCAAGGATATCTTATTGTTGTTATAAAATTTATGCTACATCCATTAGGGATGCAACAAACTCATTTAACTTCTTTCTCTTACTCACTATTCATACGTAAAAAATTGCTAAGAAGTTGCCATAATAATCTACTAATCATTGTGCATCTTTTGGGTGGTTTACTTGTGATTTTTGGTGGTTGAATCTTGTTGTTGTAGCAATTGTTTGCTAGAGCCATAAGGCTGCTACAATGATTCTCTGAAAACACTATCTAGCAACCCTCTTTTACTGTCAAAGTTTGTTCTTGAATATTGGAAAGTTATCTATTGGTTTAGTGCTTTATTATCCAATACTTATTTGACAATTTTAATGGTTAATTATACAGTAACTAGCTATTTCTCTTTCTAATATATATTTATGTTTACTGCTGTGATTAGGGACAACAATCTTAACTTTTTGGTCCACCTAACATATACTATGTACAATTGGTTTTTCTTGTGTCTCGAGCAGGTACAAACACTCTAAGTAGGTACCCAAGGGCTTGGCAACCTTAAACCTCTCCCAAGATTCATTTTCAAACCTTCTTCCATATAGTAACTTGACCTATAGGGGATTCCATTCATACATCTAACTTCCCATCTCATTTCTCCCTAGGGTCACCGAGATTTCCCCCTTTAGGTGATTATATCATCTCTAAAGTGATAGGAACACCTGCCTAAGGTGACAGTGGGTAGGTGCTCTCTTAGTTGTCACCATTTGGTGGTTGGATCAGGCTTTTCCCAACCTACAACTTGTGCGATAACATGTACTCTTTATCAACATTTTCCATTTCCAAATCTCCTTGAGTTTATTGGATGGTTTCCTTGTCTATGATTATAGTTGGGGCAAACCCAATAAACATCTTTGGATAACAGACCAAAGTCTAAGAGATCCTAGTAAGACCTGGAACGAATCCATATAACATGCCACAATTAGCTTCAAGTTTCTCAATTTGTTTTCTCTAATGAGTCACAAGCTCTAAGAGTTCTGCATATTTGGAATTTTGAGATTCATTTTGATTGACACATCTATTGTTCAAATAATAAATGGCTACTTGGCTATCTACAAGGAGGCACTCATTCCTTCTTTGGGATGGTGCAGGTTCAAGGATTCACATAGGAATAATGACTAGAGTGGTTGTGGCTAACCATCCTATTATGGATCCAACCCTTTAGAATTTACTGCAATTTTAACTTGACTAAGCACAAAACCTGTCCTATATCGATCCTGTTATCCCCAATTTCTAGGGATAAATAAGGAGATGGTGTCTCGAGGCCCTCAAGTTGAAAAATTAATAACCGAGAGACAGATGACTGGTAGCATCCACATCCACGGACAAAGACCCACTTCACCACCACACATCCTGGATTCGTCACGATGGCATTCACCACATCAGCTTGCTTCTGAAAGACGACGGGTCTTGATCCATGAGGTACAAGTCAAGTGTTGTGGTTATTGTCACTTTAATAATTGAGGCATTTGAGTATGTTGCATTTAAAGCTGCTTTTGATTATAGAACTTATGATTGGAAATTATGCTTTTTGCCTTGTTTCACCTTGGTGGTTAACATTGTGCCCTAACAAGTGGTCACCCTTGGGAATGGTTTTTCTACTGGGAGGTCCCCTTGATGAGTCATCATATAATTCCTGATCACACTTATCATTTTTCACACTTCACCCTTTTTCCTCTCCTTATCTTTTGGGATTTTCGGGTGTACAGACCTAAGAAGGGATTGTGTCTCTTTTCATGGGAAGAAGGGGTTGAAGGCCCAGAGGGAATGTAGCTGGAAAAATATAAAATCCAAAACTATAACCTTCTAGTTGCTCGCCCAAAGAGGTCTTGAGAACAATGAAACGTTTCTCCAAAAAAATAAATCAAAGAGCTGCAAGAAACAATTTCATATTATATAGATTTCCCACTTGTTGAGGGATCTACACAAGTGAATTACAACCTTTGCTTTACCCCTATGGCACTCTGTGTACCTCTCCTTTCAAGTGACATTGTGGTACTGCCCCCCAGGATTTATGTTACCCATTGGGAGTACTGATTTGTTCTAGACTTTAATTAATTAATGAAAAATGAACGGGATTGGAAAAAGGATGCATTGAAAACGAAGGTGAAACACACCCTCTACAAAGACATCCATAAAAGAGACAATACAAACCCTTGTATGTCATGAATCCCATGCCCAAAAGTCTTACCCCCATCCACTTCATCTTCTCCACATGAATTAGAGAGGGTCCACCTAATAGACACACTCCTCGACTTAAGGAATGATTCACCCAATAGGTCACCTTCTCGACGCTCCCATACCTAAACTGGGAAAACTGCATAGGGTCTTTGAGAACTTGTTTAATTTGATAAGGTAGTTTTTGGTGCACATGTTTAGGTGGCTCTTGTATTAAATGTGATTTTACTTGCCATGATACATTTGACTTGAGATCCTTGGTGCACTTGTCTATCTTTGCAGGACCTTGTTGATGGATGTTTTGAAGGAACAAGCCAAACTTGGGCCTTCACTAGGGAAGGAAGCCCACCAGTTGGATGCCATAGCCTAGACCTCGGGGCAAGAAAGAGGATGACTGTTGCCTTTGGAGGCAAAGGAAGACACCTTGGAGGACCTCACCTAGCCCTTACAAGCCCAAGGACTTGCCTTTGGAGGCTAAAACATTGCATCTTGGGGCTTGACGCCTTGTTTGGGGCTAGGGTTTGGTGGTGATGATGACGTTTTGATGGACACCTGGCACCTTTGAAGGAGGAGGATCCTCTTCATCATGGAGAGGATCCTAGCACATGAAGATGAAGCTTTAGGAGGCCCAACGATTTCCTCCTTTTTGCTCAACGACTTGCTAAAGTG
Source organism: Picea engelmannii (assembly GCA_009831015.1). Taxonomy (NCBI): domain Eukaryota; kingdom Viridiplantae; phylum Streptophyta; class Pinopsida; order Pinales; family Pinaceae; genus Picea; species Picea engelmannii. The sequence continues at coordinate 519,777 of ML784662.1, read as the reverse complement.
CCAAGACGTCACCCTAGAAGGGGTTGATGTCACCTTTCAAGGTTTCTTTATGTGCAAATTTTAAGTTAAATTTAAATTATTTTGTAAAGGGGAAAAATAAATGGGAATGGATTCCTTATTTTATGGTTTACCCTAGCTAAATGTGGACAAACACTTTTTAGAGGTTCTATAAATAAGAATTAAATTCATTTCATGTTTATCATAGCTCTCTCATTAGAGAAGACTACTTGGTTGAAATTTGCACCCTACTTGGTCATTTTGGAATATCTCTCTCTTTTGCAACATTTGTGGATGCTTTTTATAGCATATTGTGGAGCTAAGGTGGTGCGCACCTCTGAGAGACTTGTTCTTTTGCATGTGGAAGGAAATTTCTTGGTAAACTAGGGTTTTGCTCTTGCTATCTTGCGGAATTGGTAAGAGAATTTAATCACTTGTTGGTATTTTCCTCTTGTTTCACTAGTATTCTTGTCTAAACCCTTGGAGGAGATTAGGGCATACATGCTCCACCAAGGTCCATCTTTTTTGCAATTTGATAAGTCATTTCTACAAGGTTGCTGGGAGGAGTAAAAGGGCTTACACAATCCTAGACTTACCTTTGTTGGTTTTGTATGCTCTAGGGACTAGAAGGGCCTACACCTCTAGATATATTGTGGATACAACCCTTATAACCAAGACTCCATTTACCCAATAGATTAAAGGCACTAATCTGAAAATTGCATTGGAGAAACAAAATAGTTGCATTGGATAACATGTTTTGTTGAGATATTTAAATTGTCTAAATTGGAATCAGTTTTACATGCATTTAGCTTGCTTGAGCCACTAGGGCGTCTAGCCTAGCCAAGTACATCTTATTGATGTTATAAATTTGTGCTACAGCCATTAGGGCTGCAACAAACTCATTTAAATTTCTTTCTCTTACTCATTATTCAACCGTAAAAAATTGCTAAGAAGTTGCCATAGTAATCTATTAATCATTGTGCATATTTTGGGTTGTTTACTTGTGATTTTTGGTCGTTGAATATTGTTGTTATAAAAATTGTTTGCTACAGCCATAAGGTTTCCATAATACTTTTATGATAACTTCATCTAGCATCCCTAATTCACCGTCAAAGTTCGTGCTTAAGTAATGGAAAGTTATCTACTGTTTTAGTACTTCATTGTCCAATAACTGTTTGGTAATTTTGATGGTTAAATATGCAGTAACTAGCTCTTATTCTTGTTTACTTCTGCAATATGGGACAACAAAATTTTCTTTCTTGTCCACTTCATTTTTGGGCTTGTATCTCGATTGCTTGTCTTGTCTTGGGAACATGTAATACTTTGGTGCAGGTACCCAAGTCTTTGGAAACCATTTACCATCACCAAGACTCATTTACAAGCCCTCATAATTCCTCCATCATTGGCCTAAGCGGTTCCTTTCAAAATCTCTTCATCCTCCGTCTCAATCCCCCTAGGGCCACTCGAGATTCCACCCTTGAGATGATTTCATCATCTCTAAATCGAGGGGAGTACCAATTATCCCTAGGATAGGGGATAACATCGGTATATAATTTCTTCTCTAAAGCGAGGGGAGTGCCAATTATCCCTAGGATAGGGGATAACATCAATTATCCACAAATGACGACCCGTAGCGGACGTCAATATACACTTTCTTCTCAAGTAGTTCCTGTTGCCCCTATGGCCCCTCCTAGATGTTATCCCAGGGAAATTTTTAGCCCTTTGGACTTAGCTAACACTCAAGGTGGATTACATGATCTCCCAAAAAGGGTAGACTCCTGGATACCTAAGTTCTCCGAAAAAGTAGGATCTGATGGCAACTCGCATTCGACCAAATTTTGTGAGGGGTATGATTTTCATCAATGAGGACAAGAACACCTTGACACCTTTATGAGGATTTTTGTAAGCTCGCTCACAGGGAGTGCCGGAATATGGATTAATGGTCTCCCAAATGGAAGAATCAAAACTCTTGAAGATTTGAGACAAGCTTTCATGAATAGGTGGTGTAAAGAAGAAAGTTTGGCCTCCTTTTATTCTCAATACCTCAAAGTTTGTAAACTGACCAACTAATACATTAGGGAATTCAATGATAGGTTCAACATTCTCATTAGAAAACTTCCACTAGATTTTCTCCCAAAAGGCGCTATCCTCCAACATTACCTAAACTCCCTAGAAGGAACTCTACAATTTACCCTCAAGGATCGATCACCTACAAGCCTGGAAATGGCCCAAGAGGTTGCAGAACCTTAGGTTCAACAATTCCATCCATCAGATTAACTTCTTGAAAAATAATGACATCTGTGAACCAAATGATGAGAGCATGGCAGAACTAAAGCATAACCTCCCAGAGATCCTAGAGGTAGAATATAATGCTTACCCTAGAAAATGGAGCACAGGTTTCTCAAACATGAAATATGCTTCCTTGTTCTCTCAACAAAATGAGCCTCCTGAAGATTTGAAACCCACTCAAGACACATTTAGGAACCCTGAAGCTGAAGACATTGGATACTCCCCTTCACAAATCGATGAGGAAGCCAATTTTGAAGAGGAGTTCCCTGTTGTCCACCAAGTTGGGATCACGGGGACAAAGTATGGAGAACCTGCACCCTTTTATGTTACCCTCCAAATTATGGTTTCCTTCTCCATAATTGTGTTTTTGGTCCAGATACCCCTAGAAACATTATGACCGAAAAGGTTATGCACCAGCTAGGATTAAGTATATCACAACCAAACAAGCAAGGTGGTTTTACAAGAGGCATCATTAAGGACCTGAGTGTTGCCTTCCATGCTTGCCCAAATGCCCCTTTCACTGTTTATGTGTTAGTAATCGACACTTTAAGCAACTGGGGAATTCTACTCCATAGGGACATGATAGAAAACTTGAACGAAAGTTTCCAAGACCAAGGGTCTGAAGCTATCATACCTCACCTCGAAGGAGTATTCTTTACCCTTCACAAAGAACCCGTCATAGGATGCCTTATTGAGACCCTTGAAGAACCTGATAATCATCTCCTTTGTGTAAACAATGGGATTGAAAGTTGGTTTGTACAAACAACATTACTGAATACGAAGCTTTGATTATACATCTCAACTTAGCAGTCGAAAAAGGTGTCACACACCTGAAGGTTATAGGAGACTCAGAATTAATAGTATCACAAGTATTGTTGAACTTCACTGCCAAGAATGAGAGATTAAAAAGGTACCTTGACTTCGCAAGATTCATTGCAAAATCCTTTAAGATGGTGTCAATCAAAGCAGTTCCCTGAGAAGAAAACTATGTAGCATATGCCTTGGTTGTCTTCGCATCCACCGTACAACCTTGTGATGGTCCTCTCCAAAACCTGTGCAAAATGGAAGTCTTGTTTAGACCATCGTTCCCTGATAACTTGGAACATTGGCAAGTCTTTGAAGACGATGAACAGATCCTTAGATTCATGGAAAATAGTAGAGAATTCACTAATTCACAAGTCAACTTCCTAGTTGATTCCATGGACCTGGATGTAGTAAACCTTCAAAATAACAATTTTCCAAAAGGATGTGTCCCTTTAGAACACCTCTTTGACATACACGATGTTTACAAAGGAAAAAACCCCAAGAAACAAACATATGAAGCCTTAGAATTCAACATCGACACTAAGATGGATCCAAGAATGATTAAAATAGGGAAAGGGACTACTGAAAATGAAAGGATTGAGATACTAGACCTCGTAAGAGAATTCAAAGATACCTTTGCCTGGAATTGTGATGAACTGAAGGCTTATAGGTGTGATACCATCCAACATGCTATATCTTTGACAGAAGGAGCCAAACCTTTTCGACAAAAGTTAAGACATATTAACCCAAAGTTGGAAAACCAGATACAAAAGGAACTCCAAAAGATGGTCGATGTTGGTATCATAGCTCCCATCAGGTATTCATCATGGATGTCGAATATGGTAGTCGTCCGGAAGAAAAGTGGTGATATTCGCTTGTGTGTAGATTTTCGAAACCTTAACCAACTATCCTTGAAAGACAACTACCCCCTCCCAAATATGGAACATTTGTTACAAAGGGTTATAGGGGCAGGGATGATGTCCATGTTAGATGGATTTTCTGGATATAACCGAGTATTACTCAAAAGAGAAGACCAACTTAAAACGACATTTACCACACCATGGGGAACATTCATGTACTTAAGAATGCCTTTCAGCCTTATGAATGTGGGTGAAACCTTTAAAAGAGCAATGGACTTTGCTTTTAGGGATCTCATTCAAAAAATCATAGAAATTTACCAAGATGATCTCACACTCGTATCAAAGGAAAGGAGAGACCACATCTCACACCTCAAAATTGTTTTTGAAAAATGTAGAAAATATGGTATCTCCTTAAATCCTAAGAAGTTTGTTTTCGAGATAGATAAGGGGAAACTATTGGGACACATAGCCTCAGAAGGGGGAATTTATATAGACCCGAAAAGGATCCAATCTATCAAGGATGTATGTCCCCCATCTAACAAAAAATCCTTACAATCCTTTTTCGGAAAAATAAATTTCATTCGAAGATTTGTCCCAAACTTTGTCAAAAGAATAAAACCCATTAGTGCATTACTAAAAAAGGATACAGTGTTCAGGTGGGATGATAAGGCCATTAAATCCTTTGAAGACATAAAATATTCCTTCTCCCAAGCCCTAGTTCTGGTTAGTCCTGACTATTCACGAGATTTCATAATATTCTCTTTTTCCTCCCAAGACACCATTGCAGGTGTCTTGTTGCAGAAAGACGTTGACGACCATGAACACCCCATCACTTTCATGAGTAAAGTCCTTAGGGATTCAGAGTTGAACTATTCGATTACTGAGAAGAAAGCTTACGCTTTAGTGAAATCCCTCAAGCACTTTAGAAACTATGCGGGTTATAATAAGATTAAGGCTTATGTCCCTTACCCAACAATAAAAGATGTCTTATCACAACAAGATTGTATGGGTACTGGGGGTAAGTGGGTTTCCAAGATCCAAGAGTATGATTTAGAGATAAAACCCACCAAGATTGTAAAGGGATAGGGTTTAGCCCAAATGCTGACTGAAAGCAATCAAGAGGCCATACAGATAGGAGAAAGCGAACAAATAAATGTGGTAGTTAGTGAGTTTGAACACGATGAATGGTACTCCGACATAATATACTACCTTAAGAATTTATCGTGCCCAAACCATATAGTAGACTACAAAGGAAGGGCCTTGAGACTTAAAGCTATGAAAATCTGTTTGACTGAGAATGGCCTTGGTTGGAAAGACCCCGATGGAGTTCTCCTTGGATGTGTGAACCAAGAAGAAGCTAATGAACTATTGAAAGAATTACACTCCGGACATTGTGGTGGACATTTCGCTGCCCGTACTACCACACACAAGATCTTAAGAGTTGGATATTATTGGCCAACATTATTCACTGATACTCATCGATATGTTCGATCATGCCAGCCTCGCCAATACTTTACTGGTAAACCAAAGCTCCCGACACAACCTTTGAAACCTATGGTAGTAGAATATCCTTTTCAACAATGGTGATTAGACTTTATTGGGATGTTTAAAGACAATTCAAGTAACGATTACTGATGGATTTTGACAACCACATATTATGTTACTAGGTGGGTGGAATCTATTCCCACAAAGAAAGCCACCGAGGAAGTAGTCATAAACTTTTTGGAGGAAAGAATCATAACAAGATTTGGGGTCCCATCCAAGATTACCACTGACAATGCCAAAGCCTTCAACTCTCTTGCGTTAGTAGAATTTTGTTTCAAATATAGCACTGTTCTATCTCATTCCTCCAACTATTACCCACAAGGGAACGAGTTGACAGAGTCAAACAATAAGAACCTTATGGATATCATCAAGAAAGTTGTGGGAGAGAACGAGAAGTCTTGGTACAACAAAATTAAGTATGCCTTGTGGGCAGATCGAATAACAACAAAGACCTCAACAAGAAAGACCCCGTTTGAACTAGTGTATGGGTTAGAAGCCAAACTTCCTCTAAATCTCCAAATCCCTATGCTCCGTTTTGCTCAGCAATACACCACTCATGGAGAGGCAATCCAAGGGAGAATTAACCAGTTAGTAGAGTTGGATGAATCTAGAAGGGTTTCCCTAAGCCAAATGGCAAGAAACCATGAAAGGATCAAGAACACCTTTGATCACAAGGAAAAGGAGAGGGACTTCACTGAAGGAGATTTAGTATTGTTATGGGACAAAATAAGGGAGAAACCTGGTATGAACAAGAAGTTGGATGGACTATGGACTAGACCCTACAAGATCATGAGTCTCATAGGAGCAAACTCGTTCAATTTGGGAACCGCGGAAGGAGAAGCTTTGAAGTTACTTGTGAATGTTATACATATCAAGCGTTACTACCCGTCAACAACATGACAAGTAAGTGCAGGTAACTAGGTAGGCATTTTTCATTCATTGTATATACCATTTGAATTTCTTGCTAGAGTAGTTGTATTTCCATTTGTACATATGGTTGTTTACTTGTATTTCATTGTGTCATATGTGAGCCAGGGGTGATATCACCACCCCAAATGATTACTAATCAATCTTGTTGAGATCTAGCAGGTCACAGGTGATACCAGAGATACTGAGGTTCTCATGCGCTCTACAATGAGCACATGTCCCCGAGTTGGAGCCAGATGTTATCCCCTATCCTAGGGATAACTAAGGAGATTATGTCTCGAGGCCAACAGGCCCTAGACACAGAGTACTGAGAGCCATATTGACTTGAGCCTGGCCTTGGAGGGCCCATACTTCTTCTTCAATGCCTCTATTCTGTCAGCAGTAGCAACATCCATCCCATCGGCCTTGTTCTGAAGTAGCAGTGGGTCTTTCTCTATGAGGTAATGAGTCAGGGTATCATGGTATGTGTCACTCTGATTCTCAAAACATTTGAATATGTGCATTTAATTCTCTTTTGATTCATGACGTGTGCTTGGACTTTATGCCTTTTGACTTGTCCATACCTGGGGGGGACGAAAGAATGCCCTAGAAAGTTGGTTCCCCTAGGAGTGAGTTTCCACTGGGTGGGTTTATGAAAGGTCATCATCCATTCCTATCATACTTATCACTTTTCATCATCTCCCCTCTCATATTTCCCCTACATTAGTTCGAGCATTGGGTTTGCCAAGCTAGTAAAGGGTTGTACCTTGCCTTATGGGAAGAAGGGGCTAAATGCCTAGAGGGTAAAAGTAGCTGGAAAAATTTAAAAGCCAAAAGATCAAACCTTGAGATGCTTCGCCCAGGGATCCCCGAGAAAGCATTAAAGGGCTTCTCAACAAGAAAAAAAAGGGGGGACCCATAAAAAGATAAAACTCAAGACTTAGTTGGTGGATAGGGGGTCTCATCACGAGCCAGCCTATTAGGTCCATGGGCATGTACCGGTATGACACTATTATTCATATGGTCACCACGCCAGGGTAGTGGATCTTGGTGGCATAGCCAAGAGAAAGGGGGTCTCATCACGAGCCATCCTTCTCATATCCATGAAATGTTTGTGGGTAACGCTGCCACCACTAGTCACCACGCCGGGGCAGTGTCCCCCAGATATTCTCTTGAAAGAAAAATCATTAAGATAAAAAGTTAAAAAGACATTGAATGGGCAAGGAAACAATTGCATCCATGACAAGGTGCAACTCACCCTCTTCAGAGGCACCCATAGGTAAGACCTACATTTTTCTGTCACCACTGCATCCCTTACCCAAACATCCCCACACCATCTCACGCACTCACATTACCTAGATTGGTATTCACCTGGAAACACCCCACACCTAAGGAGAATTGGCCCAATAAGATGTCCTTGAACCCTCTTTACACCTAACTTGTAGAATAACATAACGTCTTTGAGCACTTGTCTCAGAAAAGGGTGTTTTATGCATATGTTTGGGTTCTTGATTATTAGATGTGATTGACATTGCTATGATCCCTATGAGTTATGAGCCCATGGAGGGCGTACTTGTTGTTGTTGCAGGACCACGCTCGACATACATGTATATATGGGGAGATAATTAGCTCAGACCTCCATAAGACTGAAATCCCACTAGATGGATGTTGAGACCCTAGCTAGGGGTAGACATATACCAAAGTCTTGCACCAGAGAGAGAGGAGGACGTTCCACCAGAGACAGCTTGGCAGGCCTGGACCGAGGGGGGTCTTGCCTTTCCCCTTGAACGTTGGCCTTGGAAGGCCTAACGTTTTGCTCTTGGAGGCCAACGTCTCACTTAAGAGGCCCAATGTCACCCTAGAACGACATGACGTCACCTCTTTTGCATGTTTTAGGGTTTAATTTGTTAATTTTATGTAAAAAACTGGATATTTGATGTAACTGGCCATGTCGGCCTTTTTGACCTAATTTTGTAATTAAAGGTCATTTGGATTGTATAAATAAGGGATTAATCCCTTGTATTTTATCATCATTCTTTCACTCACACAAGTGAGGTCTGAAATTTGGCCTCTTTAAGGCTTATTGGCTGAAATTAAGTGGTGCACAACTCTTGGAGGAGTCTTGTCTTGGTGTATTTTGTCATTTTCTTAGTGGAAAGTCTTCAACTATGGCATATTGCTAGATTATTCTTGGTGAATGTAAGTGAAAATCTGCAATTCTTCTTTCTTTGAATGGTTATAATATCTTTTACTTTGCATTTACTAAGATTATGAAATTGCTAGTGTAAACCCCTAGGAGATTAAGCACATGTTATTGTCCTTGTCTCAATATCTATCCACCTACTAGATTTTGCTAGAAGACATATCCATTGAAGCATGTGCTAGAGCCCTACCTTTGTAGCACTCTAACACCATTGCTTCATCAATCTTTTATTTATCTCAAGGTTGAGCTAAAGAAGAAGGAAAACCACTAGGGTCTTGGGTTACCTACTTCCTAGAAGTCATTTTCCTTCTAGGGTTTGGTGATTGAGGCCCTGGGTTACCAACACCTCAACCAATCTCCCTCTTGTCTTTAGCTTACACATTATCATTTGTTTCCTTCAAAGATTGTTGCTGGAAAAAGTGACTCCATTAGCCCTAAAGACAATGGTTTATACCTTATACTTGGTTGATTGATGAAAACAACCCCCAAACCATTTACCTCATGCTATTTGCTAACTACTCCTAACCCTACATTAGACTAATATACTAACATTATTGTTGTTGTTACAAAATTAAGCTACAACCATATATTGCAGTAGTAAAAGCTCCTAAACGTAATTGTTAAAGTTGATTTTTACATTGCCTTCTTAGCTTCTGCAAAAAGTGACTCAATTAGCCCTAAAGACACTTGTTTATACCTTATAGTTGGTTGATTGATGAAAACAACCCCCAAACCATTTACCTCAAGCTATTTTCTAACTACTCCTAACCCTAGATTAGACTAATCTACTAACATTATTGTTGTTGTTACAAAAGTAAGCTACAACCATATATTGCAGCAGTAAAAGCTCCTAAAAACAATTGTTAAAATTGATTTTTACATTGCCTTCTTAGCTTCTGACAAGTGCTAGCATATTGCTAATTCTAGATTACTATTTTGGGTCATTTTGAAGCTTATTCAAGGCTTAATTGTGAAGCTATTAATATATATACATTGTTGTTATAAATTTATGTTTGCTTCATCTTATACATCAACTTATTGCTTTTATTGAAAGTCCAAGGTTTTATGAAGCTCTAACATCAATTGTTACTTGCAAAATAGTGTTTTCTTGTTGTCTTGTTCTGGGCAAGTACACTTAAGCATATCTTGCTTCATATTGTTAAACCTTTGGGACTTTCTTATCAGTGTGACTTGTGAGAGGGGACAAATTTTCTTGATATCATTACTTTTGCCTTCTCAAACCCCCAAGTCACTGGGGACGTCTCCCCTTGGATTTCACCCCTAAAGAGAAAGAGGTGTCTTATTTAGGTGACAGTGATAGGACAACCTCCTGTTACGCCAATTTACCATCCACTTGCCTTTGGTTTTTGGGAAAGTACAAATTGTGCGATAACAATACCTATCTAAAGTGGTAGTGGGTAGGTATTCCCATAGTTCTCGACATCTTGTGGATTGGGTTGGGCTTTTCCCAACCTACAATTTGTGCAATAACAAAGCCATGACATGAGGAGACAAAAATCTAGGCTTGAAAGAAAATCCCTTGAAGCGTCATCTCGGGGAAACCACCTTACCCCAATAGCTGAGTGTCAAAATGAAGAGTTTGAGTACTCAGGAGCCACATTCACCCTACTCCCTATGCATTTTACAATGTAAAGAACCAGATGAAAAGATTGAATGATCCCACCTGTATCATTCCAAAGCATTTTATCCAATTTATGAGCTTGCATCACCATCATGTGAGATATGGACGAAGGTATCAGAGGACTAAAAGTTGTAAATACTATCTCTTCAACATGAATGAACACCACCACCAATCCTGACATGCTTCCTCGATTGCCATTTGGTATTTCCCTCCTAGCTATGGTTATTAACTTTGGTTCAATGGGATGTGGGATAATGAAATAATCCTCACATTTATCCTTATTGATCCAACACCTAAAATAGTTTCTTCATTTGCCAATCAATTTGTGCGACTATTGAAATCCCTTAGCACATGTAGTAATTCTACTAATTCAAAACTCCTCAGTTCCCTTTGGATTCTATAGATGATCCTTGCTAATATATGGTCCTTAATGGTTTATTGGAAGCTTCACCTAATCCCCAAGCAAAATTTATTTCATGATTTCTCTCAGGATCGAATATAGCCCCCCTACACCTACCACCCCAGGATCGAATATAGCCCCCCTACACCTACCACCCCTTTAAGAGATTGAACAATTATTGATCAAAGGTTGTTCTCTTTATTTTTTGATATGGTACAAGAGCATATTTTTCTAACATGGTATGAATGAATCTCTTTCCAACTAATATAAATGTAAACAATTTCTTTTAAAAAATTATAAAATGTTACAAAATTTGGAAATTTCTCACCAATAAATCTACATAAAACAAAAACTCATTATATTCCTTTACATAAACACATATTTTAAATAAATAAATAAATAAGATGTAAAATTTTGAAATCTTTAATCGAAAAACACGTACACAACAAAAGAATGGTATATATAAATGTTTTAATTAATTAACATATAATTATGAATCCAACTCCACAATAACATTTACAAATACTCATTTTAACATATGAGAAAATATGTCATTGAACAACTCCCATGCAAATGCAAAGACTTAACCAACTAATCATGAGGTATTTCATAAAATATAAAATAAAAAAATTATTATGATCCTTTACTAAACTTCCACTATATGATTTTAGGGATGATTTTAGGGATTTTGAGTACAAAATTACCTCCCAAATTGGGTTGAATTTAGTTCAAAATCACATTTCTTTATTTTTTCACTTTTTGTTATGCTGGATGAAATTGGGTAGTAATTAGGAACTATATTATAACATTTTTAGTTATAATCATTTGTGTTTGATGATTTATTCATTGTAAAAATGAATTTAGTGTTAAATGGTGATTATTACATTAAATATTGGGAGAAAGAAAGGGGATGCAACTAGAGTCGTTTTTAGTGTTAGTTAGAGAAATGGTATTAGCATTGATTTTAACATTAGTTATGGAAATGACAGTAACATTAATTTTAACATTAGTTATAATAATGGGAATAACATTGATTTTAACAATAACTATATAAATGGTCGTATCGTCGATTTTCATATTAATTGTAACATCGAAACAAGGACAAAATGAAGTCCAAAATTATGCCCTTATTTATATCCAAATTGTAGATCACATGTACATCTTTGTCCAAAATTATGTCTTTATTTGAATCCAAATTTTAGATCACATGTACATCTATTAACACATTTGTTGACATCAAATGTTAGTTATTAAAAGAGTCTTAATTACAACCATATTAAATTCCAAAAAAATATTATTTTAATTTATTAAGTCTCAATCACAATTGTATTAAATCCCAATCAATTTTAATCATTTGGTCATAGTAGGTTTTAATTAAGGTGAAAGAGTGTCCAAAGAAAACTAGACCAAATCAAATGGGAGATATTCATCTCCCATACATATTAATTAGACTTAAGGGTGTTTGCAAGTTAGCTTGGACTATTGTATTTGTTAATTAAAAAAGTAAAATTTAACAAAAACAAGATTTAGGATGTTTTTCTTGTATTGATTGTTTGATTTAATATAAAGCTCAAAATTTCACCATAATGTTTTTTTAAATAATACTTCAAATAAGTTTTAACTAAATAAGTTTCCAAAAATGTAACCTTGTCTAAATTCATTCATGTAATAGAAATCCTAAATAACACAACATTTCTTGTGTTTAGTTGCAAGATATGTTCTTAAGAAAGAGCATGCTCTACTAATTCAATTACTTACCCCTTCAAAAAAAAAATATTATTGTAGCATAACTAATTAACTTTATATGCCCCACGTGATGGGAAGAAATTGGAAAAAAAATAGAGAAACGTACGTAACTTT
>ML784662.1:495132-506701 GCA_009831015.1 Picea engelmannii | reverse complement strand
TATGTTATATGTACAAGGCAAAGTAGGCATGATATTAGGTTCAACCTAAGATTCGGTATAATATTTGGTAAGTGTGCATCTCAACCCAAGCAATCTAAAATTTAAAATTTCAGACACTCACATACCTAGTCATTCTTCATTTCACTTGCTACCAAAAATAATTATCATGTTAATAAGTGAGTCTTAATATTGTTAAAATTCTTACTTGTAAAGGGGAAACACATAAAATTCCAACAACTTTAGTTAGGATCTTACTAGGTGGCATAAAAGATTGTCCTTGGTACATATTGCTTGTAAAATATGGAATGAAGCAAAGACCCCCTTCCCACAATTGGTCAAATCCTAAAGTGATACCGAAACGTATACATTAGTATTTTGCTTTTGATGTTTGTTTTATTGCTTTCATTTGGTTGATGTTTTCATTTTTGACTTTTAAATCCTACTTTAAGTTAAGTTGTTTCTTTCGTATAGTAGTTTGCTTGCACTTATTTTTGAAGCTACATTTGCTTTCTGCTTTGATTTGTCTTTACATGAAGATTAGCTAACTAGCACTTTACTACATGTTTATGCTTTCCATGAATGCAACCCTCTCCTCATTTAATTTTGTCCTTCTCCATGCATCAACATTTGCACATAGAGGTTAAGTCTTGTAGTCTTTATATGTTTCTCTTTGGTTGTGATTTTGAAGGAAGAAGACTTGAATTCAAATCTTAGGGATTGCAAGAATGCTTCAAATAATGGTTAGAGCTAGAACATTTCGAGCGATTAACTCTATGACGATTTTGACACTCAAGTTTTGGTTAATGAGTCAGTTTGTCGAAAGAATTCATCCACACACATTAAATCAGTTGATCATGTAAAAGGAAAAAATTCACAAGTACATGGCCGAAAATCATAAAAGGGGATATTCTTAATACTCAAGCATAGAAAATCACTAATAACTCCCAACAGAAGGAAATCAACCCTGCTTAGATTGTAAAGGATTGTTGCTTCTCCCCATTCATGAATCACTAAAGCATTGATCAAAGAAAATGATTGAAAGGAAGTATGGCTAATGGCAAGGTCTTGCAGATAATAGCCATCAAGGCTATCGATGCTTGATTAACAGTGGAACAAGGTCTGCGATGCCATGGTGAGTCCATTGAGGCTATGGATGCTAGTGGGCAGTGGAGCAATACATGGGGGATACTCTAATTCATGGATGCGGAAAATATTTTTATCCCAAAGACAAATAAGCCTTGTGATTATGACTCTATAGAAGAACAACAATTCATGATACAAAGGAAATAAACTACATCATTTGTTTTTTCTATACAACTAATGGGTTGCCTTAACCGGTTTGTAGGAGTAATTATTGATTCCCTCGCAAGGAAAGTGTTTAACATGGATACACTTCATATAAACACTTAAATTTATATGAGAAACAAATGAAATCTTCCCACTTCTTGATTTATAGCTTAACATTTTCATTGCAAAAATACATGGCTTTGCCCAATGTGTTGCCATTTGTCGAGGCATCCACTAGCCAGGCTTGGAGATCCCTCTAAATTTTTAAGGGCGCTTTGTAAATGGATTTTGTCTTCCAATTGTTTGCTTTGCATCATGTTACATTGTAAGCTTGGTTTGTTTCTCAAGTATGTCATAATTTGCACCTCTTTCATTATTTGATAGTTTTTGCACCTAATGGAATTGATTGATTATCTTGCTTGGTCTCTATTTTCATTGCATAAAGTTATCTTCCTAGATGTAGGAACATAATACTTACCTTGTTTTAACCCGATCAGGGAGATACCCACCACCATCCATGTCATTGGTAATCAATGGTCTTTTTTATTAAGTTTGTGCAATCTATATAAGTTTCCTTGCAACCTCTTTTGTTAAGTATATCAATGACAATGGTTCTCTTGCAATCATGTGACCATCCCTTTCCTTGGTCTTGTTTTTGGTTTAAACCATCATCACCATGATTGTTGAAAGGTGAAGGCATGAGATCGCTCACACCTAAATTCGCTCTCCTAGTTGTGAATTGGTTATTATTAATAGGTGTTGGACAATTTTTTGTGAATGCAATTAGGGGTAGCACCCTTGCGTTTTAATTATCCATGAGAAGCCTTCATACTTAGCACTGCTATCCACAAAGAAGAAATTGGAGATCATTTATGAGCCAATCTCTTTCACTCTATTTCGTGCAACTTCAATGCACTAGGAATCCATTGAAGCTTTCAAGTAAGGCACTAGGCATCCATTGAAGCTTTCAAGTAAGGCACTAGTCATCCATTGAAGCTTTCAAGTAAGGCACTAGGCATCCCTTATTTAATAAATGCTTTTATGTGCAAGAGTTACATCAAAGGATGGTGCATGTGTAAACAAATTAAGAATGAGTAAGGACACACGAAGGAAGGTTGTACCAATACTTTTCTTCAACAATAACAAAGGGTGAAAACATAACAACCTACACTAGATAAACCAAATAAAGGAAAATGAATCAAAAGTTGACTAACAATTGAATGCACGTTGCAAATTTGATGAAGAAGAAAGGCCAAATCCATGAGCCTAAACCAAAATGCAAGCGAGTTGGACCACTACCCAAAGGAAAAGAAGCGAGTTGGACCACTACCCAAAGGCAAAGAACCTTGCTTGTCTCAAAGCCACAATAATACAAATAAGTTAGTTGGATACTTCTTGTGAAAGGGAAGAGAAGTTGAGTAATATTGAATATTTAATTTAATGAAATCTATCATCATCATTCATTGGAGGATAAGGCGAAATTTATGTAAGGTTGAAAAGCCAAGGAGGATAGAATCTAGAAGTCCAAGAGTCATTGGAAAATTTAATAAATAGAATCATTGTAGTCATGCAAAGGTCTCTTTCTTGCATTGTAAGCTATCTTCATATGTTAATAAAAGACATTGTTAGCTTGTGTTTTATATTCTTGCAAGTTATCAATGGTTGTAGGATATTCTTTCCATTCATAGTTTTCTTGGAGCTTATGGGGATGGATGTTCTAATTTGTAGACTAATCCCATGCTTGTAATGTCTATGTTCACTTATCCTATGGAGTGCTAACAAACTAATGTGAAGTCGACAACTTGTAGGCTATCCTCAGTTTCTTGGAGTTCCTTTTGGGGCTTGTGCAAGGGTTGTAGTTGGTGGGGTATCCTCTCTTGTTGTTTGTATTTTTCCCTTTGTTTCATATCGATCAATTCTAAATGCTCCTAGATAGGAATAGATTAGGTATTAGATTAGTTGCATTTTGCATCTATAATTACGTTAAATTTTTCTTCATAAACCGAATTATGACAATTGTGCCATAACCATGGGGGTTCACCATTTTAAGGGAGTAAGGTTCAATTGGGTCCTTTCGTTGGGTGAACATGTGTGCTTGAATGTGGACATTTTCCCATGTTAACAGGAGGTCGCACTTGACTCCTACCCCTACACCATGCAACATCATACACATATAGCATCTCCCCAATAAACTAATGATAAGATGAGGAGTTCAAACTCATGCATAGGTATCTCAACTTCATTCTATCTCATGACCCCCTTTCCATGCCATCCACTCAAATAGATTATAGGCTCCTTCTTTTCTATAAGAAGCACAAATTTCTTGCCACAAGGAGATGTGAGCTTCTTGAAGCTCTTTGTCGCTCACATAAAGCCTTTCGGCACACCCTCATTACTAAGTAAGCCACTCTCCCACTTGACATCAATCAACATTCTTTGGTGCCACATACCACCTCCATTTATAATTCACCTAGACAATCCCTAGTTCATATTCCCTCCCCCCTCCCATTACTTATTTTCCCTTGGAGACAATAGGACAAAAAATGGGATTATGAGCTCTAGCAAAGCTGAAAATGAGGAAGAATTTTAAATGAAGTTCCTCAAACATGGTATTGGTTCTCTAGATGTTTACATTATTGATTTGTTTAACCATGTTGTTTGCTCTAGTTTTTCTTCTTCGTTGTCTCATCACATCATCTACTCCATTTTCAAATTGGACAATGCATCACACCCTGTAAGTATATAACCCCATGATTGGGCATGCTTGCCAAGTTGTATGCTATAATGCTTAACATATGGCTTCCAAACCACCTTGAAAGGATGAACCTCAAAGTTAGAGGACATTCAAGTTTTCAGTGGGAGTTTTATACTATCACCCATATCTTCATTATGGGATACCATTGAGGAGGCTTGACATTACTCTTCAAAAGTCTAATATTGCTTTGATGAATTTTCGAAGGCTTTCGACTTTGTCCTAAGAGAAGCATATTTTTCTAAGGATTTCGACTTTGTCCTAAGAGAAGCATTATTTTTTAAGGCTTTCGAATTTTTCCTAAGAGAACCATTATTCCAGAGGTTACAAGGCACTAACATCTCTGAGACCCTTTTGGTTTCCATCTTGAGAGTCTATGAGTCTATCATTGGATGACTTCTTACTACTCATGACCTCTCTGATTTTATTTGGAGCACCATAGGAGTCAAGCAGGGTTGCACTCCCTTTACGACCATTTCTTGGGATTCACATAGATGAGTTGGAGTCTTTTCTCAAGGAGCACATATATGAGGGTGATGATTGTCTACTAGATCACATCTTGATATCCTTGCTCTTATTTGTGGACAATGCAGTCTTTCTTATCCTATAGCCCTAAGGGGCTTCAGAGACAAATCAATGTCTTATCCAATTTTTTTTTCATTTTTTTTTTTTAATCTTAAACAATTGGGGGTTAACCTTAGTAAAACTAAGCTCATGGTTTTCAATGTGTCCAAGAGCTCTTTATCACAATACCACTTCTACTTCAACGAGAATGAGATTGAGATCACCATGGTTTACACATATACGGGGGTATAGTTTCTAGGCCCTCGATTTAATTTGAGACATAATTTTGAACCCCATCTCAACAAGGGATATGGTTCACTCTCCTTGCTAGAGGGGTAGTGTTTTTAGCTACATTTCTAGGACATCTCATCCAATTAGACCTATTGTTCTTTATGGCTCTGAGATCTAGTGACCTAGCTTACCGACATCTAACTGGGCTAGGATTGAGAGAGATGAGACTCCCTTGTTACTAAATTTGATGCAATGCAAATGGACATTTCCTTGAGCCATCATCTAGGCAGAGATTGGGGTCCATCCTCTACCTCATGAAAGCATTTTCAAAATGATCTTCTTCCTCTACAAGATTCATACTTTGAGGGACTCAACTTCAGGGAGAGAGATACCCATATTTAGTCCTCTGCTTGTCAAAGAAGATATGTATCGACCATACATTTAGGTTACTTAAATTGTCCCTCACCCAAGGTCTTGGCCCAAAGGAGTCTTTCTACCTAAAAAATTTCACACAATTCAGGGATGCTCATATTGTTTAACTTGAGTATACCCAACGACATTATACACATTGCCTTTTTCATATTGCTCTTAATAAACACTTATTTTTTTCTCACCAATGTCAGATAGAGTCCAACCATCACATCCCACACCCTAAGATGATCTACCATGTGTGCCATTTACAGTGGGTTGAATCAATTCTAGGGTTAAGTCTATTACAATATTCAAGAGCATTTTCATTGCTTATACCGAGAATTTAGCAATTCTCATTTCTTTCTTCGGATAGTTGGATCAAAGATGCTTGGCTCTTTATATAGGAGGTGACTTTACAAATGAGACGGATCCTACATGGCCCTCTTAGCCCTCATCCTACTGGGTATGCTACCTCAATCGTTCTCATTGTCACAAATGTTGGACAAGAGGCAAGTCAAGGCCCCAAACACATTTGGCACTTGATCAATGAGACAATCCATCTCCTCTTGGCTCCTATGTGATGCCAAATTGGCCTTTGCGAAGAACATGCTCTCATCATACTTGAGCCAGTCGACATCTCAATTATTTGGATAGTTTCATTAATTGTTTTAGGGTTCCTTCCAGGATCGTGCAATGAAGCCCTCTTAGCTCCACATATAGGATCAAATTTTGCAACGGGGCTTCTCGCAATGTTGGAGCCCGCATGCCAGCACATCCCAAGTCAACCTTTCCAGAAGGAAACCAAAAGCAGAATCACATTATTCGTAAGGAAAAGGATCTAGAGATGGCGGATGCGACCACAACAAAGGAAGCTTGTCAGTTTTGGCGTTCTACTCCCAAGTAAATATGTTTATGGTTGGGCGTGTATGTGTGTATAGTGTCCAAGGAAGATCACAGCTAATTTCAAAATTTCTTGTAAGAAGTCAGACTGAATTATTTGCAACATGCATATTTCTGCCTGAATAAATAGGATGCAGTAGCTGAGTTTTGTGAGACATTTGCTCAGTCTTTTGTATAGAAGGGATGTTTCAGTGAAACAATATAAATCTTGTATGTCAGTTAATCGAATTTTTCTTAAGGCTCCCTTTGTCATGAAACGTAGTTCTGGGCAAATTGTTGAAGTGCAACCAAATAGATATTTGGTAAATCACTGAATTGGCTGCCTTAAGCTGTCAGAAAGGGGTCAAATTTAAAATCCAAGCAGTCTGAAACAGCATATTATTATTTACAGAGTCCAAAAAATATGCTGAATAAGATTGCTTGGGGTTCCACCTCTTCACTCGGTGAAGTATATTGATGTTTAATGCAGCTTATGATTTAAGATCTGAGTGATATTGGTGTTATAGCATGGCTTGTCTTGGCATCACTTATACAAAGCGTTGGCATGGCTTGTGCAACATTGCTCAGCTGAATTGCTGTTTGGTGACTCATTTGCATGATTTAGGCAAAGTGCCGTTGTGGCCATTTATGGCCATCATCTATCATATTACCTTTCTTTTGTCATAATCACTTGAGCCTTAATTCTCACACTGTCAAGTTAGACTTACATTCTGCTTGTAAGTCTTCACGCACATAAGCTGCTCGCATCTTTCTCGCTATGATTTTATTAACTAGCAGTGCTAACTATTTCTGTTGGAGCCTTCTCGGCACACCCATCTGCATTGTGTCAGCCTACTCATCCTTTTAGCACCATTGCAGTTCTCTTTTAGCCCCCATTGATTGTTGTTGGTATAGCGGAATTTCTTGGCTCTTTGCAGGGCACTGTCCATTGCTTCCAACATTGACTGTGGCAGAGAATTACCACCCTCAAAGAGGGTGGGAGATACGTTGTAGTGAAGACCCAATATCTGTCACAGTGAAGATGGTACAGGAAAGGTGACTGCTTCAGGAGAGATTGGTGCAACATCCGTTATCCAGGTTGAAATTGAGCACACATGAGTTGTGGACCTGACCCAAGGCATAGTTACCTTAGTGTGGAATGCAATACTCTATTGTTGATGTGAAATTGCAGTGACATTTAACTCAGATGGCGAATCCCACAATTTGCCAAATACTTCAACAAGGGAAGGACTCAGGTTGACAGAGAAAAAATTGTACCAGCGGAGGAATTAATTCATGCGGATGCCCAAGTTCCAGGTTCAGGGAGAAGTTGGAATTGGCAGCAGAAGCAGAGGAAGTCGGAATTTTCAGTCTGCTTGGAATTCTTTGAGGGTGACCCGTGCAAAGGTCTTCAGAGCACAAAGGGAGTTCCAACTCAATGATTTAGGACTGACTGGAGGGCATTGCCTTATGTGGTTTCCAGGTTCATCTCCAGTAAAAAGCACCCTTTCTCTCTATTCATTCTACACCTCAGATTGATATTTGCATCGAAGATAGACGAAACCATGAATCTGGCTCAAATGCTTCTTGATTCCATCAACTCAAATTTGTCCGATTGGAACATTGGGTTTGTTGCCCTTGTCTTCTTCAACTAATTCTTAATTTTTTCATTACAAGTTTCAACTCTGTCATCACCTGCTGTGGAGAAGTCTGATATGCACAGAAGGATAAAAATAATGTTTGTAATTGATTCTGAGCAAGAAGAGAGAGTGTTGGAACTGATTTTGAGGGGCACGTAACTCAAGAGGGTTTTCCAAATGTGGAATTCCAGAATGAGCCAATGGATGTTGGTCCGATTGAAGGAAATGAAGATCGAATTGGGGAAGACAATAAAGACCATGAGGTGAGAAATGACCCAGTTGAGCTGGAGGATCCTCTTGAAGATGTTGTTGACTCATAAAATAAGGGCCCGGAGAAGTTCAAGATGAATTTGGCCCTTGAACCTTAAGATAGGAAATGTGTTCACGTCCACCATGTTCCTCCTATTGATGAAATTGTCCCCATGCCTGAAAAGTGCAGTCAAGTTGAATCTGGTCATGAATTATGTAACAAGGGAAACGGTTTATTTTCTTAGCAATACCCTGGAATTAGGATTGTTCAGCAAACTCCCAAGGAGAGTGATTATGTGCAACAAGATAAGTGGGTGAATTTTGATGGACTGAGACAGGTTGCAGATGTGCATACTTTATTCAATGATTTCTGAAGCCAACTCAGTGGTAGTTCAAACAGAGACAGATGTTTACCCAATAATTTCCTCAATTCAGTTCAGGTAAAGTCGAAATAGGACCAAAGGCCTCTGCAATGTTATATACCCCAAGTCAGCTCGGTTGCAGTACAAATAAAGCAAGGTGTGTTTACTGACTTCGACCTTTTGTAAAGTGATTTGAAATCCAAAACTAATAAGTCGATGTATTAAAAGTGATTGCCTCAAGACAAATTGAAGAGGTATGGATTAAAAAACATTCTAGCACAACAACTGAAATAACATAAGCATTTGAAAAATGATCTTGGTAAGGGGAGTATGGGCACTGTAAATTGACATGCTCGAGTTCAGAGTTAACCTGTCTTTGAGATTGAACGTGATTATTTGAAAATAAAAATTCAAAGACAAAAGAATATACCATCCCATCATCGCTCCAATCTACAGAGAGGAGAGCACTTGCAAGGCTGCAATAAGCTATTTAAGAAAAATCTGAAACAACTGACGAGTTTTAGAAAACACTTGCAGGGCTACAATAAGCTATTTAAGAAAAATCTGAAACAAGTGAAAAGTTTTAGAAAGCACTTGCAGGGCTACAATAAGTTATTTAAGAAAAATCTGAAAGAACTAACAACTTTTAGAAAGGAAGTTGACAAGCCAGCACAATGTCCTAGAGGATTTTTAATTTTTAATATATCCTTCATTATAAGCATTATACTATGTAAATAAACCTGTAATTATAATTTTTATCGAACAACTAAATTTTTTTCCAACAGAAAATTGCTCTTATATTGATATAAAAATTTTCAGTCTAAGATTACATAATCAAGAAACGGAGCATGTGAAAACTCCTCGAACCTCCAAACATAAAGAAGATATATAAACCACCCACAAGTACTTGGTCTAATACAAGCCAAAAAGATAAAGCCCACCAAGTAACCCAGATCTGTCCACAAAGGTCCTAAATATAGCCCAAGGACCTTTCAACAACACTATCGCTAAAATGTTAAAAAAGACTCAATAATCAGCCCCGATAATTACATCAAAAGAGATTTAAGAACAATGTTGGGCCCTCATGCCCCTCTTCCCAACAGTTGTAGATTATTTTCCCTTCTTGGATCTGTAAAACCTTCTTGGATAACTCGTTTGCCTGCTTATTGTTATCTTTGAAAATGTGATTGAAACCGATTGTCCTTAAAGCTTTGTAGAAGATTATTTTCCCTTCTTGGATCTATAAAGCCTTCTTGGATAACTCGTCTGCCTGCTTATTGTTATCTTTGAAAATGTGATTGAAACCGACTGTCCTTAAAGCTTTGTAGAGATCTCTGATTCTATCCTTCCAACACTCCAATGAGATTACTTACAACTTACCTTTATGATTCAGCTAGTCTATGATGATTCTGGAGTCTCCAAATACTCGAAGATCTAGGATATGCAGCCACAAAGCCAGTGTTAATAAAGCCCACACTCCCAAAAGTTTGGCCCTAGTATTGGTACCCAACCCAGAATTGAAGGTCCACTTGTAAATCGTATGGTCATTGATCCTAAGGACACCTCCAGCTCCACTTAGTTGACCATTTGATTGCGCTGCTCCGTCAAACCAACCAGTTGTAAAACTCTCTTGAACAAAAGTAGTAGTGTACCTGGTAACTACTTCTTTCTGATTATCCCTGGGCCTGCCTATACCTCCAAGAGTCCTGCAAATAACCAAGTGGATAGAGGGTCTACCATTCTCAAATAAAACGTTGTTACACTCCAGCCACAAGTGCCAACTAATGAGAGAGGGCAATGTAGGGTGTATAGGACACTGTCTAAACCAACTTTCGAAGCAAGAGTTCAGCGATGAACCCGACCACACTGTCTTTATACTAAGGAATTTTTTAATCCTAATCCACACATGCTGAGCAAAACAACAATTGACCATCAGGTACAAAAATGTCTCGGGCTTTTTTAAGCAAAGGTAGCAAATACTAGGTCTAGACCAACCTCTTCTTTGTAAATTATCCCAGGTAAGAATTTTGTTTTCCACTGATAACCAGGTGAAAAGTTTTATTTTGGTAGCAAGATCCTAGATCTACAGTTTAAGCCGCCATCCATAAATGGTTTGTGACCAAAGTTTAGTTGCTAATGCATTATAAACATTTATGGAGGTGAGGATGCCCGATCTATATCCCCCATTCCATTTCAGCTTGTTGGGTCTGTCCAACAACCGAACACCCGAGTAAAGCAGTGCCTTGCAGAAAAAATCCCATTAAGTCGCCTGAACTCCAATGAGACCGAGGTCTACACTTGTTTTCCACTGGGCGCAAATCGCTCCCGGTCGATCCTCTCCTATGCCCCGATAAAGAAAGTAGATATTTCTCTGCTTTAAAGAAGTTAAGAGTTCGGGTGAGAGAAGAGAGATTTTTCCCAAGCCCAGAATCTCATCCTTTCCAACAATTATAGAATGGCCAGATCTCGGACTCCAACACAGCCAGTGAGTTATTAAATGTAAAGACTTGACTAGGTTTCTCCAGGTCTGATAAGCGTTTTGTGTCCTTGAAGTGGCCATTCTTAGCCAAGAATTCACCGAGCTAAAAGGAAGATATTTGTTCTTTACGACCTTATGCCAAATGTCGTCCTTCATCAAAACTCGCCACAGGGTGTTCGCCGCCAACAATCTGCTAAACAATTGAATGTTCCTGATTCCCCAACCACCAAATATCTTTGGCTTTGCCATGATATCCCATTTACAAAGATGTATATGCTCCTTATCCCTACTACCCGACCAAAGGAAATTGAACATCAATTGTCTGATCCTGTTAAGCACTGATGCAAGAATATTTGCCACTGCCATCCAATAAACATACATGCTCTCAAGTACCTCCTTTATAAGCATAAATCGACCTCCTAAAGAAAGTCAATGATTGCACCAGAGGCTGATCCTTTTTTCAATCTTAACGATAAGCCATCGCCAATCTTCGACCTTATAATTTATAGGCTTGCGAAAGAAGTCGAGATACCTAAAACCATTCGATAACTCAACAAACTTGAAGGGGAATATTTCCTTGAAAGTGTAATATACCGGATATAAAATGTATGCAGAACATAAATAAAATGCTAGAAATGGCAGAATAACAACAATATAACCAGAACATTCACCACAATAGCACTGAAATGATATGAGGATAATAACAAAAATAACA
>ML784662.1:400334-440635 GCA_009831015.1 Picea engelmannii | reverse complement strand
TTCTAGATCCAGGTGGATCTAGGGAGATCGGTTTGTGTCCGCACTTACGGATTTATCCAATAACATATATCCTTTTATTTCAAAATATTTATGAAGATGAATTTTGGTAATTTCATCGATCAAGTAAAAGTGCTAAAATGAGCCACATATTACATTTGCTTCACAAAGCTTACATTAAAAGGCAAAGAAGTTCCTGTATATTCTTTAAGATCATAGAAAATCGCTAAAATCCTGAATGTATTATTAATTTTCCAGAACCAAGCATACAATCAAGAGCCAAGTAAACACCAAATGTATTGAAAGTCGAGGCACAGGGAAACACATGAACACAGAAGGCGCCAAGGGAGATCCCACAAGGGTCCATAGAGTAGTACACATCGATCTATGCAACAAACGATTTGATATAAAAAAAGACACGTGGCATTGGTTTTCTCTTACATGTGGGATATGTTCCCATGAGAAATAACCGGGCCCATGAGAACCCTAAACTACAATACGAAAGCACATGAACAAAAGTCTGCCAAATACAAGACAACACAAAACCAATAGAGATTGGGCATTGTATCTGAGCTATAACCAAATCCCCAAATGGGCACCAAGAAACTTGCCGATTACTATTTTACCATGAAGCAAGATCACTATGGACATTTTCTTCTGATAGTACTATGTTCTATCATTACCAGTTCTAACAGCCAAATTTGAAATATTATTGGAAATGCCTGATGGTTTCATTAAGAGGAGAAATCCATTTTGACAGTTCAAAGGATGGACCTGATTTATTCACAGTTGGATACTTTGTATGGGGTTTGTCCTCATGTTTCTCATTCCCGTACTGAACAATCTTATGCGCTTCATGTTCATTTTTCCATGGCACTGCAAAACTCTATTCATATCCTCATTAGGTAGCATGGACAGAGACACATGAGATTTTTTCGTTTCCTGTCGATGCTTGATATGATTTTTTTTTTTTTGGTTCAACCGATATGCAGTATTGCATTGTCCTCATTTAATGTAAATTTTCTATGTATCCGAAAGTCACGCAACATGTAGACATTGTTTACCTTTTTCTGTAGGTATACTTCATATGAAAATTCTGCTAGCCCAGGAAGCACATCTTGTAACATAGGTTGTCTAATTGTACAGTGTACGATTGTGTTGCTGATGGTTTGGATGGTAGCATTGAGGCAATGTATATATATGTAAGGGCATTTTTTACTACATCATAGACAATCAATTGTACCATCATTTATGAAAGTATAGGCAAAAGCAAGAGAGTTGCATTTGGCACATACAAGCTCAAAGGGGGTCGAGTATGCATTCACTGCAACCAAAACACCCTCCACCTGGGAACGTGAGCACAATAGTTAATATATTGAACAATATTATATGCAACTACAAAACAAAAAAAAGTTGCAGAAAATTGGTGAAGGCAATTTTAATGAGCAAAGTGTGGATGGAATTTTAGATGTATACACACAATAGTTCTTGAGCTAGTTAGTTTCTTGAGATCATGTACTATCTCTGTTCGCAACTCTATTACAAATGTTGCTTGGGTTGTGCGAAAGATCCTTTCTTTAACATCTATTTTCTTTGTTATATTTTTGAAGAGCATAAGTGGAAATTGCCCTTTATATAATTGTTGCTCCATTGAGGAAAACAAATTTGAATAGGTGTTGAACAATTGTAGCTGGAACATGGAACAATGCAATAGTTGTGTAACATAACCGAGATACATGGACATGTCAAAGTAATTGACAAAACTGGATATGGAGAACGGTACCATTTCCTTGTCATTGTTTGACTCTCCATCTTTTATATGGAGAATGCATTGCGAGCCAAGTTTTCTCGCGAGTGTGACAGTTACACAAATGGTTCCGATTGGGTAAGTGTCGTTGCTCTATGCAAGTTGGCTGATTGTTGTGTCCGGTATAAAATGATATTTTGAACAAACCACATAATTTTTTTCCACAATACTTGTTTCGTTGAGTGATATAATCCGATCACAATCACCACGGTCATGTACTATTTTGGGCAATATATTAGCATTTGTAATGAATATCCCATTACCTGGAAAGATATTTTCTGCATGTTTCTAGACAAGTTGTGTAGGGATAGTTAGTGTGACTGTCATCATGGATTCATTGTCTGTCATGTCAGCACGTACAATGCATCTAGTTTTGTTTGCCTTGTCCAAGTAGGTGCTATACATCACCATTATGTCCTCGATGAACACTTGTCTAGTTCGGCAACTGTTCAAGCCTTCTATCGATAGTATATTGGGTGTTATAAGTTTATACCTGGTGACATATTTTGAACAGGAAAAGTAATGTGAATGGTCGTCTGCATTATTTTTTTGTTTTCTTTTTTTCCTGGCATAAATGTACAAGTAGACGCACAACTTGGATCAAGTATGGAGGCCAGAGTTTTGTAACCAGACCTCTTAGTCTGCGGAACTTGCACTATGTTCGACATCTCACTTGTTCTCATCGATACTTCTTGTGAACTGCAAAGTATGTGTTGCAGATAACATCAACATATTTATCATGGCATAGATGAATAAATAGCTCAGGATATTTGTTTGGTAAACATATCAGGAGCACAATGTATGAATCTTTACCTTTGGCCTTGTCGTTATGTTGATGTTTGTGATGATTGACTGCTCATGCCCATGTTACTAGTCCAAATTTTTCTGATGCAAGCATGTGTACATGAAAATTAGAAGGAATAAATAAACATATGCATTGTATATTGTCCATAATTGTTTTGAATGTCACATATAGGATCAAAGGAGATGGAATATGAAATAGGGTGTCAAGGGATACTCAGGAAACATGAGGACCCGACGATCAAATTGTATGCCTTGGAATTTTTGACTGCAAAAAATGTGTAACATGGAACAAGGCATGATGGGGGAGTCTAGCGGCCAATCTATATATCACGGAACCCACGAATCTAGAGGCACAATCTTGAGCCCGCCAGCCCGGGAACCCGCGATCGAAAAAATGGCTAAGTATGGAAAGAGGAAGTCATCGGTCGAAGTCGTGATATAGAAGCATGAGTATAAATGTGAACCTGTGAGTCTGCCAACCCATGCACCTAGGAATTTTCAGAAAACCGACTAAGCAAAGCAACCAGAAAGCGAAAGTAGAGGGGACAAACAAAGGGGGATTCGGTTAAGTATAGAAGAGGGAAAAAAATGGATAATAGATAGTGGGAAAATAAAAATGGGGAGGGAAATGTTCGGAAGTGGGAAGTCTCAACAAAGGCCCATTGTTTCCAAATCATCGTTTTCTAGTCCAATATTATATCCACCTACTCGTTTTGTGTGTTTGATTTACTATCACAGTTGGTATACCTTTTCGAAGACTGTACTTCAGCCTCCTTTGCTGTGGCATATAAGATTTCATCCTCTTTTCCAACTAATTTGTTTCTTTCAATGTAGCAATGCAGAAAATACAGTGGACATGAAGGTAAGTTAGTATGTAGAAAGACATGTAAAAAAATAAAATACAGTTCTATTTATTTCAATGTAGAAGTACAAAGAATACAACTGGCATGAAGATAAGTTATTATGTAGGAAGATACACAGTATCTACATACAATAAACTAGGAGCAAAGCAGTAGAACAAATATACAGTCAATAAATTAAATACTAAACGATGGAATATGAAATAAGAGTAGAAGCATGCACCTTTGTACCTCCTCTTCTACATTTGTGGTAAAGGGTCTCTCGTCTTCTCCAGTTATTTTGTTTGTTTCAATGTAGCAATGCAGAAAATACAATGGACATGAAGGTAAGTTGGTATGTAGGAAGACATGTAAAAAATAAAATATTGTTCTATTTATTTCAATGTAGCAGCACAAAGAATACAATTAACATGAAGATAAGTTATTATGTAGGAAGATACGTAGTATCTACATACAATAAATTAGGTGCAAAGCAGTAGAATAAATATACAGACAATAAATGAAATACAAAACAATGGAATATGAAATGAGAGTAGAAGCATGCACCTTTGTATCTCCTCTTCTACATTTGTGGTAAAGAGTCATTTTTCTTCTCCAGTTATTCCATTTGTTTCAATGTGGGAACGCACAAAATACAATGAACATGAATGTAAGCTGGTATGCGAGAGAGAACAAGTAATATGTACATACAGTAAATGAGAATAAAAGGAATAGAATAAAAGAGAGTTAGAAACACAAACCTTTGCTATTCTTGATCCATGGTTGTAATTATATAGAATTTTTCCTGTCCAAAATATATTACAAGTCAGAAAATATTAAGAAATCTAATGGTCGTAGTTAAATGATTTGGTTTTGTGCAACAAAGTATCCGGATATGCTTTGAGACATGGAAATATAATTTTGTAATATCTTTGATGTATATTTCATAATTCAAGTACAAGACAAATTGTATCGTGGTCATACCAGTCTGTGTATAAGATAAAGAGGCTATATTGTGACATGGGCACATTTCACCATATATGGTTAATAAGTGTGTTTTGCACATGTTTTATCTTAACCAAAAGAAAGCCGTCATTGTAATTGGACATGTAGTTTTCCAATTATTTGTTATGGAACTATTTTGTAGCATGTCAACACTGAAGTATCCTAGAATGATAATGGTTTCGTCCAGATATAAATGGTGTGATGCATTTGAGAACACATTCATTATGTTACCAATGTTGCACGCAAAGCGACATAGAGATTGAATATTGCAATTTGCAATCCACAAAAGTATACTCTTGCTAGCACCATCTCAAGATCTTTTTCTTCTACAAGAACATTTTGCAAAGACATGTAGGTATGGTTCAGATTTAGGAGAAAAAATTGGAGAAAAATTTAAGACCATGATGGAAATATATGCCAATTTTATTGCAGCCTAGGCACTGTTGTACCATACCTAGCCCTTCGACACCCACATGCAGTTTTCTTCTACAAGAACATCCTGCAAAGGCAACCAGATTGACATCGTATTTTTCATGCGAAAGACACGGGTTCGATTCTCGTACGAGATAGGTAGGCACAAGATAGACACTAGATTCCCTTGACATGGAGATGGTGCAGAGTCTCGGGAAAAAAAACGGAGGAAAATTTAAGAGTAGGAGAAAAATATATGCCAAGCTCTATGGAAAGTTTGCAGGACAAGAACGCTGAATAAATACTTAAACATTCTTACTTGCAAAATGAAAACAACGAATAGTAAAGAACAAATATGAATGAAAGTATGCTATTGAAACTTACTCGTTAATGATGAACGACATAACCACATGTCCACTTGCGGGTGTAGGACTTGAACACTGCAAAGTGCAAAAAACAACTCGAACTGCTGGTGCAGGACCCCAACCCTGCAAAGTTGAAGCAAACAAAAGAAAGAAACAAGCAACAAACCAGTGAGCAAGCACCAACAGGCCCAACTGCAACTGCAGGACCTCAAACTTGCAAACTTGAACCAAACAACAACAAGCATCAACCGATGAACCAACGAACCAACGAAAAAACAACAACCACTGAACCAATAAACAATATATGTATCTTCAATGATGACCAAATTTCATTCCAAGAATAGAATAAATATAAAACATATGACGACCATGCCAGTGGAAATACTTAAACATTATTACTTGCAAACTGCAAACAGTAAACAACAAAGAATGAATACGAACGAAATTATGGTATCGAAACTTACTCGACAATGGTGAATGATAGAAGTGCAGGTCGAATTGTGGGTGCAGGACTTGAACCCCGTAAAGTCAAAAAATAGCTCCAACTGCGGGTGCAGGACCCCAACCTTGCAAAGTTGAAGAAAACAAAAGAAAGCAACAAGCACCAACAGGTTCAACTGTAGGTGCAGAACCTCAACCTTGCAAAGTTTAACCAAACAACAACAAACAACAACCGATGAACCAACAAACCAATGAACAATAAGCAACCAATGAACCAGTAAATAATATATGTATCTTCAATGATGACTAAATTGCATTCCAAGCATAGAAGAAGTATGAAACATATGATGGCTATGCAACTGGCGGTGGACAACAATATTGTCCAAATTCACTGCAACATTCTATGGAAAAATTTGAGGAAAAATGTATTGTGAGAAGCCTATTTAAGTAAACATTTAAGGCTGTGAGGGTTGTTTAAGGGCCTTGCGTTATGCAAAAATTTAAGTTGTAAGGCCTGTTTAAGGGCCTCACGCTATGTAAACATTTAAGCTGTCAGGCCTATTCAAGTACCTCAAAAAGAGTGTCAATGCTCAAAGCTTTCGGTATGTAAACATTTCAATACAAATAGAAATAATAAAAACATTAAAAATGAGCGTTGATGCTCTGAACTTTCGGTATGTAAACATTTCAATAAAAATTAAAAAATTAAAAAATTAAAAAAGAGCGTCCATGCTCAAAACTTTGGATATCTAAACATTTACAACATTGGGAACAACGAAGTTGGCAATAAGACTTCAAATCTATTCTCCAATGAGACGATGACATATAAGGTTTTTTTTATTATATAAAAAATAATGTTTTTACTTCTATAGTTCGAACAATACAGATGATGCGAACATTTATAGTCAAAGGACTTATTAATATGAAGTCAACGAATTATCGATCGCTATAGTCCCTCTACGCCTTCATTAGGGACTGATAACACCTTTTAATGAACTTCAAAATGCACCCTAACCACAAACAACGTAATATAAACCCAAAAGCACCAACAATTGGAAATAATACCTTTTTAAGAACTTCAAAATCACTTCTTGGTGTTGGACATGTCAATAAGGCAAATACTCGTGGTCCACAAAGACCAAGAGTTCCAATTAAGGATATGATGATGGTTTGATTTGAAAAAAAAATCTCTTGATATTTCTCCTTTGATATTGTCAAATGGCATTAAAATAATGAAGCCTTTCCAACTTGTTGAGAGTAACCAATATTGTACTTGATAAGGAGTTGGATGAGAGATCCAAGAGATCCAAGTCCATGAGATTTTGTAATTTTCCAAGTGAATCTAGAATGGAACCTTCTAAGGAATTGGTTAGATAGATTCAATAATTCAAGCGCAATGTAACTTCCAAGTGTTGTTGGAACGATGCCAATTAACAAATTGGTAAAAATATCTATAGCTAAAGTATCTACAATTTTCCAAATCTCTAGAGGCAAGGGATCACCTAGCAAATTCTAAGACAAATTAACAATGTAGGTAAGGAAGAGTGGTGACTTCCATTGGTATGATTCCACTAACTCTATTGTATGACAAGTCAAGCAAATCCAAATTTTGGGAATCTCCTAGACTAGCAGGTATTTTACCTAATTAGTAGTTGGGATGAAGAGATAAGATCCTTAGTTGTTTAAGGTGGCATACTGATATAGAAATTTTTCCAGAAACCATGTTTCTACTAATGTCCAAGAGATCAAGATGTTTCAATTGTTTAAAGTTGTTAGGGATGTTTCCCTCTAACATATCGTTTCCTGAACATAATATTTCTAAGCTTTCAAAGTTTCATAACAGTGAAATGCTTTCATTTAAAAGATTTTCACTTAAATGTAGAAAGGCTAGGCTGCTAGGATTGCCAATATGGCATTAACCGACTTGAAAGCCAACAAAGAATGCCCATCATCATGGAATGGGCGAGTGGAGGAGGAGAAAATGAAGAGCACAAACATCATATGGAAAGCAAAACACACATAAGACAACATGTTTGGATTGGAAATGCAGAGCGAGGAATGGATTGGTATGTGTCATCTCTTAACTATTTCAAATGGAATGAAGAAAGGGAGGTCAAGGATGTGAAGTTGATGCCGAAATCCCACCCAAAAATGAAAAACATGGAAATCAAGATCACTTATTTTATTTTTTTACAAGATTCTCGCTAAAATAAATCACTATTTTAATGATTTACTTAATGATAATGTCAATCACCCAAAATCAATGTGGACTAAAGAAATAGAAACATGCACTTTTTAAATTCTAAAAAATGATTTAATAATAATTTTTATTAAAAAAAATTTAATAATAATTTTTATTAAAAAATTATTAAATATTTTTTTTAATTGAAAATATATTTTTTCCTTTATAATGTTCTTAGTATTTAATTTTATGTTCGAGGTAGTATCTAATCTCATGTATGAGAATATTGTTAAATGTTACTTGAAAGCATATGACTTCACTATTGTAATCTCAACTATGACAATATGGGAGTGACTTTCTTGCAAATACTATCTAGGTTGAAACCTTTTTTTTGGTCCTGGAGTAAACTGGTTCTAATTGACTAAGAGTTCGTCTTCCTCACACATAGTAAAATAAATCAAAGCTCAAGACCAAAAGGTATCTTGAAGGGTGACAATTTGCCCCCTTATGGACTACCATTAAATTATTTTAATGAAGATTTTAAGATGTATCAATACAAGCTAAATTGATAACCCTAAGTTTTACATGTTTTTTTCCAGTTTAAAAAAATTTCAATTTTACAATATTTATATTATTAATTTTTTAATAACTCTTTAACTAAAGATGACTTTTTAAACCACCTTTTAAGTTTAAATCTTTGTGATGATGTCTATTCTTCATCATTATTATAAAAAAAAGACTACTTTTAGAAAACAACTAAATAAAGAACTAGATCCATCAATTAATACAATTTTATTTTGTAATATCTATATCTATTATTATACTTTATCAAAATGTTAAATCAAATCAAAACAGAGAACAAAAACCATAAACAAGGGACTAGATCTATCAATCAATACAATTTTATTTTGTAATATCTATATTTATTATATTTGGTCAAAATGTTAAAGTAAGTAAATCAAAGTAGAGAAAATTAAAACTATAAAAACACACAATAATTATTTAAAAATAATTTTCCATTATTATTATTATTATTATTTTTAAATTATTATTATTATTATTTTTTTATTAAACAACCATTTCTATAAAAAAAAAATCTAATAACGATGGAAAAAAATCTACTTTTATAAGGGACTAAGTCCATCATTCAATATAACTTTATTTTGCCATATTTACATCTATCGTCTAGAAGTAAATGGAAGTGGAGGAATAAAACCATAAAAGTAAATGAAAGTGGAGGAATAGAACCATGGAGACGTACACTTTCTAAATAAAAAAAAAAAAAAAACATTTGATAATGATTTTCATTAAAAGGGGAGAATTTTTTCTTCTTATAGTGTTGTTTGTACAATAATTTAGTTTCACACTATTTATAGTATTAATGTCTTTTGTATAATTCGTTAACTTTTGAAATGAAAGAGAAATAAGAAAGTTTTTAACAAATTTTAAGTTTATATCTTACTCTTTTTAAAGCAACCAAAGTATATTTCCACAAAGGACTTGTCACTATGTCATGATGTGATGGTGTAAAGGACTTGATGATGTGATGGTGTTTATTTACGAGGCTTTTTTTTTACAAAGATAATTAATAATGAGGGATTAGATCCATCCATTAATAAGTCAATTTGGGTTTATTGGATTTACTTAATGACATTGAGTTTATAATGAGTAAATTGTTGTAACATTTTTTTTATTCATACATTTTTATTTAATAATAATAAAAAAAATAATATCCATTATAAAAAATTTCAATTCAAATTCATGTTAAATTTTTCTATGAGAATATATTTTATCATAATTTCATAGTTCTTGTTTTTCTATTATTTTAGATTCTTCACATAAAAATAAATTTTATTTTTAAGAACAATTGTAAAGAAGCATATTAAGAGCAATACCCCCTATTCCATTATTCTCCTCTTATAAGATGACATAAGAATTTTGTCCACTAGCTAAACCATTGAAGGATTTAAAAGAAGGGCTTTCTTCAACATATTGGTAATTTGAAAAACAATATCACAACTAGATTTAAAGAGAACTTATGGTGTCATGAAGACAAAAGAATAAGAAAAAATTAATGTACTATAAAGAGATCATTAACTCCAAGTTAGAAAATCAAATCAATTTTTCTTGTATTATTAGCTTAAAGATTTATTATTATTATTATTGTTAAAATAGGAACAAAATCTAAAGAGTTTCATAGTGAAACTAGGCGTTAAACAAGACCTAAAACACCATGAATTTTTTTATATAATTTTTGTGACACTAAGAAAATCGAGGATGAAAACACTTTCTATTATAATGCCCTTTATATATGCACATTATAACTCAATTCTACAATACTTATAACACTAATGATCTTCATAACATGTTAACTAGTTAGAACAAAAGAAAGCTAGAATTTTGTTTTTGCAATCCTTTCGATCATAGAAATAAATTAAATAAACCAAAGTTAATCTTAATGAACAATACTCATCAACATCACTTTATAATCTTTTAAATGTTTTTTTTTCAAAGGAAAAAGGTCTAGTAATTTTATTTATGAGATAGAACAAAATTACAAAAGTAGATGCCTTAGGCATTCCTCTGGCCAAAAGCCCAGTGAAGATGTCCAAAAAACTTAGAAAAAACATCATGACATCTTATTTGTATACATGTATTCTCCAGTTGTCTGCTTCTGCAACAAGCTGGTCAAAGCTATTATGCATCAAGAAAATTCAATTTAAGTTTTATATAAGATATACATCTTGAGATCAAGTAACCATAACAAAAATACTGAAGAAAACAACAAGAATGAGGGATTAATCTAGGAGGAGCCAAGAGTCATGAAGATATTCTTTGGAATAATTTGGGCTATTTTCAACGATCTTCCATGTGCCTCGGTCCAAGTCTAGTTCAACTTTTGAGAGACCATTCGTTTCTTTGTTCCAATCCTTGTAGATATGATCGAAAGTGAGATGAGAACAAACTTGTAAATTGCTTTTGATATGCTGGAATAAAGGCCATAGAGCATAGTTCTGCATCAAGGAGTCCCTTTTGATCCAATATATGACCAACTAAGGATCCCCATAAATGTGAAGTTGTGGGATGTCATTTTCCTAAGAAAGCTGAAGAAGAAGTTTTAAGACCATGAACTCACTGAAATTGTTTGTAGCTGGTCCAAATCCAACGAAAAAAGCTAGAGTAATCTTTTAAATGTTATCTATCTATTTTTTCTTAAAAATATTGCACAAGTATTTCTCATGATAGGGGAGGCATGTGCAGGGGGCGCTGTATGGGCCCAGAGGAAACAAAGAATTGGATTTATATTGGAATCTAGGTGTCACTACAAACAATATTGCAGAAGCCTATGCAGTGTATCAAGGGGTGCAACTAGCACTTCATAACAATATTTCACAGCTGAATATAGTGGGAAAATAAAAAAATACTATAAGATATTTTTTCACTGGATCCAATCCAAGGGAGATCAAGTTAAAAATCCTCGTGGAGAGGATTCGACTCTCTTTATCCAATATTTTGGTCCAGTATTTTCATATCCTTAGAGAAAATAACAAGGAAGCATAGGAAATGGATAATAGAGCCATCGACTTAGCCTCAAGTTCCTTGGGAGTCTGTGGGTAGGTAAGGCATGTAACCCCTCCCTAATGAAAGGGGCCTAGATTATTGGTGGGGCCCTATGGGTCCATGTAAGGGGTGTTTGGAGGAACGGGCATGGCAGGCTCATGCAATTGATGAATATTTATCATGCTATCAGTTTATATATTCAACAGGACAACTTTGAGTCTCTTCAGTTCGTGGCTAAGGCTTGGAATCCATCATCCACGATCATGAATAAAGTGTTGAATTGGAGTATTCCAGGTGGGAGGTATACTTTGCCTCGCGAGAATTTAAGAGAGTTAGTATGCTTTGCGTTCCAAATTGATTCTGGTTCGATGGATTTGAAGTCAGATGGGAGTGAAACAATGATTCAAAGTCATGCTCATGTGATGGAAGTACTGATTAGGGTGGTATAATTTGTTAATGAGGCAGTTTGTATGTATTCTCGCATGTTAATTTCATTATCAATTGTGTCGGTAATGATAAGAAGGCATGCGATTCATGTATTTATGAGAATTGGGATGAGTATAAACTCTTTCAAGACAGGGTCACAACCTTAATTCCCAACTGGGTTGATAGTATTATTAGGAAGGGAGGTTCTTGGGGGTGCAATCTTCTACTTTTTGCGTTGCTTGTTTCATTGTCCTTAGGTGACAGTTTGGTGCATGATAAAGTTCTGGTAAGTGTTGTTTGTACCTCATTGAGTTGGTATGGGCGCAACACTATTATAGTCATGCATGTTGACTTAATTTGCATTTGGGTTGGTAGTATCTTGGGAATTATCAATGGTAGTTCAGGAGAGTGCGTTCCCACTCATCATTTGAAGTAGTTATTTCTCCTGGGATGCATTCCAGTTCGTGGAATGCCTACGGGTAATTTGACAAGGCATGCAGTGTGTGGAATTCAATATGATCCTAGATTCAAATTCTCCTCTATGGAAAATGAAATGGAATTTATGGGTAGTTGGACACAAGCATAAGAAGAGGTGGATGACAACTTCACCACAATTCAGAGACTGGAAATTAAGGTGAATGCTCTTACCTCCATAGTAACATTTTCTTTAGAAACAATGGCTCAACATCGGGTGTTAATTGGTCAGCTCCAAGATGAGTTGGATTATCTATGAAGGCATGGGGAATCTCTGTAGCAGTAGTTGGAATAGAGGGAGAAAACACATACATCACTAGATCAGGTTATGGATTTGGGTTGCTCTCACATGCCAGAGGAGAAGAGATTGAGGATATTTCCGGACCTGAACATAGGAATGACACCCACAGTCGAAGAAATACCAAAAAAGAAGAGGTCTAGAATGTTCTCATTTCAGGATAGTCATGTTTTGTTCTTTTGTAAAAAGTCTCAGGGTGTTCTATCAGATATATTTAGTATTATATAAAAATAGAAGTAGGCTACTCTAAGGTTGTAGGAATGGTTTAAGGGGAATAATAGAACTTTTGGAACTGGATTTTTGCTATATATGTTAATCTTTTTTTTGTACTAAGTGGCTTTGGCTGTGCCATTTTTAATGAATAAATTTCCCAATCCTTATGAAAAAAAAGTATTACTCATGATGAAATTTCCTTGCAAACTAATATTGTTTTTCATCATGATTTGCGCCCTTTTTAATGAATAAATTTCCCAATCCTTATGAAAAAAAAATATTACTTATGATGAAATTTCCTTGCAAATCAATATTGTTTTTCATCATGATTTTAAAAGGAAAAGCTCACATTGTATAATAATAAAAAATTCACCATTTATACTTGTGGAAAAAAAAGTATTACTCATGATGAGATTTCCTTGCAAATTAATATGGTTTTTCATCATGATTTTAAAAGGAAAAGCTCACATTGTATAATAATAAAATTCATCATTTTTCAATTTAATATGTTTAATATATTTAAATACAAAACATTATTATGTTTATTATTTAAATATAAAACATAACCATTTTTAATAAGGTTTTTTAATAAGGTGTTTGGTTAAATGTAAAATATTTTATTATGTTATAAGATTTTGATATTTGTGAAACTAATAAAATAGAGGATTAATTTTAATTTTGAAGTTACTTAATTAYATGAATATTAAATTTAAAAACATTTTAAAGATAATATTCATAATTTATTATCTCATAAAAAAAWAGAAAAAAAAGGAGGATATCAAATTATTTTATTATATAAATAAGTTATATGATAAAGTTGGTGGGCTAGTTTGAGTGTTTAAGTGTTTTGAGTTTCATATAGAAATTTTCGTGGTTAATCTCTTGGGTCTATCTATCTCTGGACAATCCTTGAACACTTCTCTTCATTTTTTAGAATGGTACCTAGGGTAAACCCTAAATTCTTTAGGGCACAAGACCAATTCAAGAGCAARGCTTAAARTTGTTACAAGAATATAGTAGTTAAGATCTCAACATGTCACTTGCAAGAATTGAACCTAGGCAGGGAGGATAACATTCTTAACAATCACCTGTGCTAAACCCAATTGACAAATATTATTTGATATTTATATGCTTTTTTTTTTTAATTGCCTAGACCCTTTTAACTATAGCCTTAATTAAAAAAAAGAAAAACAAAATCTATGATATATAATTTTTATAACCACATTATAACATAATAAAATAATGATATATCACACAAAATTTTCAAAGTAAGAAAAATCTTACAATAAGTAGGGCTACCAACTTAGCCTCTATTGATACAATCTCAAGATGCAAATGTGTAGCTACAACATTGTATGCAAACAAAACCCAACCACCTGAAATAACCCATTGGTGGTTTATAAGGGTGCAAACTTCCACTCCTGTTAAATACCTCTAGGACTTGGGTTGTGAACTTGTTCTCTTGCATCCTAGGTAGATGATATCCTAGCTAATCAAAAATAGGTTTACATCATAATCCACTACCAAAAGACTATTTCAACCACTCACTAATATCCACTAAATACCCAATATCCCATCCGATAATCTCTAAGGCTACCAAAGAGGAATTGTGTGGTAACTAGAAGCACGTAGCCTTTAACCCCATATATAAATCCTAAATACTAGAACCCAATTACAGTTTAACTTCTTGCCCAAAAGAAAATGATATATCATACCTATCCAAATAGACATCAATATAAATACTATTTAAATGAAAATATGATTATTTTATTTGTTATTAAGTTTAAGATTTTCCTAAGATTTTTTAGTTTATAAGGATTGTAATTTTTTATATATAATATTTAAAATTTTAAAATTATAGTGACAACATTGTTAATGGGGTTTTGGTTATATAGTAAAGTTGAAGTACATTCACTAAAGTTAAAATCTCCAAATATATGTTTTATTCATTCTTGGTCATTTTATCCATGCAAAAGAATCATTTTTATTTTGGAGAAAAATACACTCTTTCACTCAATATTATATTGGGTATTTTAGGCAAAAATGTTGGTACCCTGTAACATCTCGTCTTCCAACATTTTTTTTAAATAGTACTTTATTTTAATATAAACTTCAAATTAATTATTTTGTATATTTGGTATTATTATATAATTATCATGTTGTTACCATGACAGGTTAAAGACTTGCCAACAATAATTCCCATAAATCAACTCTACTATCATACTACTAAGTGACAATATTACACAAGTCTTTTCTTATTTACATGTATTACTTCTTATTTACAAATATTACTTCTTATGATGTCCATTTTTCCAATTATACTTTTATTCATATAATCTCAGTATAATGCTCTTCATTATCTATATGATAGGTTATGGTTTCACATGAAATATTATGATCCCATGATTTGGAGAAGACTTGCAACATAGCTAACTTATAATATGTTTTTATTTAAACTCATTATATGTTTGGATTCGTGAATACTATATGTCTTTAGTATAGTTTGGTATTTCATTTAATAGTTGTTGATTAATTAATCCAATTTCATTACAATGTTTATATCAATTATGGGTATGATTATCCACATACCTCTACAAATCGCCACCCAAAGAATAGTTTACCGAAACTATTATCATGTTAATATTGTTATCATGGTGAACATAGGGCGAATGCCTTGGTCGTTTTAACATGCTCTAAACCTTTCCAATTCAGCTTTAATATATCCACGATTCTCAAAGCAAAGTAACAAATACAGTTGTTGTTTGGATGAGTCGTTCAATCATTACATCTTGCTAAGACTTGAGTTCAACGTATCCTTATTAATCCCTGCCGAAGGCCAGGATCGTTGAACTTCCATTACTTTACTATTGAATAAAAATATTTATGGGATTTTTAAAGTTGTATATAGTAAAATTAAAATAGTTATTATTTGTTAATATTTTAATGGTTTTTATTTACAAATCTATTGGCTAGTAAATTGAAATTCTTATTAAATTTTTTTTTTGTCAATCCTAAATTTTGAGTTTATTACAGAACTTTTTTGTCAATCCTAACTTTTGAGTTTATTATTTATTAAGCTCTTCAAAACAACTAGGATGCATTCATTAAATTCATGTTTGTATTGAGTGAATATATGCAGATTGTCTTGTTGTAGTAAGATTTATGCGGTGAGCGAATATAATAACACTTTAATTATTAAGCTCTTCAAAACAAGTGCGATGCATTCATTAAATTCATGTTTGTATTGAGTGATATTTCTGCAGTGAGTGAATATAATAACATTTCTTTGCATATAATAAGACATCACTCAACCATGTCAATGTATTAAAATGCATATATTATTTTATTATATTACTCGTTTAATAAAAATATATAATACAAATATATGATTGATAAAGTTCTGATAACAATAATCATAAATCTTGCATACTTGCAAACCTTTGTCAAAATAAATTAAAAACCGCCTCATTGTCTTTCTTTCTGTCATAATAAATTAAACCACCTCATTGCCATTCTTTCTGTCATTTCCATAGCTCTATTCGCTATTTCCAGGCTTGAAACCCTTGAATGATGTCGAGATAAAGTAGTCGCTATTTCCAGGCTTGCGTCCTGGTGAATACCATGTCTATCCTTCATAGTTCCCACTCGACTCCAACGCTGAGAATATCAATGGGAGCGTAGGGTACAGTTACAGGTAAAGTAACATTGTAAACTTCTCTTTGAAAGCATATATAAGCTCTTTGTAAATGATCTGATAGCCAAGTTACGAATTTTTAATTTCGTTTTGGTGAAATACCCTGAAGGGATAATATACAAATTGGTATTGGTGATACCCATTTCATATATAATCCTTTTTTTATTATATAGTTATCAAATAGTACTTACCTCGATTCCGGTGATAGGTTGAGGGTTTCATATGGCATAAACGAGTCTATACATTTTTATTACTATTTTCTCATGCCAAGACTACATGGTCGTTGGCTCTAAGGTTTCTTTTAAACATAATCGTTACAATATTTTAAATTAATATGTTTGTAGTTTTTTTATTATGTTCTTGTTATAGGAGGGATACTATGTTTGGGGAGATTTCAATTATTTCAGTGCATAGTTTTCAAGGCGTTAAATGTTGGTTTAAGGTAAAGTTCCATTTCCTGACATTTTCAGTGGGTACGGAGTCAGGGGGGTGGCGGCAGGATGTCGTCACCCCATTAATGTTGTGCGTTAATGCTTTGGGTTCATCAGAACAAGTGACAAAGGGGTTCCTCAGAACAGGCAGGTGGAGTATGTCATGGTCAGTTTCTTTGTTGGTCACACATGCAAGTGGAGTATGTCGTGGTCAGTTTCTTTGCCCGTCACTTGTGTATATTAATCTAGAGGCCTGGTTTTTTCTTGTATTTTCGATCGAAGATAACGCTAAGGTTGACGATCAATTTTCTTGCAGAGTTTTTAGCGTATTCAGTAAGGTTTATGTCTTGACTTTGATACTTTATTTTATTTCTTAGATTGCTTGTTTTTGGGACTTGCTTCCATTCAAAATGATTTCAACTAGTCGAGACAAACAATACTCCAACAAAGCAATTTATCCATTTGGAAACAAACCTCTTTTTCCAAATGAACCACATTTACAAGAAATTGATCGCAAGTTAGCAAGGTTTCATTTGTTTAGATTGCATAACTTCCATTATGAACCAGGAGATTGTTAGTTTAATGCATTAGCAATTTTGACAAATTTTCTCTTTACACCCATTGAAATAAGAGAAGGAATTGTCAACCACTTTCGAGCTAGCTTAGATTCACAGGATCCTAATGTTTTGAATGATGCTTTATATTCACTTAGAACATAATTGAGTAGTGATTATTTAGTTAGTTTGCACCATCTG
Source organism: Picea engelmannii (assembly GCA_009831015.1). Lineage (NCBI taxonomy): Eukaryota > Viridiplantae > Streptophyta > Pinopsida > Pinales > Pinaceae > Picea > Picea engelmannii. Next base: position 422,932 of record ML784662.1, on the reverse strand, counting down.
GATAATGTTCATACATATTTGCATAGAATATCTATTTATGCTTTTAATGTAAATGGGTCTTCTACTGTTGGCTTATGGGGTGATCCTTTTTGTATTAAATGGTTTCACAAGTGGTTGTCCATTCCGATTTTTGTTTGGTTATTTGAGAAAGGAAAACCATACCTTTGCTTTCGTGTTAAGAAACCTACATATGTATACAATATCTTGTTCCACAATAAAAGCTCATCATGTGGTCATTTTGAGCCATTATTGTCATACAAATCAGAAGTCATTCTTACATCTTCTTTAGAGCCATTTGTTTCGTTTTTTTGTCTTACCCAAATAAAAATTCATTAACTGAGAAACTCTACCAGAGATATGGGAAACAAAAGCTACAAAGAGCTCCAAAAGTGTTGTGCATTGAAGAGGAGCAGGTGCAACTATTGAAATTGTTGTCACAATTCCTTTGGAGCTTTTGCTTATTCTATGTATTCTCTCGAAATCCAAATAGATTGATCGATAGATCTAATCAATTAATAACCTGTTTTTTAATAATCAATTGCGACATCTCACTCAAAACCTTAGTATTTGGCAGGGACATTGCCACATGTGGTTTGTTTATATATAAACCCTTTAACTCTTATAACCATTATGGGCTCTTTGTTCATCCTATAAAGAAATATGAATGTTTCATTATGTTATCTAATACTGTTTTATGGTGTTTCCTCTCTGACATTGTTATGATGTTATTTAAATGTCTTTGAGATCTCGTTAAGAACCTTATACTTGTTGGTTGACTTGGTGTATTCTAGTTTATGGTTGCATGTATCTTTTACTCACTATATATATATCCAAAAAAATTTCTTTTGTTCCTTTGAAATTTTAAGTTTTTTGAAAAAAAAAATTAGATAGAACAATATAAAATAAAGCCTGTTATGTATAAGAAAATGAATGAATTATTTTTATTCTTCTCTGCAATATTTATATGTAACAAGTGCTGCATGGCAGCGTAGTCCCTGCCAGGTTGGTATGGGAGTAAATGTGACCTAGGACAGGCAGGTGGCTAGAAAGTTGAAATACACGTGGTTTGCGTGCATAACATATTATTCCCAAATTAGTTCTTCTTGAAAAAATATAAAAAATTATCAATGTTTGAATGGTTGTTGGACACAAAAAATTTAGCATTACCGAATTGGTTATTTTTAAAACTAGGACATAGAAAGTCATCAGAAATAAATAAATTATACATACGAAATATGTATTTGTATAAAGTAGATATTTAGTAAATAAATTATACATACGAACAATGTATTTGTATAAAGTAGATATTTAGTAAATAAATTATACATACGAAATATGCATTTGTATAAAGTAGATTTTTAGTTTTATAGATACGAAATTTGTAGCCCTCATTGCATATGTAGGTAGTTTTTGTATCACGAGTTCTCGGGCTGGCGCGCTGAAAATTGGGTGTATGATGTTCCATGGTCTACAAATAGAACCGACTGTTCCGCGATATAAAAAATGAGAGGCGTAGTTGCGGACTATATAAATTTACCAGAAATTAATAATGTCTGTTATATAATAGAATAGTAATAACATCTGTTGCACCGAATTACTTTGCTTTAAAACTAAGTCTTGTTTTTGGAAAAAAAAGATATAGCATTGCCGAATTAGTTTTCTTTGCACATGTTTTTATAGAGCATGGACGGTCTGTTCATTCCATAATTAGCAAGTCTTTGGATCATGGGTTGCCAGGCTGGTGGTTTAAAAAATGGGCCTCTGTTGTTCCGTGCCCTACAAAAACCATTGACAGTTCCACGATATACAAATTGAGAAGCGGGCTTGCGAACTAGAGAAATTTATTATAAAATAAATAATGGCTGTTACATATATTAGCAAATTACGTCAACATTTAAACCATCAACGTCGTTGAAGACCCAAAAATTAACATGCAATAGGAGACAAGAAATGTAGCATATCCGAATTAGTTTTCTTTGGAACAAACAAAAAGGTTCCTGGAAACCCAAAGTTTAGTATACAATAAGGACATTTTCGAATAAGTTTTCTTTGAAATTTAACAAAAAATAATAGTTTGTTACATATTTGTGGAAATTTAAATGCGTTTTTCATATAGACTAGGATTGGGGCTCCTGCAGACCATAAAAAGAAATAAGTACAAGAATTAGGAATGTCGAAAGAAGTGTGCGATGGTAGAGAGGAAAACTTGAAAAGAAGAAATTGGAACTTATGAGTCTTTGGTTACATTTTTCTATTTAAAGAGGACATGAGTGGATTGATAAAGAAAAGAAGCTGACAACATAGACTTAAACTGGAATCATAAACAAAACAAGATGGCAGTATAGACTTACTATGAAGCCGATGCATTTTTGTTGCTATCGTCGATGGGAAGTGGACTTCTGTTGATCGATTGTTGCCCTTCCTAGACGAGGCTTTCCATTCTGAGTTGGAACCATTCTTTGATGTATCTTTTCATGGGGGTTGTGTTGATTTCATCCCGGATCTCTATGTCGTAAAGGTCGTTTTCTAATTTCCTTAGATCCATTGAAATACTATGCAGACTCTGTTCAATTTCTTCATTGTGTGAGGCATAGTCCAGTACCCAGTGCTCGTGCTCATCTAGACGATGTTCAAGTATGTCGTAAAAATTTTCGAAAGACAACCCCTTTAAAATATCAACTTGTTCATGGAACGCTTATTTGGTGACTAACAAGGATTTGAGAATTAAGTTTGGATCTTGAACCTCGTTGGTAGTTCCGGCTAAGTCCATCTGGAGCAGGCTTGTGAATAAATTTTCCTTTTCTGATATGACTTGTTTACATGATTTGACAATGAGGTGCAGGTTCTCAATTTTTTTTTACCAGCATGCTTTTACTTTTTTGGTGCGCTTTGGGGAGGGGAGTTTCTCCTGTCTTCTTTTTAGTTCCGATGTGTTCAGGGCATAGTTGGAAAAAGGGTCCATCACCCGATGACAAAAAAGCTGTTCATTTTTTAAATTCGCCTCCAAATGTTCAAGCAAATCATTGGCCTTTTTTCCGAAGGAAACTAAATTTTGCGATGTTTCCCAGGCTTCAGTAACCAGCTGCATTCTTTTGTTGATGTTGTTCTCTACAAGGGATCTGGAGCATGCAGGAAGGGTAGAGGATACTTTCATATTCGCTGCAGTGGTAGAAGGCACGATTTTTGCCAAAGGACTGGCAAATTCTGGTGTTTCAATGAAATCCTGTTCAAATTCGTTGAGGCGGTGTTTCAGATTGGCATAATCCGTCTCCATTCCTCCAATGGAATCACGGAGAATGTCACCGGTTACCTAGTGAAACGAGCAGACTTTGGACGGGGTCATTTGGCTAAAGTCAATCTCTGTTCGAGATTTGCCTTTCTTGTTTGTTACATCTCTCTTTTCAATGACCATACTTTTAGATTGGCTGTAAAAAATAGCGCTCTGGATTACGAAGGATTCATCTATGTCAAAAAATTTGGTGTCAGATATGTCCACTGCGGACGACCCAATTTTTTGCATCTGCTTAGCTTCAATTTCAATTTGCAGTTTTCCACTGTCAATTTCAGGTTCCTCCGCGTGGCCTGCATTGTTTTTTCTCTTCTTCGTCAGTGGAACTTTGTGAGAACTATCAATATTTATGCGAGGAGGGTTATTATCTCCTCCTCTGTTTGAATATTTTTGGGTTGCTTTCTTACTGGGATGGACCGTTGAAGTGACGCTCTGTGGTGTCGTGCTCTTGGGAGTGCCGACGGGGGACTGGGTACTCTTCTCACCAGATACTTTACCATGTTGTCTGTACAATTCAGTTGCGCTTTGCAATGTCTCTACGTCGCAATGGGCAAAAGCAGGATTGTTGTCGACACTGTCCCTATCTTGGGTTAGGTGTCTGTGGATAAAAGAGGTGTTAAAGCCAACACCCAGTAAATGTTCTCCAAAAATGCCATTGGGGTCGAACCCTTTTAGCCTTTCAGCGTATGTTAGGTTCAATTTCTTGAAATGGGCAGAAAATTCGTCAATCTTGTTGATGTTTCTGCACACGAAGTCTCCAAATTTCCAGGGCAGAGGAATGAAATGTTTTTTTTTCTTGTCATGGAAAAAATGCAACCAGTGGTTCTATTGCCTTGCTATTTCTGCAACAAACATCTTGTCTGCGATGTGGCATGGAAGGAAGGTAGGATTTTCCTTAGAGCCAAAGATCATGAGGAGACTGTGATTTTCCTTTTGCTCAAGTGTGCCCTTCTTGTTCAAAAACTTGCTTGCGTGGCCAAACATCCGCAGAGCATCATTAAAAACAATAAATCTTAAAAACTAACGGTAAATCTTTAAATCTTTAAAACAATAAATCATTAAAAACAATAAATCTTTGAAAACTGAGACAAAGCCATTAAAAACTTCATAAAAACAATGGGAGGCCTTGTGTCTCCATAGGGCGTCGTGCCAGAATGTTACTGGGTTGAATCCATAGTTTATTTTATTGGAAAGAAAAAGTTTTGGAAATGGGCAGCAATACACAATTGCGAAAATCAAGTAGGATGACATATAAAATTTATTCGATTCTTTGAATCGTGACAACTGGGAACAAATTTCAATGGATATTAGATTTCCCCAATCGAAAATGTATTGTTCCTTGACTATGAAATACAAAATATAAATAATTATATGGGAAATGCTTGCTATGGATGCCTGTCCCGTTATTCTTGTAAACAACCAAGCAATTTCCCGAAATGAATTTCTAAAGGAACTTACCTGGAGCCTTGTGATATCTTTAGGAACTGTTGTCGGGTCTTCAAGGAAGTCGGCTAAGATGTCCAACCCGTTATGATGTTTTTCTAGAAATTGCTTCCAGTCTTGTCCTCTGAATGTTAATGTTGGTTTTTGCAATTTCAACATCTCGCAGAAGAGTTGAGGTGACAAAGAAACATGAGAATGGTCGCGCAGTGGAATAATTTTTTGGTGCACCAAGAGAATATGTTTTTCGGCGCACCAAGAGACCACCTCCTTACAGTCAAAAACCTTAGGGACGCAACCTGCACGAGCGATTCTGGAGGTCCAAATCACTTCGTTATGGGCTGAATGAGATGGATAGTAAAAGTATGCCCTGGACCACTGGAACCTTTGGTCCTCTTCTGCGAACATATTTACTGTATATCCACAAAAATGTTGTCAACCCGTTTCCATAGGTCTACAAAGACATTTATTTGTTCCAAACGATGAATGAAATGAAAGGTTGGAAGGGCTAATATAACCCTGCACAAATTTTGGTCGAAAGCGTGTGAATGGGAGATGTCCTCGAGACTTTCATTGATTAATGACAATCTGGACGGCTGTTGCATGATGTGTTGTTAACATTAAACACTACTAATTTCATATATAGAAATGCGAACATGGTGGATATTGCAATGAGCGATTAAGCATTGTAGATTTCTTGAGCGGCCCAACACGACGACGCGTGTTGGAGATGAAAAATCGGAAGGGACAAAATAAGTTTCCGCACATCTTGGTTTAATGCGTAATAATGGGATATCTCTTCGAGTTTTTCGCCCATTAATGACAATGTTGACGTTTCCTGCAGGGTGACCTGTTAGCATCAAAGGTTTCTAATTGCATAACAAGAAATTACGGAGGTCGCAGGCAGGGGAAAAAAACCGCTACAAAATAGGGTTGCAAGGTACAACTATTGAAGGTGAGGGCGTCAGGGTCAAATTGTATGTCTCAGAACTTTTTGATTGCAATACGCGTAACCCGCCAACCGTGTCGATAAAATTGGCTAAGTATGGAGAGCAATAACGGTCGTCCAGAGGAGTCGTGTGATTATATAGATGGAGATAAAGATATCTCAACCTGCCAACACTGGAACCCGTTTTTATAGAAAGGCAACTATGTATATAACCACAAAGCGATAATACAAGGGAAGAAGAAAAGGGAAAAAGGACCAACGAGTCCATGATGGAAATGTAAATCACGGAAATTTTGAGTGCAATATGCATATCAGGGAAGAAGAAGTAGCAAACTTCGAATGCGCTAACCTGAAACACTGACTAAGATTTTGAGATTTCATGAATCTGTGAATAGGAGGATCCAAAATAGGGTCAGAGGTCCGGATGGTCAAATTGTATTATTCGAAACATTTGAATGCACAATTTGTAACATGGAAGAGGGGATGATGTCGGAACCCGGTAGTCAATTTCTATGTTGCGAATGGCTGGATGCGCACTGTTTCGTATTGCTGTGTGCAACTGTCACTTGTAAGAGTCATTAGTAAGAGCATAACAAATGTATACTAGGAAGCACATTTGTCAACCATGGTACAGTGAAGCTTGTGAGTTCGAGGAGCACGCGATAGAATTGTGGATTTCCAACCCAACAACCATGGACACAAGATTGCCTAAGGTGTGATTATATACATGGAGATTATGAGAGCCATAATACAGGGGAAGAAGAAAAGGGAAAAAGGAGAAAGGAGTCGGTAGTGGAATTGTAGATCATGGAAATTTTGAATACAAGATGTGAACCCGGTAGTCAATTTGTATATTGCGGAGGACCAGAGTAAATAATTTGAATGCATAATTTGTAACACGGAAGAGCGGATGATGTCGGAACTCACACCTATGTCTAGTTGTCAGTACTAAAAGGTAATTTAGTATTGAAAATAATATTTTAGATTTTGTTAAATACTTCATAGGGATTAGTATCCGCAAACAATGGAAATCTCCACCCCGCCAACCTTGCATTCCGTGTGTGAATTTGTATATCGCGGAACTTGAAGGACTATTTGGAGGAAACAAAACAATAGAAGTGTAATGTCGAGTCAACCAGTCCTCATCTCTGCTTCTCAATTTGTATATCGCGGAATTTTGGGTGCTATTTGTAACACATGCAACAATGGAGGGCCAATTTTGAGCCCACCCGCCCGCCTGAGAACCCGTGATCATAAATGTCGGTAGGTATGAAAAGGAACAACTGCCGGTTCAATTCTCCATGTGAGGATATAGATGGAACTGAAATTGTTCCCAATGCGGCAACCGTGGACATAAAATTGGCCAAGTATCGAAATAAACAATGGTCGGTCGGATTTGTCGTCTGATTGTATAGATGGAAATAAAGATATGCCAACCCGCCAACGCTGGAGCTGCATATTTCGTGAACCTGCCAAAAGGAGGATCCAAAACAAGTTGAGAAGGTATCCACAGAGGAGGCGAGGCCCAAAACTGCTAATTGTATTGCTCCGAACATTTGAATGCATAATCTGTAAGACAGAAGAGCGGATGATGTCCGGTAGTCAATTTGTATATTGCGGAGACTGCAATTCCAACTGTTTCGTACCTCTATGTCCAGTTGTCACTAATAAGTGCTAATTTAGTATTCTAAATAAATTTTTAGATACTGTTAGATACTTCACAGGGATTGGCATCCGTAAACAATGGCAATCTACACTTCGCCATTTCTGCATTCTGTGTGTCAATTTCTATATCGCGGAACTGGGAGTGCTGTTTGGAGGACACAAAACAATAGAAGTGCAATGTTGACTCAACCAGTCCATAGATTCGCTTGTCAATTTGTATATCGTGGAATTCTGGGTGCTATTTGTAGGCTACGGAACAATGGAACCCCATTTTTGAGCTCGCCTGCGCGCCTAAGAACCCTTGATCGAAAATGTCGCTAGGTATGGAATGCAAAATTTGTGCGTGCTTTATAGAATATCATGTCCATATTTTATAGTCCCATAATACATGGGAAGAAAATAAGGGAAAAAGGACGGAGGTGTTGGCAGTGGAATTGTAGATAATATATGGGAACAAGAGAAGGGAAAAAGATCTAAGTATCTCGCATAAGAACATCAGGGTTCTCAAGCATCAGCCCCCCAGCGACAGGCATAAAATTGGCTAAGTATGGAAATGAACAATGCTCGGTTGGATCCATCGTGCGAGGATATAGATGAAGATGTTAAAGCATGAATTGCAGATGACAGAGGTATCTTTCGTACCAGTTTGTCCACTTGTCACTAGTAAGAGCATTGTTGATGTATATCAGGAAGGATGCGAAGTTGCTAGGGATGGAAAGCAACAATAGATACTTTGAACGAAGTCAATGTGTACGAGGAACCCGCGGTGAAATTGTAGATCACAGATATTTTCAGTGCAAGATGTATATTACGGAACGATAAGCAGTTGGGTTCACAAGCACCGGCCCCACAACAGCAGGCATAAAATTGGCCAAGTATGGAAAGGAACAAATCACTGACGTTGTTTTGCTGCAACATGTATATGACGAAACATGGGACATAGGTGCTAGGTACCGCGAACTCGGGGCCTGGTGCCTAGATAACTGGGCAAGTATTGGCCAAGACAAAGTTATAATATCTATTTCAATATTTTTCATACTAGCATCTATCAATGAACAAAGTTTTCATATTTATCTGAACAGTATTCATAGTAATATATATTAATGGATTGGTTGTTTCAAATGAAAATGATCTCCCAATCTGCAAGATGATTTTTGGCTTGCAAATTTTGTTGGAACATAAATTTTTTTGACTGCAACATGCACATAGCGCAACAAGAAACATGAATTTGCATTGTGGTCTCAACGACATAAACTCCTTATCATCTATTCATCTTGTATTCGTTGCAATGAGATCATCAAACACCGGCTCTCCATAAACATCAATATCTAAATTAAATTAAATGCAATCAAATTTTGGTGTGACTTTTAAGTAATTAAAGCATAAATTGCAGATTACGGAAGTTCTTAGGCTAGAAGATGTATATGACAGAACAATAGACATAGTTTTTTAATACCACAAACCCAAACATAATTGCCTAAGCTTTGCCGAAGATGAAGTTTTTTTGTATTTATTCCAATACTACTGATATTAGTGTATATGCACAAATATTATCAAATAGAAGAAGCTGCAATATATCCAACAAACTTCACAGGAACATTGCGTCAACAGTTCAACTGCCTTGTCGTTACTCATTATTAATTCTATTCACGGAGCTTGAAGAATGGGAGAAGGACGGGTCCTCCAATTTATTTCTTTAAATACAGGGCCGCCGCCACATAAGTATGGCCTATGGAAAAATATTCTTACATGTAAAATGTAAACAAAGAACAGGCCAGGTTTTATTTAGATTGAAGTACTGGGCAACAAAAACAAAACCTCTTGTTTCATGTTTAACCACACAGGGGAAGAAGGTAGAAAATACAATTAAAACAAATACAAGAAATTGGAAAATACTGTTAAAAAATAAACCGAAATTATTCTAAATTCAAATAAGGTGGGTTACAAAATACAACCGAGGCTATTTTCGACAACGATTGAGATTTCACCTGCCGTCGACCAATTTAAAATATGTACATTGATGAAGCTTATTCACAGTTTTGTACTTAATTGGTGTTTCCAAGTACATCTATCCCACTTTTTTGAATATCTTCTCTCTTCCAGATATGGCCTGCTTGAAATGCCTGTTTATTCAACATTCCATTCTTTGTCAAGTATTAATTTCCCTCTGCTGTCGAAAAGTTGGGGTTTAAGGTGCTTTGCTTGCAATGTTCTTGACCCTTAACATCCGAGACAACTTACAAATGCCATTCAGGCCGATTTCAAAGTGGAAGGAGTCATTCTATGTCACAACAACTAAAGCAACGGAAAATAATTCAAGTACGTAGTGACTGGTATTCTCCCTATATTCGATCGTCTGTTTGGTTGAGAAGCCTATATGAGGATTTGTATGTGGAACTTCTTTTCTTTATTACAGTAAATTGGAAGGAACGTCCAACCCAGATGCAAAAAGAAACTCTGTTGAGGTACATAACTTCTTCGGGCAGTAGAGGTGTGGCAAGTGCATCAAATGCTGTAGAATGCACCAGAACAGGTCTGGAAAGTGTATCAAATGCTGCAGATAGCATCAAGATATATCTTTCTTCATAGCCATGGAGATATGGTGGCCCACAAAAAGGTCCGGAATGTTCAGAGGTGACGCCAAATATGTAGAGCCTGCAACTAAAAACCATGCTCTATTCTTTCATCTACTCATCAATCACATAAAACCATGCTCTATTCTTTCATCTACTCATCAATCACATCTCTAAGTTGTCTTACATGTGCATGGCCAGGAACATTAGAACGAAGGCACCCTAAAACGCAACTCTTTGATCATAGAGAGAAATGGCAATAAGTATTTAAAATCAAGGTTGGATGGTTTACCGTAGATTTTGTGTTGATTTGTTTAATGATAGATGTTCTCGATATTTTCACTTATCAATGCCAATCTTTTTGAATATGTACGCTCAATAGTGACTACCAACACATCTTAAAATTCCCATATCCGAGCAGATTCTGAAATTTGACATCGAAGATATGCACAATATTAAAGAGGGACATGATGTTAAGGCCTCTGTGGGTGACACATTCGTGAACTTTGATGAAGCTTTTAAGAAAACTAAAACTGCACAAGCAAAAAATAAAATAAAAAGTATTTCGCAAATTCAAAATGCAAGCAAAAAGAAATTACCAGATCCCATAATATTCGCTTGTCTATTCATTTTAATGGGAGATGTCCTCCAGCTATTAAAGCCCATCATTTCAAAATGCAAAATATTAAAGAGGGACATGACATCAAGGTCTCTGTCGTCGACACGTTCGTGAACTATGCTGAAGCTTTGAAGAAAACTAAAACTACACAAGGAAAAATAATAATAATAATTTTGCAAATTTAAAATGCAGGCAAAAACAAATTACCAGATCCCATAATATTTGCATGTCTATTCATTTTAATTGGAGATGTCCTCGAGCTTTCCAGTTATTAAAGCCCATCTTTTCGAACCTGTCTGCTCGGTTCTAACTTTTCAAAGCATATTTAATGTGTATTGGGAAGCGCATAAGTAGCGGGGATGGAGCCCTATGTAACAGACGTTACTACTATTGTTCTGTTTTTGTTCATGAGCATATGTAAAACGTACGCAAAGAAAAGTAATTCGAGAATGATAGTTGTTTTGCAGGAGCCCTTGAAATTCAAATAGTGCGCATACCCAATTTTCATTTTGTATATCGCGGAACTGTCCATGCTATTTGTAGGACACAGAACAATAGGACCGAACCTAGAGCCCGCCATCCCAAGAACCCGCGATCCAAAAAATGCTCACTATTTTTTTGTTTTTGTTTTTTGTCCACCAGGGTATGTAAAACGCATGTAAAGTAAACTATTTCGACACTGTTAACTTTTTTGGACATGACATCCTTCAAATTCAAATAGTCCGCAAGTCCAATTGTCAATTTCTATATCGCCCAAGTATCCGATTGTCAATTTTCAGTCGCCTACCCTGATAACACACGATGCAAAAACTGATTAAGTATGCGATGACAGCTCCGTGCAGGTTGTATATATCTACTCTATAAAATTACATATTTTCTATGTTTAATCTATGTTGTCCAGGAAACCTATAATTTGATATATTTCAATGTTTTCTGTCTAGGAGCCCTACTATTAAAGAAAACTAATTCGGAAATGCTAATGTATACACCATAGTTTGATACAACCTATCCGTGAAGGCACGTCTATAATACTGGCTAAGTATGTAACCCAACTGCGGTCGGTCAGAATGATCGCGAAACTCTCGCTGCTGACCGATTGTCAATTTGTATATCGCGGAACTCTCCGATTGTCAATTTTCAGCCGCCTACCCCGTCAACCCATGATGCAAAAATTGGCTAAGTATGGGATGACGACTCCATGGTCCAGGAAATCTATAAATTCATAAATTGCATTCTCTTCTGTCCATGATTCTTTTAAAGAAAACTAATTCTGGAAAGCTAATGTATACACCGAACATGACCTGTCATAGTCCTATAGAACCTATTCGCAAAGCCGCGTCCATAAAAGTGGCCAACTATGCAACCAAACGACGGTCGCTCGGAATGACCACATAAACGCGAAAAACTAGAGTCAAACACAATTTACAACAGGAAAGTAAAAGGGAGAGAACAACTATATCTCCCACACAACAAAATCCATTGTCATAACTATAAAACCATAGTAACACAAAATCCATGTAAAAAGCATCAATAGCCATGAAATATATTTTGAGACCAACAAACTTTGCTTCAACGCATAACAGATGCAATTTACACTGCCTGCAATTCTTTAGTCTGTTATTTTGTCTTAATAGTATTTATGCAAACTGCAGTGCAAAACAAAATGTGACCAAAGATCCAACCGCAGATGCATCATCCCAACATTTGCAAACCCTGGTCAAACAAGAACAAGCACCAAACAAGAACCTATCTAAGAAGCACTAAAAGGCCCAATTGCAGGTGCATGACCGATACCTTGCAAAGTCGAATCAATCAACAATAAACAACATACAACGAAGAAAGAAGCAAGTATCAACCACCCCCCCCCCCCNCGATTGCAAAAACCCAAATGTCCAAACTGCAACAACACGAATAGGCAAGCAAGAACAATGACAACATGCAAATAAGAAATCAATGGCATGCAAAAAGCAAGCATGGACCACCGAACTAGCAACGCCGCTGGAGCATAAAAATTTAAAAAACAGAAGAAAATGTCTTGTAACAAGCCTGTTAAGTAACCATTCAACACTACCAAGCTTGCTAGGTAAACATTTAAGTCTGTCATAAATGCACTGTAAACATTTAAGAAAAAAATTCAATGTGGCAGGACTCTGACGTATCGCAAAAAGAAAAATTATATTTTTTGTAACAATAGTTTGAACACCACATAATGTTTTGGAAAGCCAAACTTTGGATATGCCACCATATCAAACATTGCCATAAATTTACCTAGCATAAAATGCTAAACCAAACATTTGAATTAATGCTAGCATTAATCCACCATCGATGAATGCATACCAAAATATATGATTCAAAAAAGACCATATATGATCAAATACTTTGGATATGCCAACATATATAACATTGGGAATAGCAAAGCCGACAATAAGACCTCCAATCCCTTGTCCAATCATATCATGACAAATATAGTACTTTTTTAAATATAAAAATCGATGTTTTCAGTTCCCTGGTTCCAACAATAGATAATATGGAAATATTTGTGGTCAAAGGACAGACTAATATGAAGTCAACGATTTATCGATCACTATAGTCCCTCTACGCTTACAGCATGGACTAATAGTCTATTTACATGATTAGAAATCTATGATTCTTGTTCTTTTTCATTTCAATGTTTGTAAATGATAGTTTTATTCAAAATAAATAACATTCTACTGCCATATTTATATGTAATAATCTATTTACATGATTAGCAATCTATAGGCTATTCTATGATTTTTGTTCCTTTTCATTTCATTGTTTGTAAATGATAGTTTTGTTCTAAATAAATAACATTCTACTGCCATATAAATATTTTCTAGCTGCAACCAAATTCAATAATAAAGAACACATGAATATATATACTTGATTATAATTAGTATTGCAACTTTTGCATTTATTCTATATTGTAAATATTTCTCAATATTGAATAACACAAATAAGATTAAAGTAAGGAATCATATATGTGCCTGCTTCAATAATTTGGAAACAAAATGAGTAGAGAACCAGTTCCTCCCAACCATAGACACGAACAACCAAGATTACTTGTTCATGTCACCCCCAAGCCAGAATCATTATTCCATAGGGATTGAAAACTATATAACCTTCTCTAGATATATCAGAGTTTGATTCTTTCTCGGAACCATTAAACTCAATTCCTCAAAATTACTCAACAATGTCCTCCCTCATAACATACTTGTATATAATAGCTTGCCTAGGTCTTTTTCAAGTTAGCCTCATCCCTAACCCCAAGGAGTCTTCTTGGCCTAACTTTATGCTAACTTGTTCCCTCATATCCCACGCCTTTGGGAGTAGGGTTCCACTTGTCCCATGGACAATAATTACTATGGTGGTTTTTATCCCTTTTCACTCACCCACGGAATAATGATTTGCTCTTTGTAACTGGATTATCTAATTAGTTTTTTTTTTTTTTAATTAAAATAAATTTAAAATAAAGATTACAAAAATATTCATCATCAATGTATATGCTGATATAATTTTCACAATAGTCTTTTCCAATTCTTCCACATCATAAACTTATAAAAAATTAAAATGTTTAAATGTTTGTAAACTGGGGGACATTACACCAACCCCTTATAGTTTTTTCTCATCTTCCCCATTTTTCCAAATGGACAATGATAGTAATCGCCAATTGAAATATTAATTGATAACCCCAAAATACTTAATAAGATTTGATCCTGAATGTAAGTTTTAAACATGTGAAGCAAAAAAATGCATACATATTCTTAAGCAAAAAATAAATTAATCAATGACTCATACACATAATACACAAAAAATTATGTTGGAAACTCTTAACACAGAGAAAACCAACCTTCCTTGGTGCTACACCTCTCAACTCTTCATTGCATTAATTTCACCATTCACAATACAATATATACAATATTTTAGGTATTCCACAACTACCAAAACCCTAATCCCTTAATCTAGGATTAATTTAGAAAACCGTCAAAATAGAAAAAACCGAAAAAAATAAAATTTCGGGACGTTGCCCTGGAGCCGAAGGATTCACCTGATTCACCTAAGCAAAGGGGGTCCAATCTTAGCCCCCCTTGCAACCCCCCTTGAGTAGTTCCTGATGCACACATACACCACTATTGGGGGAAGATTGTCAAATCTGACGCAACTCCCCCACACATACAAATAATATAACACATACCCAACACTGAAATCTATATAAATGTTTACACAAAAACATCTACCATCTAACTAACCACCAAAATAAATGATTTAAAATACAAATTATTTCAAACAAATAATTTTTTATTTGTTTGAAAGTTATAAACTCCATGTCACATAACACAAACTTACACACTTTTCGTGATCTCTTCCTCATGTCCTACACCTATGATCTCCTATATCTCCTACTCATGAGCTCTACCTAAAATCTAAAATAATTTAACAATTGACAAAACATAGTAGCTGAAATGGTTGGGAGGTAGGTTTCACAATCTCTTCTCTTAAGTTCAATTCTCACCGAATTTATTTAGTCCGTTGTAATGCATCCCAAATGTAGAACCGCAAAAAATGTGTCTTTAGATGTCTCAACCCTTACTAAACCATAAATTACCAATTCTTAACTCGTTTATAATAATAATAAAAAACATTT
The DNA here is from genome assembly GCA_009831015.1 of Picea engelmannii. NCBI lineage: Eukaryota > Viridiplantae > Streptophyta > Pinopsida > Pinales > Pinaceae > Picea > Picea engelmannii. Next base: position 407,734 of record ML784662.1, on the reverse strand, counting down.
ATCACACCTTTATATAATACTCAATAATTTAGCTCTTCATTTCTTTATGTCTTATATCTAAAAGTGCATAGGTACTAACATCATGTTTAACAAACAATACATAAAATTATGAAGATCACACGAGGAACTACATCTCCAAAAATCTTATCCCGGCTTTTATATATTTTATAGTGTATTTTATGGAGGAAGAGAAATATGGTTTCTCAATGACTAAATATGTAGGAATTTAAGTAATACATATGGTCATTGGTGACAAATAAATTGTATAATGGATTGTATGGATATTATAGTGTCAACAACAGACATGTGATGTCGGTGTTACAGCTTGACCATATGTAAGATAGAGAGTATACCCAAAAATGTATGTCATATGAATCCGAAATAAAAATATACAATTTAAAAAACATAAAAAATTATATTTATTTATTTATATTTTGCATATATTATATTAAAAAATTAATTTAATTTTAATTTTAATAATTTGATTATCGTGATTTTTTATATATTGTTTTATGCTTTTTACATATATCAAATTTTTTAAAAATAATTTAAATCTCTTTTTATATTTTTATTTTTTCAACATATATAAAAAATTTAAATCTCTTTTTATATTTTTATTTTTTTTACATATATCAAAATTTCAAAAATTTAAATCTCTTTTTATGTTTTTAACATATATCAAATTTTCAAAAGATAATTTAAATCTCTTTTATTTACATATATTAAATTTTCAAAAAATAATTTAAATCTCTTTTAATGTGTTTTTGTTTGCATTTAATATATTCAAATATGTTTAAATGGAATTAACTTGAATGTTTTATAAAATTGATTTACCTATGAGTTTGATTTGAAAGTTTGGTAAAGAAATATTGATGTGAGTACAGACTTTTTAATATTTGTTGTAAAAGGAGTTAGGGTTGGAACTTGAATTAACAATTATTACATAATAGTTCTAGGGTTTTATTAGTCCCTACCGAAGGCGCAGAGAGATTATAACGATCGATAATTCGTGATTTCATATTAATCTGTCCTTTGACTATAAATTTTTGCATCATTTGTATTGTTCGTACTATAGAAGTAAAAACTTATATTTTATATTTAAAAAAAAACTTATATGTCATCGTCTTATTGGAGAATATATTCGAGGTCTTATTGCCAGCTTCACTGTTCCCAATGTTTTAAATGTGTTGATATCCAAACTTTTGAGATTAGACGCTCCTTTTTAATTTTTATTACATTTTTACTGAAATGTTTACAAACCGAAAGTTTTGAGCATGACCGCTGTTTTTTATTAATGTATTTGTCCTACTATTAGTAGTCCTTCGTATTTGTATTGAAATGTTTACATACCGAAGGTTTAAATCATTGACACTTTTTTTGAGGTGCTTGAATAGGCCTGACAACTTAAATGTTTACATGGTGCAAGGTCCTGAAACAGGCCTAACAACTTAAATGTTTGCACACTGCGAGGCCCTTAGACAACCTGACAACCTTAAATGTTTACCTAAATAGGCTTCTCAGAGTACATTTTTCCTCGAAATTTTCCATACAATTTTGCAGTGAATTTGGACAATATTGTTGTGCACCACCAATTGAATAGGCATTGTATGTTTCATACTTCTTGTAGGCTTGGAATGTAATTTCGTCATCGTTGAAGCTACATACATTGTTTACTGGTTCGGTGGGTGCTTCTTCTTCACTGGTTCGTCGATTGTTGCTTGTTGTTGTTTGGTTCAACTTTGCAAGGTTGGGGTCCTGTATTCGCAATTGGATCTGTTTTTTTTTTTTTTGCTTTGCGGGATCCAGGTGTTGCACCCACAATTTTACCTACGCTTCTGTCGTTCATCATTTTAGAGTAAGTTTCCATGCCATAGTTTCATTTTCTACTCCGTCTTTGCTGTTCAATGTTCACAGTTTGAAAGTAAGAATGTTTTCTTATTTCTACTTGCATGCTCGTCATATGTTTCTAGTTCCTTCTGTGCTTTGGCGACAATTTGGTAATCGTTGGAGATACATATGTTGTTTACTGGTTCAATGGTTGTTGCTTGTTTGTTGGTTCGTCGATTGGTGGTTGTTGTTGTTTAGCTCAAGTTTATGAGTTTGGGGCACTGGGGCTGCAGTTGGGACTGTCCGTGCTTTCTTGTTGGTTTGGTGCTTGTTGTTTTCTTTTGTTTACTTCGGCTTTGCAGGGTTGGGGTCCTACGCCGACAGTTGGAATTGTTTTTTTTTTGGGTGCTTTGCGGTATTCAGATCCTGCACCTGCGAGTGGACCTGTGGTTGTGTTGTTTGTCGTGTCTGGTGAAGTCAAGATCTGGTGCATGTTCCGTGCGCGCCTGTTCTGCTGTAAAATTTTGTTGATACTTCAGTGTTGACATGCTAGAAAATAGTGGCATAAGAAATAATTGGACAACTACATGTGCAATTGCAATATCCGTTGTTTTTTTGTTAAAATAAAACATGTGCAAAACACACTTATTAACCATATATGGTGGAATGTGCCCATATCACAATACATGTTATTTATCCTCTACACAGACTGGTGTGACCATGATACAATTTGTCTTGTGCTTGAAATATGATATGTACACCAAAGATACTGCTAAATTATATTTCCATGTCTGGAAGCATATGTGGATACTTTGCCATAGAAAACCAAAATCATTTGGCTATGGCCATGCAATTTCTTAATATTTTGTGGCTTGTAATATATTTTGGGCAGGGAAAAATTTATATATTTACAACCATGGTTGGAGAAAAGAAAAGGTTCATGTTTCTGACTATGTTTTATTCTATTTGTTGATTCTTATTTATTGTATGTACATATTACTTGTTCTCCACTGCATACCAACTTCCATTCATGTTCATTGTATTTTGTGCATTCCCACATTCAAACAAATAGAATAGCTAGAGAAAACGACAGAGTCTTAACTACAACGATGGAAGAGGAGATACAAAGGTACATGCTTGTACTGTTATTTCATGTTCCGTTGTTTATTATTTCATTTATTGTCTGTATATATGTTCACCTAGTTTATTGTATGTAGATATTGCGTACCTTTCTACATAATAACTTATCTTCATTACATGTCTTCCTGCATACTAACTTCCTCCATGTCCATTGTATTTTTTCCTGCATTGCTACATTTAAACAAATAGAGTGGCTGGAGAGGACGATGGACTCTTTGGCGTGAATGTAGACGAGGAGTTACAGAGGTGCATACCTGTACTCTTATTTCATATTCCAGTGTTTAGTATTTCATTTATTTTCTGTGTATTTTTTCTACTTGTTCTACTGCTTTGCATCTTTTTTACCATATGTATATACTACGTATCTTTCTACGTATTCTCATGTGAATCATATTCTCTTTGCTACTACATTGAAATAAACATAACTGTATTTCTTTCTTTTACATGTCTTTCTTCATACTAACTTGCCTTCATGTCCACTGTATATTCGACGTTGCTACCTTGGAAGAAACATATTGGTTGGACAGGAAGATGGATTATTATATGCAACAACAAAGGGGTCTGTGGTACAATCTTCGAAAAGGTATACCAACTGTGCTAGTAAAGTAAACATACAAAACGCGTGGGGGCATATAATATTGGACTAGAAAACGATGATTTGGAAACAATGGGCCTTTGTGCCCTCCCCATTTCTAATTTTTCCATTTTCTATTATCCCATTTTATTTTTGATTTCTCTGCTTAGTCGTCTTTCCGAAAATGCCTTGGTGCGCGGGTTGGTGGATTCACGGGTTCACATTTATGATCATGCTTATACCTTATTCCATACTTACCCACTTTGTCGATTGCAGGTGTCGGGCTGGCGGGTTCAAGATTGTGCCTCTGGCTTCAGAGGTTCTTCGATATACAGATTTTCCGTCGTGCCCCACCATCACGCCCTATTTACTGTTACACATTTTTCCAGTCAAAAAATCCGAGGCATACAAATTGACCCTCGGGTCCTCATGTTTTCTGAGTATCCCTTGATACCCTATTTCGTATTCCATCTCCTTCGAACCTGCATGTGACATTAAGAAGAATTATGGACGATATACAATGCATATGCTTGTTTAGTCCTTTTGATGTTCATCTACACATGCTTGCATCAGAAAACGTTGGACTAGTGACATGGTCATGAGTAGTCAGTCATCCTAGACATCAATGGATCGATAAGGCCAAAGGTAAATATGCATACATTATGTTCCTCGTATGTTTACCAAAAAAATATCCTCAGCTATTTATTCATCCATGGCATGGTGAATATGTTGATGTCATCTGCAACACATACTTTGCAGTTCACAAGAAGTATCAACAAGTGAAAGCGAGACACCAAACATAACACAGGTTCCGCAGACTAAGAGGTCTATTTGCAAAACTATGGCTTCATATTTCATCCAAGCTGTGTGTCTACTTGTACATTTATGCTAGGAAAAAAAGAAAACAAAAAAATAATGCACACTACCATTCACATTACTTTTCCTGTTCGAAAATTGTCACCAGGTCTAAACTTGTAACACCCAAAATACTATCACTAAAGGGATTGAACAACCACCGAACTGGACAAGTGTTCATCGGGGACATAATGGTCATCTATAACATCTACTTGGACAAGGAAAACAAAACTAGATCCATTATGCGTGATGACATGACAGACAAGGAGGCCCTGATGACAGTCACACTGACTATTCCTACACAACTTGTCCAGAAACATACAGAAAAGATATTGCCAGGTAATGGAATATCCATTACAAATTTTAATATATTTCCCAAAACAATATATGACCGTGGTGATTGTGATTGGATTATATCGCTCAATGAAACAAGTATTATGGAAAACATTCCCGCTATTTGTTTAGAATATTGTTTTGTCCTGAACACAACTATCAACCAACTTGCATAGAGAAACGACATTTACCCAATCAAAACCATTGGCGCAGCTGCCACACTCGCAAGAAAACTTGGCTCACAACACATTCTCCATATAAAATATGGAGAGTTAGACAACGACAAGGCAATGGTATTGTTTTCCATATCCACATTTGTTCTTTACTTTCGCATGTCCATGTATCTCAGTTAAGTTACACATATATTGCATTGTTCCATGTTGCAATTGCAATTGTTCGATACCTATTCAAATTTGTTTTCATCAATGGAACAATTGCATAAAGGGAAATTTCCACTTATGCTCTGTTATCGCACAGTTTGTAGGAAGGGTTTAGGTAGCTTGAGTTAAGGCTTCAAACTGGCGTAACARGAGCTTCTCCACCCACTGTCACCTCGATGGGGAGCTCTTTCTATTTAGGATGGCTAATCCAAGGGAGACGTCCCTAGTAATCTGGGTTTCTGAAGGAGAAAGGTCAAAGTTTAAGGCTTCCAAAGGTTAAGATTAAGCTTCCCTTCACAGATTACTGCCAATATGATAGTCAAAAGAAGAGATCCCACTGATAAGGGCACCTGTTTGCGAGACAAGACAAATAAACTAAAAGAGTGTGCTGCAGTGGTTAGTACTTCACAATATCAATGACTATCTCAACCATATATATATGAGCAATGATCAAATGTAATTATTGACGAAGTCAATGATTACTAATAAAGACAAAGGCTTATAGGACTTCTTCAATAAATACAAAATGGTAATGGCATTCAATGTATACGATCAAATCCTTGTATTATATCACAATGCAATTATTATGCTCATACACCAATATTATTGCTGCGTCACTATGCAGAAATGAAGGTGACGTTAGCGCTATTAATAAGTCAAGTTTGAAAGACAATGAGTGGAACGTTTTCACAAATAAGCTTGTAAATGAAATTAATAACTCAAAGTCTATCAAAAGTTGGTGATAAAGGTCACAACGTTTCAGGCCAAGCAAAGATCAAAGAAGTGTGACGTCACCTATAATGTTGCTGCTGTCACTATGACCTCAGCCCTAAGTTTAGGTTAGTTTGAGAGGCAAAGAGGTAAACGTTTTGCAATCTAAACCAATGAAAATATTCAATACCTCTATGGCTATCAAGGGGAGACCTAGCCGCAACTTTTGGAGCAAACAAGAGTTCAAAAAGGCTAAGACATCACCCTAGGGTTAGGGTTGATAAATTTGCTAGGGTTAGTTCTAGACGCTAGGTTAGTTAGGGTTTCAATGTAAACGAGTTTTGAAAGAAAGTTTAAGCACAAACAAGCTCAGATTTATACTTCTAGATTAGTGCCTTGGGTTAATGGAGTCAAATGGAGTGAAACTAATGGCTTGGAGGGACTTAAACTTAAGGACAAGAGGATTAGGGTTTGATGGTGCTGCTATGGCAGGGCCACCAAATCAAAACCCTAAGAAGAGAAGGCTTCTTCAGGTGTAGCTAAGGCTAGGCCTGATGCTCCTTCTTCTTTCCTTGAGACTCTTTTGGCAAAACGGCTAGCTAATGAACACAAATCTATGGCTGAAAAGTGTTGTTTAAAGACAAGGCTTTTCAAAACCCTAGAAGAAAACCCTAGGTGTAAAATAAATTAGGCCTAGGACACCTTCTTTCTTCAATTTATGCTCAAAGCTAACTCAAGAAAAGAGAGAGTCTAGTGTAGCTATGGCTAGGCTAAAACTTCTCTAATCAAATGGCTAATAAGCTTTTACCATGGGGACATGAAGCCACAACCTACTTGTGTGTTGGCTCCCTAGGGTTTTAGTGATTAAGTAAATAATAACAATGTAACTATTCAAGTAAGCAATTCTACCTACAACCATTCAACAAAGAAGTTTTGCATGCAAAATGTACTTACAAATTCATGAAGAGCATAATAAATCCCTAGTTGTAAACCTTCCAATGATAAATAACACCATATGCCAAAAGATAGTCCTCCAAGATGTAGCGCCTCAACTCCACAAGACAAGAATAACCAAGAAAAAGACTAGAAAAGTATCTCTCACAAGAGAGCAAGTTGTGTTATGTTTAAAATGAGAGGCAACGTCCTCTTTTTATATCATCCTCATGACCTTTAATTCACAAAATAGGTCATGGAAAACAACCGACATGGCTGACTTAACATTATTCAATTATTTGTCACATCTAATGCTAAAATTGCCAAAATGAGCTAAAAATGGAGACGTCATGCACCTAGAGGGGAAACGTTGGCCCTTTCAGGGCATACTCATCATCCAGTGAGCAAGAGGTTGCCCCTTCTGGGGCTCCTGCAACTTGTCACACGTACCAAACAAGCCTAGCACACTGCCACATGCTCCAGAAGTCATCCAACCTGCCCTGGGTGGCGTCTTGATCACCAAGACCATCGTCCCATCTACAAGGGGCTGATCCCCATAGGCCCAGTCTCTGCCACAACGTCCTGATGAGGGTGTCCTTCTTCTTCTCCATGCAGGGGCTCGTCATAACTCTGTCTTGCCTCTGCCA
>ML784662.1:365776-399348 GCA_009831015.1 Picea engelmannii | reverse complement strand
TGTCATACTGCTAAATACCTATGAACATAATGGGCCGGCTCGTGATGAGACCTCCCATCCTCTTGGTTAGGTCTTGCATTTATTTATTTAATCATTTTTCTTAGGGTCCCTTAGTTTCTTATCGAGAGGATTTTTATTGCCTTATCGGGGATCCCCTGGGCGAAGCATCTCTAGGTTTTCTTTTCCTATGGCTTTTATCTTTTACCAGCTGCTTTTACCCCCTGGGCCTTTAGCCCCTTCTTCCCACAAGACAAGATGTACCCTGGAAGATCATCCTAATGGCTCGACTAGGGGAATGGGATGGATGAGCGGGGTATAAGATGAAAAAGTGATATGATGGTGGGAGCGGACGATGGCTCTGCAAACCCCCCTTGGTGGCTAACCAAAACCCATGAATACCGGCTTACTAAGTTGCCCCATCAATCACCCCAACAATGGTCAAGTGGATTAGTGTAAGATCCAAGCAGTCATCCGAAATGAAAGGAACCTAATGCATATATAAGAAGGTTATAATGATCAAATATGACACATACCATGATACCTCGGACCAATTACCTCATGGAGCAAGAGCCATCTCCGATGCAAGCCCAGGCCGGTAGTGATGGAGGCTGCTACTGCTGACAGGACAAAGCTGGCTGACAAGAAGAAACATGGGCCTTCCAGGGCCATGCTCAAGTCACTCCTGCTCTTGGTACTCCATGTCTAGGACCATGTGGGTCTCGAGACATGATCTCCTAGTTATCCCTAGATATCGGGGATAACATGCTCTTCAAAAATATAACAAAGAAAAGAGATGTTAAATAAAGGATATTTCGCACAACCCAATCAACATTTGTAACAAAATTGCGAGAATACATAGTACAGGATCTCAAGAAACTAACTAGCTCTACAACTGTTGTGCATATACATCTACATATTCTTCCTCGCTTTGCTCATACAAATAGCCTTCATCCTCACTTTGATTCATCGGGTGCAATTGTATATTATATTGTTCAATATATTAACTTCTATGCTCACATTTCCAAGTTGAAGGTGTTTTGGTTGCAGCGAATGCGTACTTGACCCCCTTTGAGCCTGTATGTGTGAAATGAAACTCTCCTGCTTCTGCTTTGATAAGTGATGATACGATTTGTTAGCATCAAAAGTCACTCCCGGATTGCTTGCAGGAGCATAGCCCAATGCCCATCAGTTTTTATGTCACGATTTAATAAATGGGGGTGGTCGAATGGAAAGAGATCCAGACACAGGAACTAGGGTCTGGTATGCAGAAAGCAAGGGAGGTCTTGATACAACTTCTGTCAGTAAGTTGATTAAAGGGTGGCAGATGGAAGACTTGTGAGAAGGGTGAGAAAGACTGCCTTGGGCAACAAGCCTTCAGAAGCTTGAGGAAGAAAAACTCAGAAGCCAAGATCCTCTTGGTCCTGAATTTCAAGGAGCTGAAGGGTGACTCGACTAGACCCTCCAATTCTGAGCCATTTCAGCGCTGAGAAAACATAAGAACTGATTAGAAATGCTGCGACTGTTGCAGTGATCCAACCTACATCATCCTACAACAATGCAACTCGACTGGATCCTCCAATTCTGAGCTGTTCTAACATAGTAAACAAAGGGATGGAAAAAGAGGCTAACATCCATAAAGTAAGAAGTCTCAAATGCCTTATACATTAACCAGAGCGACTAGCGCTTCATCAAAACTTACAGAACGGGAGCCTAGCTCAACCATCGACCCTTTACAAAATAAAAAGACTAAGTCTATATACTCATAAAAATTCACCTAACAACAGGGTGCTCAGTCATCCAAGGCTTGGTGTCCCTTCAACCGAATTCAGACAGATATTCTTCGTCAGATGCCACTTTAACTGCGCATGGCTCCTGTAAGGGGAGTAGATGAGCCATTAAGATCCGAGTTAGCATGTGCAGACCTCCTCTGGCTAGTCAAGGACTCGACATGTCTTCCTCGGAAAAATTGGTACATAGGACCCTCTCGAGCAGACCACTTGCCAGATTCTCCATACCTTACACTTAATGCCTGAGGAGGGGTTTCAACCACCCCTTCTCACCTTCATTTACTCCAAGCGAAAACCAGGATCGAGGTCGAATCAGATGGCGCATGGAGATCATGATGATCCTTTTGGCGACTAGACTCGACGCCCTGAGCCCCCTTTTCATAGATCCTTTCTTTCCCAAGTGACCATGGGCTGTGACCCTGTGTTTATTCCCAAGGCGCTTTCGGCGTTCGCGAATGGGAAGGAACTAATCCTTACTTATCATAGTCGCGATGAGTGAAATGCCGAGATGGCTTAAGTGGGCGCCATGCGTCCCTTTCAGATCTGACGGTCCTGAACTCACTTGGTGATGCTGTGGGCCCGGGTCCTCGATGCTCCTAGCACCTCGCGCATCGGGAATATGATGAAGCTGCACCTTGCGCCTCGAAATCGCGATGGGCGAAAAGGCAAGGAACCTAATCGCGCGCCAGGTGTCTCCTGTGGATGGACAACTGAGATTGCTTCGTGACACTGCGGGCCCGACTTTGGGCGCTTTCGGAGCTTCGAGGTTCGGGGTTTCGATATGTAGAATGACATGGGACTCTCACCCTTCGAACTCCCGAATGCCAGAGTGCCGAAGTGACTAGATATCGTGCCACACGCCCTTTGGATGGATGGCTGCTATCCTTTCCTGCATGCCATATGGGTGCGATATATTTGCGCTAATTCTGGCGCAACTCCGCTAACCATGATTTCCTGCTAGCCTCCGATCTGCTCTTATGGATGAATCTGGATCGTCGACAATATAATTTCGCTCGCTTACTTGCTTGGAAGCTTGAAACGAGATTTTTTGGTGCTGTGCTCTGGCGCTTCTCCTGCGACTTGCGGACTTGAATACTCTTGTGCCTAGGACAAGAAATGTTACTAACATTATTAAGCTCCATGGGGGATAGAGTCATCCTTGTGATGCTCTAAGGACTCATTTTGCAGCTCTAGTGCCTTGCTGTCGGGCTATGGGGTCATTTATTTTAAAACTTAAAGACGGGAAGAAAAAAAATATTTACAATCGCGAAAGAGCCATGTGTGGCTCAAGAGAAAAATCCTTTTAGGAAATGCCCATTCATAGGGCCATTGAAAACTTCGTGATCCTTCAGATCCTGTATCCTATAGGTGTTATTCGAGAATACTTCAGATACTTTGAAAGGTCTGATCCACAGGGCTTCGAATTTTTCGTGCTTGCCTTTATCTTGCTTAGGAGCATCCCATTTCAGTACCAGATCTCCTATCCGAAATTCTTCCTTCTTGGCCTTCTTATCAAAAACCTGCTTGACCCTTTGCTGATGGTCCTGGATTCTGCCCATTACCTGCTCTCTGGCCTGCTGGACTTCCACTAGCTGATGAATTCTTCTGATCATGTCATCAGGCTCCTCTTGATGCTCCTGGAGGAATTTTGCTACAGGAATGGCTAAATGAGAAGGAAAAAGAACCTCTGCTCCATAGACTAATTGGAAAGGAGAGATGCCTATGGATCTCTTCGTGGTCACTCGATTGGCCCATAACAAAAATTTCAATCTTGAATGCCAAGCCTTCTTGTTGTCTTCCAACAATATTTTGATCATCCTTATCAGGATTTTGTTGGAGGATTCTGCTAAACCATTGCTCTGGGGATAGTATGGGGTGGAGTGAATCATTTTGATCCCGAATTGTTCACAAAATTTGGCTAACGGCTCAACCCTGAAAGAAGCTGCGTTATCAGTGACAATCATACTTGGGCAGCCGAATCTTGTGATGAGGTCTTCCAGGAACCCGATGATTACCTTGTGGGAAGCACTCCTGGTGGGGATAGCTTCAATCCACTTGGTAAAGAAATATGTAGTAGTCAGGATCCATCTGTGCTGCCCATTGGAAGAGGGGTGAATTTATCTAATGAAATCTAGGCCCCATTGCTGGAAAGGTCCTGAAACAGCCACAGGATTTAATGGAAAAGACTTGAGCTATTGTTTTCCTGCAAACCTTTGACATTTGATCCAAGCTCTGACCCTTCTGTAGACGTCAGTGAATACGGTGGGCTAGTAGTACCCAGCCCTAAGGATTTTGTAGGCCGTGGTTTTCCATAAATGATGCCCTCTGCATAGGCTGTCGTGAAATTCAACCATGATCTTGTCAACCTCTTACGGATTTCAAAAGAAACCCCAGGGGGTCTTTCCAAAAGAGGACTTGATCAATAAGGCAACATTTGACTGCTTTGAGCTTCAGAGCCTTTGCCTTGTTTCTTTGCAGGCCGTCTAGAGGCTGCATCTCTTGTAGAAAATATATGACATCCTTATACCATGGACATCAGGCCAATGGGGGATCCCTTTGAGGGTCTATTTCAGACAGCTGACCCTGCTGAATTCCTGAGCATTCGTTGATGAAGATTACCCCCAAATCTTGGAAATTAGCTTCAACCAACAACTTGGCTAAACCTTGACCTTTGATCAATTTGGTAGGCTTTATTTCCAGGTCAAATTCCAGAATCTTTGCTATCCACTTGCTCCTCATCCCGTCTATGTCAAGTTGAATAAGAATGTCTTTAACAGCGGCTGAGGGGACATAGTCAATGATTTTTGACTATAGGACATAGATTCTAAATGCCTTGAGAGCCTTTACCAGGGCATAGGCCTGCTTCTCCATAGTGTCATACCCGACTTCGACATCCCTCAATGCTCGACTGAAATAGGCAATAGGCTGCTCTAGCCCAATCTTGTTTGTCTGTAATAAAACAACGACCACCGTGTCAGGTGAGGCAAAGGAGAAAATAACGAAATCCTTCGAGTAATCGGGACTGATAAGCACGGGGGCTTCAGACAGGGCCTTCTTTATTTTCTCAAAGGAATTTCGTGATTCGGATTCCACCTCACTTCATTTCCTTTCCTTAACATGGCTGTTATAAGTTTTACCTCCTCCGCAAAGTTAGGCACAAACCTCCTTAGAAAATTAATCTAACCGAGGAAAGATTGGACCTCCCTCTTGGACCTCGGGATTGATAAGGCTTGTATCGCCTCAACTCTGCTGGGATTGATCCTGACTCCTTCCGCTGATACTATGTGGCCCAGTAACTTTCCCTCCTGCATAGCGAACAAAGATTTCTTGGGGTTTAATGAAATGCCAAAAATCTTGCATTTCAGAAAAACCTTCCTGAGATGATAACAATGTTCTTTATCAGATTTTGAAAATACTGTGATGTCATCCAGATAGACGACCACAAATTTATCCTTTTCCCCAATGAAGGCTATGTCCATGGCACGTTGAAACGTTGCCCCTGCATTCATTAATCCAAACGACATCTTGGCATACATGAATGTGCCCCATGGAGTGATAAATGTCGTCTTTCCCCTGTCCTCAGGCAGAACAGACTTGATTGTAGCCAGATAAACCATCGATCATGGACATCCTAGATGCCCCTGTTACCCTCTGTAGTATATGTTCCATCTTTGGTAAGGGGTAGTTATCCTTTCGTGAGCTCCTGTTCAGGTTTATGAAGTCTACACATAGTCTGATTTCTCCATTCTTTTTCCTTACTGGTACCAAGTTGGCCACCCACTCTGAATATCTCAGTGGTACGATGATCTGGGCTTGTAGCAGCTTCTTTACTTCCCTCTCCATAATAGGAAACATCATAGGATTGATCTGTCTTAGCTTCTGCCTAAATGGCTTTGCCTCCCCTTTCAACGGGATTTTATGTTCAATGACAGAAGTGTCATATGTTTTGAGATCTTCATAGGTCCAGGCAAACACATCAACAATTTCCCTCAAAATTCCAGCGTATTCAACCCTCTGCTCCTTTGTCAGACTTCTGGACAATTTGACCAACTTGGGCTCACTCTTAGTGCCAATGTTGCATTTAATTGTATCAACGTCATCTTCTGAGATCTCCCCTTTTAATGCCACATCATTTCTATCAAAAAGCCTTTCCAAAGGAACTAGTCCCCTTGGAATATGATTAATGGGGAGCTGCATAATGTTACGCTCTGCTATTTTACTCAAAAACTTACCCCCATCAAGCTCTTCTTCAGAGACAGGATCTTGGTCGATATGCATCTCTGAAAATTCTTCGACAGTCTTTAAGAACCTCTTGATTTCAAGATCATCCTCGAATACCTTCCAATGTTTGATGTTTTTAGGTATGGAGGGTCTGTATTTTACCTCTACATCGTATCTGAATTTGGGTGGCAAGGGCACTTTGAAATTGCTTGCTGATGTAGCCAAGGAATCTGCCACTGTGTTCTTCTCTCTTGGGATGAAAGAAATGTTGAATGCTGAGAAGAAATGGTCAATTAAGTCCCATACCTCATTTCTGTAGCTTCTGAGTCGAGGATGCTTAGTTTGATAAGCATTTCTGATCTGCTGGACCACCAACTCTGCATCTCCGAACACTGCTACCTCCTGAATTCGCATTTCCCTTGCGGCTCTTAATCCTAGAACAAGAGCTTCATACTCTGCCACATTGTTGGTAGCTTCAAATTCTAGTTTGTATGACAAAGATATGGTTTCTTGAGCCGGCGACACAAAAAACACCCCAGCTCCAGCGCCTTCCCTAGAAACGGCTTCGTCAAAAAATGTTTTCCAGACGGGGGTGATGGAGGGAGGAAATTTATGGGAAGTGGTGGGAGGATTTCTGAGTTTAAGAGGAGGCTCAGGAGCATGAGTAAGTTGTAGTAAACTGGAACCTAAATTAGTGTCCAAGGAAAAAATAGGATGGTTGGTAGGATTGGCTTCATCACTGATTATATAGGCCAGTTGGGCTTCTCTGTATAGCCTCCTATGCTCTCCTCCAAACACTGGGATAGTAGTGTAGGTTAGGTCCATATGCGGAGTTCCCCCCAGTATTTTTATCCAAGATCTTGATAACAACATACCGAACTTGGGGGGGGGACATCAGCCACTACAATATCCATGACCACACTTTTCATGGGCAATTGAAACAAGGTCATGACCAGGTCTTTGATGACTCCTAGACATTGAACTTTCCTGGAGTCAAAGGAATAGAGGTCATGGTAGGATCGGGTGACTTCTAGCCCTAATTCTTCCATGACAGTTTTGGGCATGAGGTTGTGAGAAGCCCCCGAATCCATCAAGCAATTGTGCAGTACCTTGTCATGTATGTTCAAGGAAGTGTAGAAGGGAGGGGATGAGTCATTCCTGTCTTCTACCATAGGACCTAGAATAACTGCAGGATTTTCATCTTGCAAATTGATGGAGTATGTGGGAAGGCATGAGACCTCAGACTATAAAGCTCAGAGAAGCATTTATTGAACCCTTCATGTTTAATCAATTCGGTTAGGGGCACAAGAATTCTAATCTTTTGAATTTCATGATCGAAATTAAAAGAAGATGTAAGCTTCGRGATTTCTCTTATTTCGGGGACATGGCTCTGGACTATGGGAGAGAGAGGTCGGGGCTTCTTACCTCTGTGACTATCCACTACTTCATTAACAKGCTTCTTTGTTCTAGTGGACTGCTCAGGAACATAAGGTGCTACTATCTTTTTCTTAGACCTCAGGTCACACCTGCCTTGGGTGCCACTAGTCTTGTCTCCCTTGCTCAGTTCATTTAAATGACTGTCCATGAGAGACTCCTCGTATGTTGATTGAGTGAGATGAGGAAAAGGAGGAGTGTCCCTGAAGCAATGAATTTCAGGATCAAGCTCATCTGTTTCCCCTTCCTCCCCCTCGGCCACAAAATTGTTTTGAAAAGGGGCCTGAATTTTCTGGTCTTCTCTGTCTCTTCCCCTCTCTCTTTGCACAGTCAGGGAAGTAATATTGTTTGGCCTCTTGAAACCTCCTTTGTTTTCAGTGTTTTGAAATCCCTTGTATTCTTGCCTCCCCTCCACCTTCATTCTTTCCATCTTAGCAGACAGAGACTTCACCATCTTGGTCAGTTCATCCACTTGAGGGTGGAGCACTGATGGGCCAGAAGTTGAGGCTTCCGATCTTCCCTTTCTTTTGTCTGCGTCGGCCTTGTTCCTCAATCTATCAGCTGATAATACATTGGATTCCACTTCTATGGCCGCATCTTGCATTTGAGCTAAGGAGGTGGCTCTTCTTTCTCTCAATAAAAGACATAAATCAGGGCCAAACGCACTAGCATAAGAAATCTTGGCCGAGGCCTCTGAAGGTTTTATCTCAGCAGGAATTTTATTATACATCTTATTGAATCTTTTGGAGAAGTCAGAGACAGACTCTCCTTCCATCTTCTTCAAAGACCCAAACTCTGCCATGTAATACATGAAATCCTTCCTATCCCCCCACTGCCTCAGGAAAGCACTATCCAGAGCTTCGATCCCAGCAATAGATCCGGGGGTCAATCCTCTAAACCATTTCCTCACCTCACTATCCAGCCTCTGGACGAAGACTCTCATCCAGACATCTTCATTTTCAATGTTCAGGTTGTTTGCATAACTGTACAAAGCAACCAGGTGCTCTTCCGCAGTTATGTCCCCTTCCCCGGTGAACTTGGGCATATACTTCAAGTAATATCCAACAGGGAGAGGATTCATAGGATGAGGTAATATTAAGGGGGCATATCTGGCAGCGACTATGGCGTCCATTCTATTTAGAGGGGGATTAGTGCCAGCCATAGGAATACTAGGTGGAGGAGAACTTGGAGGAGAAGGAGTTCGCGAAGGGGCTACTGGGAATGAGTCTTGAAGTGGAATGGGAAACAAAAGGGGATTTAAAGAGAAGGATTATGGGCTCAAATCGACAGATGCTCCTCTTTGTGCAGGAGTGGTAACAGTAACAAGAGGAAGAGTGGTAAAGATCGGAGTGGGGGAATCTTCTGCGGTCCTGGGTCTGCGCCAAGGTACAACTTTAGTGGAGAGGGGAGTGACAAGGATTTCTCCCTCCAATCCTAGACCAGGAGGGGAAAACTCAGCAGGAACACTCCCGAAATTCAGGAAATGAGAAGCCTCTAAAAGGGGTCGGTTAATAAACTAAGGAGGAGAAATTGGAGTTCCTATAGAAGGAGATGGCGGATTACCTGGTTTAGCGGTGGAAGCTTCTCCTTCAGAGGCCTTTCCTTTTCTAAGAACCACCTATAGATCAGTTTCAGGCGTAGCTAGAGGTAGCTGTGGATGAGACCGTGTGTGTCTGCCTCTAAAAGCCACAATTAATACAACAGGTTCGCCGCAGTGGAGTCATCACAATGGAGTCGCCAGGTGCACAGTAGCAATCTTCAAAGGCTCTGATACCTGATGCACCTTCAGAATCAGAGGCTCAATGTCGCCTAATCCTGGGGAAAATTTTCAACTTCATCCCCAACAACGACGCTAGAAATGTTAGTGTCAGAAGTCACTCCTGGATTGCTTGCAGGAGCAGAGCCCAACGCCCATCAGTTTTTATGTCACAATTTAATAAATGGGGGTGGTCGAATGGAAAGAGATCCAGAAAAGCAGCGTTGACACAGGAACCAGGGTCTGGTATGTAGAAAGCAAGGGAGGTCTTGATCCAACTTCCATCAGTAAGTTGATTAAAGGGTGGCAGATGGAAGACTTGTGAGAAGGGTGAGCAAGACTGCCTTGGGCAACAGGCCTTCAGAAGCTTGAGGAAGAAAAACTCAGAAGCCAAGATCCTCTTGGTCCTGAATTTCAAGGAGCTGAAGGGTGACTTGACTAGACCCTCCAATTCTGAGCCATTTCAACGCTGAGAAAACACAAGAACTGATTAGAAACGCTGTGACTATTGCAGTGATCCAACCTACATCATCCTACAACAGCGCAACTCGACTGGATCCTCCAATTCCAAGCTGTTCTAACACAGTAAACAAAGGGATGGAAAAAGAGGCTGACATCCATAAAGTAAGAAGTCTCAAATGCGTTATACATTAACCAGAGCAACCAACACTTCATCAAAACTTACAGAACGAGAGCCTAGCTCAACCATCAACCCTTTACAAAATACAGAGACTGCATCTATATACTCAAAAAAATTCACCTAACAGCGGCGTGCTCAGTCATCTAAGGCTTGGTGTCCCTTTAGCCGAATTCGGATAGATATTCTTCGTCAGACGCCACCTTAACTGCGCATGGCTCCTATAAGGGGAGTAGCTGAGCCATTAAGAGCCGAGTTAGCGTGTGCAGACCTCCTCTGGCTAGTCGAGGACTCGGCATGGATTCCTTGGAAAAATTGGTACACATGACCCTCTCGAGCAGACCGCTTGCCAGATTCTCCATAACTTACACTTAATGCCTGAGGAGGGGTTTCAACCACCCCTTCTCACCTTCATTTACTCCAAGAGAAAACCAGGATCGAGGTCGAATCAGATGGTACATGGAGATCATGATGATCCTTTCGGCGACTAGACTCGACGCCCTGAGCCCCCTTTGCACAGATCCTTTCTTTCCCAAGTGACCACAGGCTATGACCCTGTGTTTATTCCCAAGGCACTTCCGGCGTTCATAAATGGGAAGGAACTAATCCTTGCTTATCACAGTCGCAATGAGTGAAATGCCGAGATGGATTAAGTGGGCACCACGTGTCCCTCTCAGATCTGACAGTCCTGAACTCACTCGGTGATGCTATGGGCCCAGGTCCTGGACGCTCCCAACACCTCGTGCATTGGGAATATGACGAAGCTGCACCTTGCACCTCGAAATCGCGATGGGCGAAAAGGCGAGGAACCTAATCGTGCGCCAGGTGTCTCCTGTGAATGGACAACTGAGATTGCTCCGTGACACTGTGGGCCCAACTTTGGGCACTTTCGGAGCTTCGGGGTTCGGGGTTTTGATATGTATAATGACATGGGACTCTCACCCTTCGAACTCCCGAATGTCGGAGCGTTGACGTGACTAGATCTCATGCCACACGTCCTTTGGATGGACAACTTCTATCCTTTCCTGCATGCCATATGGGCGTGATGTATTTGCGCTAATCCCAACGCAACTCCACTAACCGCGATTTCCCGCTGGCCTCCGATCTGCTCTTATGGATGAATCTGGATCGTCGACAATATAATTTCCCTCGCTTACTCGCTTGGAAGCTTGAAACGAGATTTTTCGGTGCTGTGATCTAGCGCTTCTCTTGCGACATGCAGACTTGAATACTCTTGTGCCCAGGACAAGAAATGTTACTAACATGATTGATTGTCTATGATGCAGTAAAAAATGTGCATACATATATAGACATTGCCTCAATGCTGCCATCCGAACTGTGGGAAACACAACGGTGCATTATACAATTAGACAACCTTTGTTACAAGATGTGCTTCCTGGGTTAGCAGAATTGTCATATGAAGCATATCTACAGGAAAAGTAAAACAATGTCTACATGTTGTGTGACTTTCATATACATAGCAAATTTACCTTAAATGAGGACAATGCAATATTGCATATCGGCTGGAAAAAAATAAAAAAATCATATCAAGCTTTGGCAGGAAATGGAAATATCTCATGTGTGTTTGTAATTTTTCTTCAACACCCAGATGAATGTTCGTCGGGATTGAGTTTTTCGGAGTTTTCATTTATAGCTGTAAAATTCTTTTTCCAGAGATTTTGTCTCTTCTTGTGCACTTGAAACAACAAGGAGAATTTGATTAAAAATGCAATTGATGTTGTTATTTTGATGTGTTTTTGCATCTCCTAATAAGAATTTTTCATATTTGTTTCAGTGTGCAAATAAAAAAAATGGTGGCTGGTTGTGGCTTTGATGGAAGAGTCTACACGTTTTTTTGGGTTCCCAGGTTGGACAATTGTTTTGTAACTATATAGCCATGGCATGATTTCTGCATTTTTTTGGGTGCCCAAATAAAATAAAAATTGGTCTCCAACTATACATTTATGGTATGGTATCTGCATTTTCTCGATACCCCAATTGAAAAAAAAAGGAGTCAGCATGGATTGAAACATGAGCTTGAGATTTTCAGATCTCGCTATAGAGATTGCACGCGTATAAGATTATTTAGTCTAGAAATGGGAAGCATGAGAGAAAACCCCATAAAAAGTATCCAACTGTAAATAACTCGGGCCCATCCTTTGAACCGTCGAAATAGCTTGCTCATATGGGTAGAATCATCAGGAATTTCCAATAATATTGGAAATTTGGCATTGTCAAAACTGGTAGTGATAGACCATGGCACTATCATAAGAAAATGTCCATAGTGATCTTTCTTAATGGTAAAATAGTAATCGACAAATTTCTTGTTCCCCATTTTGAGGTCTAGTTATAGCTAGCGTACAATGGCGAAGCTCCGCTGGTTTTGTGATGTCTTGTGTTTGGAAGACTTTTGTTCATATCCCATGGCCTCAATGATTTTCTCGTGGGAACATATGCCAGATGTAAGAGAAAACTAATGCCACAATGTGTTTTTTTTATCTATCAAATTGTTTGATGCAAAGGTCAATCCGTACTTCCCTATGGAACCTTGTGAGATCTTGCTTGAGGCCTTCTGTGTTCATGCATTGCCTTCTGCCTCAATTTTCAATACATTTGGTGTTTACTTAGTTCTTGGTTGTATGCTTCGTTTTGGAAAATTAATAATACATTCAAGATCTTCACAGTTTTTCTATGATCTTAAAGACTATAGAGGACATGCATTGCCCTTTAATATAAGCTCTATGACACAGATGTAGTATGTGGCTCGTTTTAGCACTTTTCCTTCATCGATGAACTTAGCAAAATTAATCTCCTGGAATAATTTGAAAATAAAAGAATATATATTGTGTGAAGTCAAATGGAACTATCATATCAAGAGAGGACATTCAAATTCAGATTCGTTGTTGACAGTACAATAACTTTACTTAGACATCCCAAAATTGATTTTCTTCTAGCTTTTCGATGCTTCTCTTATACAAGCATATCCTGGAAACTATAAGCATGGCTCGCTGTATCTATTCCTTGATTGAAGAACATGTTCACATGTTTAATGCACTTCATAGTTGTTTTTAAAACCATCAATGGAGATTTCTTACACCAATTCCCGCTTCCAAAAATTGCCATTCCCTTTTTTTTGCCCCGTGCTTTCCCTTTCTGGTTACTTACTCATTTTTCAGAAAATGTCTAGGTGCGGAGGTTAGCAGATTCATGTCTTCATATTTCCACTTACTTTTATATCACCAGCCCGACTGACCGCTTCCCAGTTTCATATTGAGCAAAATTTTTGGATCGCGGGTTCCCAGATAGGCGGGTTCAACATTGTGTTTCCATTGTTCCGCCGCTTGCAAACAACACTCAAACTTCCACGATCTACAAATTATAAAACAAATTCCCCTTTATCTCTTTTTTGGCACTTTTCCTTGATCAATGAACCTAGAAAAATTAATGTCCTAGAATAATTTGAAATAAAAGAAAATATACTCTTCGAAGTCCAATGGAACTATCATATCAATGAGAGGACATTAAAATTCAAATTCGTTGTTGTTATACTTGCGGTGAAGCTGACAATACAATAACTTACACATCCCAAAATTGATTTTCTTGTAGCTTTTTGATGCTTCTCTTATACAAACAGATCCTGGAAACTATAAGTATGGCTCACTGTATCTATTCCTTGATTGAATAAGCCGTTCACATGTTTAATGCACTTCATAGTTACTGTTAAGACCATCAATGGGGCTTTCTTACACCAATTCCCACTTCTGAAAATTTCCATCCCCTTTCTTTTTTCCCCCTGCTTTCCATTTCTAGTTACTTAATCATTTTTAGGAAAATGTCTAGGTGCCGAAGTTGGAGGATTCACGTCTTCAGATTTCCACTTACTTTTATATCACTAGCCCGACCTACCGCTTCCTTGTTTCATATTGAAAAAAACTTTTTGAATCGCGGGTTCCTAGATAGGCGGGTTACCGGATAGGCGGGGTTCAACATTGCGTTTCCAGTGTTCTGCCACCTACAAACAACACCCAGACTTCCATGATCTACAAATTAGCAAACAAATTCCCCTTTATCTCATTTTTAGCACTTTTCCTTCATCGATGAACTTAGCAAAATTAATCTCCTGGAATAATTTGAAATAAAAGAACATATACTATGCGAAGTCCAATGGAACTATCATATCAACCAGAGGACATTAAAATTCAAATTCACCGTTGTTATACTTGTGATGAAGCTAACAGTACAATAACTTTACTTAAACATCCCAAATTGATTTTCTTGTAGCTTTTCAACGCTTCAAACAGATCCTGGAAACTATAAGCATAGCTCATTGTATCTATTCCTTGATTGAAAAAACCTGTTCACATGTTTAATGCACTTCATAGTTACTGTTAAGTCCATCAATGGGGATTTCTTTTTACCAATTCCCACTTTCGAAAATTTCCATCCCCTTTCTTTTTTCCCTCTTCTTTCCCTTTCTGGTTACTTACTCGTTTTTCGGAAAATGTCTAGGTGTGGGAGTTGGTGGATTCATGTCTTCAGATTTCCATTGTTACTTTTATATCACCAGCCTGACCGAATGCTTCCCCATTTCATATTGAACACGATTTTTGAATCGCGGGTTCCCGGACAGGCGGGTTCAACATTGCGTTTCCATTGTTCCGTCGCTTGCAAACAACACCCAGACTTCCGCAATCTACAAATTAGCAAAAAAATTCCCCTTTATCTCGTTTGCTTTCACTTTATGTTTACTTGGTCCTTTTTCTGAATGTCTCCTTCTTTTATATACAACACCCGGTGGGAGTTGGGGGATTCACATATTCAGATTTCCATTGTTACTTTTATATCACCAACCCAACCGATCGCTTCCCTGTTTCATATTGAACAAAATTTTTGAATCCCGGGTTCCTGGATAGGCAGTTTCAACATTGCATTTCCATTGTTTCGCCGCTTTCAAACAACTCCCTGACTTCTGCGATATACAATTTAGCAAACAAATTCCCCTTTATCTCGTTTGCTTTCGCTTTCTGTTTACTTGGTCCTTTTTCCAAATGTCTCATGCTTTTATATATATCACCCAAAGTTCCACAATATACAAATTGCTTGCTCAACATTGCACTTCCACTGTTCCCCTACGTACAAATAGCACCTGAAATTCCGTGATATACAAATTGATGGCCGAAATTTGTCATTGTGACATACAATTTCACCATCGACCCCTCACGTCTCCTGGGTATATCTTGTGACCCTATTTTTGAAACTTGCCCGACCGCTTTCCATACTTGGGCATTTCTTGGAATCTATTTCCCGGGTTGGCGGGTGGATGAAATGTACAATGCTTAATTGCTCTTCGCCATCCCCGCTACCTTTGTACTTCTTTCTAGATATGCAATTATTAAGCTTTAATGGCAGTAGTTCATCGTGCAGGAACCGTTAAGATTGTCATTAATGTCCGGGTGGCCGGAGAAGATTTGTCATTAATACGAATGAAACCAAGATTTGTGGAGAAGAGTGTTATCCTTTCCAAGTATTCATTTCAAACATGATGCAATCTCTTTCGTGCGTCGACCAATTGGCGCCTTTACGAAATCTCTAATTCTTAATCGTTGTTCGCCGTCACTGCCACCTTCACACTTTTTTCTAAATATGCAATTAATAAGATTTAATGGTAACAAATCATTACGCACGAACCCTGGAGATTTCCATTGATAAACGAAAGGCTCGAGGAGATCTTCCATTGATACGGATTAAACCAAGATTTGCGGAGGGTTATACCATCCCTCCCCAATTTTCATTTCAAACATCGTCTAGAGAAAACGAAAATTCTCATTAACTTATAGCAGCAATTCCACAACAGTTCTATCTAGATACAGTAAACACCTTCAACCATGATGGCCAGAGGTTCCAGTATTCCAGAGCATATTCTTACTACTGATATCCCTCCGCCCAAGAGAAAAAAATGAGATGGTTCCTTGGTGCACCGAG
Organism: Picea engelmannii; assembly: GCA_009831015.1. Taxonomy (NCBI): domain Eukaryota; kingdom Viridiplantae; phylum Streptophyta; class Pinopsida; order Pinales; family Pinaceae; genus Picea; species Picea engelmannii. Next base: position 383,531 of record ML784662.1, on the reverse strand, counting down.
ATATATATTTCAAGCCAAAGAATTCCAAGGCAACCCTGGCTACTCAGACAACCTGCCCACTTGCATTGATGGCTGGCGCAGAGGTTGATGCGATGGATTTCGAGTCAGAAGAAGATGATCTGATGGAAGATGATACGACAATGGATGATGGAAATGCAAATATTGTTCCCACTCCTGCACCCAAATTGAAATCAACCATAACGGGAAATTCTTCCCGGCTCAATGATGGCAGTCCTAACAACACCAAAAGAAGGAGTTTCATAAAAGAAGTTGACGTTGAACGCAATAGCTGCTTTGCAGCTCGAAAGTAGGAATTTCAGAGGTCCAAATTAGTCTGTTCAGGGCATAAGTCTTTCACTGTAAGGAAATGATCTGTTGATGCAACCAGAGATATATTTCAAGCCAAAAAACTATTCAATTGCGGGACCATTGTCTTGTTCTCTGGATATATAATTAACATCTTAGGGAATGAGGACCATAACTCCCACTGGTGCAAGGCATATTCCTACTAGTCACCTCCTTCTGCCCATAATGGACTAATTTGGGGCTTTGGAATTGCACGTGCAACCTGTGTCCTTGAAGTTTTCAACTGTGAGGAGGCGGTTTCTTGGTGTGTCCTAACTTTTAGTTAAGGGATATTATGTTTGCCCTGCAACGTTTTTCTTCTTCTTCCTCACCGGAAGCTTGTGAGAACTATGAATTTTACCACAGGACTGTTGTTCATCTTCTTCAAGCCAAGTATTTATTCCACTGTGGACCCGCTCTGTTGTTTCTTTGTCAGATCATGTCTTCCACAAAATATTGAGATCGGGGCACTGAACATTGATTCATCGAGGAGAAGACTGCAAGGATTTCCTAAAAAAAAGCATGGTAATCAGTTTTGTATGCATGTTGAAGAGCATCTCAATGGCTCCTGCATGTTGTAGATTCTGTGCCCGTGTTTATGGAAAATATGTTCAATGTTTTGGCCCAAAGAACTCGGTCCAATTTCGAAGGATAGATATAAAATGCTCAATGTTATTTTTTTTTAATGGATTTACTATTAAAAAATTTGCCTTGGAGTCTTCATTGTTGCTTCTTTTCTGGATTTAACACCTCTTCTCATTGGCATGGTTTGATAGACTCTTAGTTCTTCGATATTGTATTTGCTTAGGTAATTTTTTCTAAAATGGAGCATCTAACAATTATATGACAATGCATTGTGTCGATCCATCAGGCTTTTATATAAACAAAAAAATAATTTTAGACAATTTCAAACCAATGTTCAATTCTATTCGTAATGCAGATAGAACATAGCAATACCAAATCACAATGTTGCAGCAAGATCGTCATTCTTGTTTCTAGACATGCAATTATTAAGCTTTAATTCTAACAACCCATAATGCAAGAAGCTTAATACTTAAGTTAATATGTTATATTCATGGAAGAATGTATCAAGAACACACTTACTCCCACAAGTTGCAATAAAATCTAATCTTCAACAAAGCATTTGCTGACAATTACTAGAAAATGATGGTTTCGCAACAATGGGGCTTGTTTGAAACCAATTCCCGCTTACGAAAATTGCCCTCCGACTTTCTATTTTCCCACTCATTTATCCCCTGTAGTTTCTCTTTCTAGTTAGTTAGTTGTTTTTTCCGAAAATGTCTTGCTGCGCAAGTTGGTGGATTCATGTGTTTCGACCAAGCACTTCCCCTTTGTCTAAATTGCACTTTCCATTGTTCTGTGACCTACAAACAACACTCCGGCTTCTGCAATATGAAGATTTACTTCTGGACTTCCACATCATCCCCTCTTTCATGTTACACATTTTTCATTGAAATGTTCCGATATATACAATTTGACAGTCGGGGCCTTACATCTCCTAAGGAACCCATCACCCTATTTTGAAGCTTGTTCGACCACTTTCCACACTTCCATTTCTTGACATCTCTTTCATGTATCGTCAAGTTCATGGGTTCAGGAAATTTCAAATTTCTAGTTGTTGTTTCCTGTGCCTGCTACCTTCAAATTTCTTTCCAAGTATATGCAATATGTATACAACTTCTCCAACAACATACATAAAATATCTTGCTAGGAAATGGAATATCTATTGTAGATTTGAATATATTGGACCTTCTTTTCCCTCTTCTATACTTGACCAAATTGCCCTTTCTTTTTCCTCTCTCCTCTGTCTTTCTCGTTACTTAGTCATTTTTTTCGAAAATGTCTCAATGCGCGTGTTGGCTGATTCACGGGTTCACGTTTGCACTCGTGCTTTTATATAGCGACTCTGACCAACCACTAGCCATTTGATGCCTAGGCACTTTTTAGATCGCGGATTCTGGGGCAGGCGGCCTCTATATTGCACTTCCATTGTTCCATGGCCAGCAAACAACACCCAGACCTCTGCGATATACAAATTTACTGCCGCACTCCCACATCATACCCTCTTCCATGATACATAGTTTGCACACAAAAGTTCCGATCCCTGCAATTTGACATGCATAAAATATCTTTCCAGGAAATGGAATATCTATTACAGATGTGAATATATTAGCCCTTCTTTTCTGTCTTCTATACTTAACCAAATTCTCGTTTCTCTTTTCCTTGTACTTTATCTTTCTCGTCACTTAGTCATTTTTCTGAAAATGTCTAGCTGCGCAGGTTGGCGGACTTGCGGGTTCACATTTTCACTCATGCTTTTATATCGCGACTTCGACCGACCGCATCCCCATTCCATACCCAACCACTTCTCCGACCGCGAATTCACGGGTAGGTGGGCTCTAGATTGCACTTCTATTGTTCAGTGACTTGCAAACAATACCCTAACTTCCACGATATACAAATTTACAACCGGACTCACATCATACCGTCTTCTGTATTTCGAGACATGAAATTTGATCGTCGGGTCCTCACGTCTCATGTGGAACTATTGTCACCCCATTTTGAAACACGTCCCTCCACTTTCCATACTTTGCCATTTCTTCAAATTTCTTTTGCAGATCGACGGGTTGGCAGGTTCAAGAAATATCCAATTCCTAATCGTTGGTTCCTGTGCTCACGCCCTTTGCAACTAGAAATTAGAAAGTATATATAAGATCTTATTTCTAAGTATGGAATTAGCAAGCGTTAATGCTAAACCAGGATTTCAAGAGATCTCCTATTAATACACATAAAACCAAAAATTCTGGATGGTTATATTATCCCTTCTGAGTGTTAATTTCAAACATCATGGAATGTCATTTGTGCATCATCGGGTTAGTCCGTTCACCAAATCTTCAATCCTCAATTCCGAAAATGATCTGACCGACCATTTCCCTATTCCATACTTAGCCACTTTCCCAAAATTATGTAAATATACAAACCGGCCGTTGAACTGCCCCATCATGCTCTCTTTTGTTTTACACGTTTTGCAGTCAAAAATTTCGATACATAAAATTTGACCGTCGGACACTCACCTCTCCTGAGTATCCCCCATAACCCTATTTTGAATCTTGTCCGACTGATTTTCAGACCTTGCCATTCCTTCCTTTCTCTTCTTCGTCTCCATGACCTTTGCACTTGTCTATAATAAAAAAATGTTTATATATATATATATATATATATATATAAATATATATGTTTCTAAATATATAATTAGTGACCTTTAATTCTAACAGCTCATCGTGCAGGAACCGTATAGATTGTCATTGATGAGCGAAAGGCTCGAGGATATCTCCTATTAATACACATTAAACCAAGATTTGCGAAGGGTTATATTATCCGTTCCGAGTGTTGATTTCAAAATCATGAAATTTCGTTGGCACGTCGTCGCGTTGGCACGTTCATGAAACCTCCAATCCTTAATTTCTCTTTGTCGTACCTGCCACCTTCACACTTCTAAATATGCAATAAGTAAGCTTTACTGCTAATAACTCATCATGCAATACCCATAGATATTGTCATAAATGAGCAAAATGATCGAGGAGCTTGAAAGGATCAAGGAGCTTTCACGTTCATAAGCATTGAACCAACATTTGCAGAGAGTTATATTATCACCTCCAACTGTTCATTTCAACCATCGTCTAGAGAAAACGAAAGTTCTCATAAACCTATGGCATCAACTCGAATTTTTTTTTGTGGAGATATAGTGAACATCTTCAGGGACGAGGACTAGAACTTCCAGTGGTCCAGGGAATATTCTTATTACTCATCCCCTGCCGCCCAGAACGAAGTAATTTGGACCTTTGGGATTGCTCGTGCACGCTATGTCCCTGAAGTTTTTGACTGTAAGGAGTTGGTCTCTTGGTGTGCCGATAAATTTATTTCAGACCAAATAATTATTCCACTGCGGGACCACTCTTCTGTTTCTTTGTCACCTCGGGTCTTCCGCTAGATGTTACGATTGTCGGACCCAACATTGAAGTTCAAAGGAGAAGATTTCAAGAAGTTCCTAAGAAAGCATAAAAATGGGTTGGATCTCTTGCCCGATTTCTTGGAAGACCCGATGGTAGTTCCTGAAGATATCACAAGCTTGCAGGTTAGTTCAATTAGAAATCCATTTCGGGAAATTGCCTGGTTGTTTACAAGAATAACGGGAAAGGAATCCACAACAACTATTTCCCATATGGCTCTTTATATTTTGTATTTCATAGTCAAGGAACAAGCCAGTTTTGATTGGGGCAAGCTAATTTCCCATGAAATCTGTTCCCAATTGTCAAGCTTAAAAAAGGAGAAGAAATTTTATATGTCATCCTATTTAGTTTTTATGATAGCACATTGCTGCCAGTTTCCAAAACTGTCTCTGTCCAAGAAGGTCAAATAGGAATTCGACCCAGTAACATTCTGGTACCAAACCTTGTGAAAGCACAAGGCCTCCCACTATTTTTATGAGGTTTTTAATGGCTTTGTGTCTGTTTTCAAAGTTTTGTTGTTAGGAAAAGATGCTCCCTGCATATCTGACCATGCAACCAGGTTTTTGGACAGGAAGGGGGAACTTGAACATATGGATAATTACACTGTGATAAGGATTTTTGGATCCAGGGAAAAAAATGTTCTCCTTCCATGTCACATTACTGACAGAATGTTTGTTACAGAAGTAGCAAGGCAACACAACTACTGGTTGCATCTATTCCAAGAGAAGAGAAAAAAACAATTCATTCCTCTGCCTTGGAAAGTCGGGGACTTCGTGTTGAGGAACCTCAACAAAATTGACAAATTCACAACCCATTTTAGAAACTTGAACCTTAGATATGCTGAAAGCCTAAGAGGGTTTGACCCCAATAATTTTTTTTTACAACATTTACAAACACTTGGCTTCGACACTTCTTTTTTCAAAAAACACCTGCCCGAATACAGAGACACTGATGACAATGCTCCTGTTTCGGATGCCGACGACCTAGACACACTGCAAAGCACCTCTAAACTCTACAAGAAACATGGAAAATGCCACGGTGAGAAGAGTGTTCAATCGGCGGATAACACTCCCAAAAGTACGACATCTCAGAGCATCGCTCCAATGGCCCACCACAACAACAAAGAAACTCAGAGTTATTCAAATGGAGGAGGAGATAACGACCCTCCTCACCCTAAAATTGATAGTTCTCACGAGCTTTCACTTGAGAAGAAGAGAAAAAAAATTGTGGGACAGGCGGAACAACCCGAAATTGAGAGTCAGAACATGGAACTTGAGCCTGATCTGGATAGCGAATTCTGCCACCTTGATCATCCCAGAGACGTGATCCAACATTGTCTTCCAATGGACATATCTGATACCGAAAATTTTGACGAAGATGAATCCTTCGTGTTCCATAGTGCTAATTTGACAACCAACCCAAAAAAATAATTATTGAAAAAAAAGATGTAAAAAATAAGAAAGGAAAATCTCGTTCAAAGGTTAACCTTGTGAAAATGCGGTCGTCCCAAATCTTTCGACTTCACATAGCGACCGAAGATTCTCTTGATGATTCCATTGGAGGCATTGAGGCCGAGAATGCCAGCCTGAAGGGTCGGGTCAAGGAATTAGAAGAAGCTTTGATTCCTATGCCATTGCTTGCCAATCCTTTGGAAATAGCCATGCCTGCCACCCTTGCAGCCAAGTTAAAAGAATTATCCAGCCTCCTCGCATCATGTAGAGAATAATATCAAGAAAATAATGGAATTGATTACTGAGGCGTGGGAAACATCACAAACCATGGCTTCCCTTGGAACAAGGGCACATAATTTTCTCGAACATTTGCAGGCAGATTTAAAATATGAAGAAAATTTCTATTTAGACAAGGTCCTTCCTTTTGGCACCATTGTCAACAACATGACATAAACGAGAAGAAAACAACAAGATATCCCATTCAAAAACCGGATCGGTCAATTAAATGCATGTTGGAAAGAAAAAGTGAAGAACCTGCATCTCATTGTCCAGTCATGTGAACAAGCCATATCAAACAAAGAAAAATTATTCACAAAGATGACCAGAATAGACTTAGCTAGAAGAAACAATGACTTCCAAGATCCCAACTTAATCATCATCTCCTTGCCCTTAACTAAGCAAGCCTTCGATAAACAAGTTGATATTTTTAAGGTTGAATTTGGAAAAGTTTTACAACATCCTTGAATATGGTCAAGATGACATCGACAATTGGCTAGTCGAATATTCGGTACAGAATGAGGAAATTGATCAGGCTCTGCGTAATCTTTCTATCAACTTAAGGGAATTAGAAATTGAACTTTTCAACATAAAAATTCAGAATGAGATCAATGTCGCCCCAATGAGAAGCTACATTGAAGAATGGCTCGAAAGGGAATTGAAGGAGGTCGCCGACGAAAGGAAACATGCAGTTTCCATGATTCCAGTTAATGAAAAGGCATCATCATGCAAATAGCAAAAGGGGTCATATGTACCATCACTATAAGTCTATATTGATCACATCCTGCTTTGTTTATCAACTCGGTTATTCCACTTTTTTAAATAGAAATGTCTAGCCAAAGACTGATACCTTTCAATTTATTCTTTTTAGGTATTACACTCTACCGTCACCCACTTCTTCTTTCTACAGTGCTATTTCTTGTACATATTTCTCTTATGGTCTGCGGGAGCCCCAATCCCAGTCTATATGACAAACACATTTAAATTTCCAGGAATATGTAACAGACAATATTATTTTTTGATATATTTCAAATAAAACTGTTTTTAATCTCCTTTTATATTTATGTCCTCATAATTTTTTATCTTCCACTATGCTTATGGTCCGTGGGAGCCCCAATCCCGATCTATATGACAAATGCATTTAAATTTCCAGGAATATGTAAATTTTTTGATATATTTCAAATTAAACTATTTTTTATCTCCTTTTATATTTATGTCGTCATAATTTTTTATCTTCCACTATGATGAATGTCAAGAAATTGTATTTATTTAATTTGATTATAATTTTTTTTGTCCTGCCACATATAGGGACAAAATAGACAAAAATTTTCAACATAGCAAAATAGATTATATGCTTTCAAAAAATAAATGGGACTCTAGAGGCCACATGTCATTTACTGCATGGATACCACCCGTGCTTCATGCTTCTTGCCACATCTCCGCTGCAATTTCCATTTGCCTCCGCAATTTTTTCCCATCCCTGTGCATTTATTCCCAATTCAACCCAACATGGACTACACTGCCACGCAACACTTGTTTTTCTAGTTTTGGCAGATGTGGGTTTATGCATGGATAGGTATGAAGAGACATTGGATTATTTGGAGGATTTTTTTTTAAGAGGAAAGGGATATATTCCCCACTTTAAAAGTAAAAGGTTTAGGCTCTAGATCTATGGTAAGATATAAAGTATTATTGTGGTATTATTCCACCCCCTAGTGCATAAGGTGGTGTGCCAATTAGGGTTTATTGTTGATCAAGACAAATGATGTTAGGTTTATAAGAAAAAGTGGATAATTTGATTGATGTCATAGGCCTATAATCTCCATGCAAGGATCTTAATAGTCTTCGTTATTCCAATGATGTTATGGTGATCTATTCATCTATGTAGTTGTGAGGGAAGGATGTTGGTAGTGTGGGAGTTCAGGCTCGAGTGGTCTTTCATAGTGGCTTCATTAATCGTCTCTTGTGTGAAGACAACATGGTGGTTAATGCATCTCAAAAACAAATCAAGGGGGATCAATTTAAACTAGTTCTTCCTTTGGTTAGAAAGGAGTCATATTTGGTGGTTAGAAGCTTTGGGTTCGTTTGGTTATAGATTGAATCCTCTGGCCTCAAGGGGTGGTTTGAGCAAGGAGAAGTTTCACTTGAGTTTCTCTGACGATATTTCATTTGATAGCTTACACTTTAGTCAGTTCTCTAGTACTCCTAGTGGTTTGAATAAAAAGGTGAAGCCCTTAGACATGCGTGGAGTGTCTTCAGGTGTAGGGTTTATTAGTCCCATCAATGGTTATGGAACAAAAGATTCAAGGATTGAAGGGGTGTTGGGAAATATAGGTTCTTCTATATTAGTAGGGGACAATCATGTGGTGAATGGAAGTGGTGTCAGTGTGGAGATGAATGATATTGGTATTATAAAAGAGAGTCCAAGGGGCTTGGAGGGGGGAACTTTAAAAAGGGTTCAGGGGGTTTCTAGTGAGGGTTAGGAGAATAAGAAGAGGAAAAAATGGATTAAGCAGAGAAGTAGTTTGTTTAAACTTGTATTTAGAGAGGATATTAAGTTACATGAAGTGCTAGCCTGGTGTCTCAAACGTTGGTAGGGAGAATTTGTTTGTGGAGATATAATGAAAAGAGTGTGTGCATCTAGATGAAAGAGAAGTGGGAAATTTTGTTAGGGTATTCTACGACATTGTATCTTCCCTCCCAGGGGTGGATGAATTTCTCGTTTTGATCAAAAGGTGATGTTGTTTTTTTTTCTACTCACTAGAAGTGGGATTCCATCCCATTACCCTCAAGAACTAGTCTCTTACCTTTGAATCATGATTGTAAAGGGATAATGTCAACCTAATTTGATTGAAACTCCCATCTATTCCACTTGAATTTTGGTCAGAGGCGGCCCTTAGAGAAATAAGAAATTCTTTTGGGAGTCTCATTGAAACACACATGAGTTTTTTGGCGTTGGGAATCATGTCTATAGTGAGAATTATTGTTGGTATTGATTGAAGGGAAGGACTGGCTGCTGAAATTATCCTCCATAAGGGCTCCAAGAAATTTTTTCAACCCTTGGATTATTGTTTCATTCTCTTTCAGTGTGTTAGATACCATAAATATGGCCACTTGGTAGTGGAATGTGATTTACCTCTCAGGAAAAAGTATGGGCTAGGAAGCACCAAAGGATGGAAGAAAATGAGGGTTTGGTTTAGAGGTATTCTGAGAATTATAGAATAAAGGGAAATGATCAATTAGGAGGGCCAATTGAGGATTCAACATTGAAATCAAGTGAAGGGTTGCATAGGGATCCTGATCCAATATACGAGGTGGTGTCAAAGGGTGCTCAAAATGATATAGAAGTGATCAAAATCAATCAAAAACCTTGAATATGGACTCAGATGTGGATAAATTGTTGGAGAATCCAACAAAGGCATTAGGTAAGTCCCTAAATAACTTAATTCCTATAAATTTGGCTTTCTCAAAGAATAAGGGGTTTGATTTGGGGATATGGACTAGACTAGGTTTAAATATGCCAAAGAGTTTAGGTGTGAATTAATAATTTTCATAGCTAAGGTCTCGAGGGATGGGTTTCTACTCAATTTTCCTTAAGCTATTTGGTTGGTGACCACAAGAATGCTTCCATCAAGGAGGATAATTGCTTAATGGTAACCAAAACCTCTTCTAGGGTCATTGAAGTTTCAAAAAATAAGAATGGTAGTCTTCTATGTGGTTCAAGGTATAATCTAAGAATTAGAAAGGGTTCTATGGAAGTTGGAGGTGGGGATGTTGAAGGTGGGTTAGCCTTGAATAGTGGAAAATAAGTAAAAGGCTCAAGTTGGGGTAGAAAGTGTTGTAGGAAAATCTCCCTGCGGACAGGTAGATTGCCTCAAAGAGATAGACCCTAAACTCTAAGACAGAAAGTGCTTAACGTGGACACTGACTTCCTTTCAAATCTATACAAACTAATGCATGAGGAGGAAGGAGAACAAAAGTACCTTTTTATTGACGTTTGTCCCTGCACACTCCGAGTTGAGCTCCAATCTTTCGCTCCTCGATGAGCCCTGTAGACAAAACAACAGTACGACCACTTCCTACTCTATTGATATTAGCTTGAAAACAGATCTATCTATCAATGATAAGTTCATGTAAGATCAGACACAAACTAGAAATAAACAGGCCAAACAAATTATATTAATGAGAATAATGACAACAATACTTACAATCGTAGATGCGAATGCGACAGCTTCGTCAAGTCCCCTTCGTCTAACCCTTTCTCGAAAGATCCACGACCTAGATGATAACAACTTCACTGATCACTCTCCTTTAGTTGACTGTGTGTTTCCTATGAGATCATAGGTTTCATGCTAGCAATTCTTCCTTCCTTTCTCACCATCATAGAGCCTTCTTATATAGGTTAAGAGAGACTTAACCTCTTGAGGTATCTTTAGGGTAGGTTGAGGAATTCCCTCCTCAGATCAAGGATCTTCTGATTGAACCAAGAATTTGAATGCAACTGCCTTCCAAACTTGAAAGATCCTTCCCTTATTCTCCTCAACGGGCCAAGCACTGCCCAGATTAGACAGCGCTCCTTCAAAAGGGGCATCAGGGTGCTATAGCGCTCCCTAGGAAGATTGAGGGGAGCGCCATCTCTCCAAGGATGGATAGTGCTCCTTCAGAGGGGCAGTTGGGCGTTATAACGCTCCCTAAGACCTTATAGGGGAGCGCCAACACTCCTAAGGCTGATGTAGGGGAGCGCTCACCTTCAAAACCCTAGTTTAAGAGCTCCTTTCAGGTGGTAAGAGTTCCTTGACTTCAGTTAATCATTCTCCCTCCTCCAAATCAAGTGTCTGAGGTATTCTAAATGTCTCTTTGGTGTCGTCATCACGGAAGTATGATTTGTTTGATGTTTGCGACACTTGTAAATGACATGCAACACTTGTGACAGTTGAGAGGATCATGCGACACTTATGACACTTATCGAAGTGAGCAATATTGAGGTGTAACAGATTCCCCCCCAAAGTATGAAGTTAGAAGATGCGAACTGATAACTGAAATGCTTTGTAGACTTTCAAGCAAGGGTATAGACTCAGAGAACCTGACGAAAGCTACACACAAACATCCAACAAATATCATGACATATTTCAAAACCCAAGGCAGGCATACCTATGCTTGGGTGATCAAGACTTGCAAGATATGGCTGCCATAAAATACACTGCGGATCCATAATTGTATCGATAAAAAGGTATATCCACCGAGAATACAATGTGGATCTATACTTTGATGACCTGGACTGATCGTAGCCACGAAGAATACACAGTGGATCTAAGAGGTGACAAGACATAGCCACGACCAATACAAAGTGGATCTATGTAACAGTGTATGCATCATTCATCCAAGAGAAACTCCTTCGCAACCTAGGCAAAGTATATATCAAAGTGATTACTCAACCCAGGGTCTTCTTACCAATCCCAATTTGGTACGATTCTAACCATGTGAATAGATGTCCTGATGTCAAACATGGTAGAAACCACTTGATTACCGATCGATGGTGTGAACCGTTAACAAGTGCGAGGGAGATCACCATTAATGTCAATGATTCCCAAGGTACCCTAGTACATTCCGACGAATGTGAATGGATGAGCTGGAGTCGAACATCCGTGGAATCATTCGATCATAGTTCAATGATGTAAACCTACTGTTGAATTTGAGGAGGCCTGCCATTGAGGCATGCAAGTCCCAAAGTACTAACTGGTTTCTAAGCCTAATTCCTGGATAATGTGTTGAGGTCGACAGGAATAAGCTCGTTGAAGGAGGGCCCTGATGTATCCCCCATCAACGACATGAAAAGGACATAGAGATGTAATTGGTGGATCAAAAGGACATGGACTGACACATGTTTTGAGGCAAGATATTTGGGATGAATGACTCTAGAGGCAGATACTTCCCTTGAACACTGAGGCACAACAACAGAACATGACACGGATCAAAACTTGATGATGCAGTGGATGCGGTGACTTATGTCAGGTGACCCAAAGGAGTGGAAGAAACTCAAAGGATTGGCTCAGTGCAGAGGTTCAGCAGGTTATAATGTGTGTATATGACAAAGTGTCGTGTTCAAGGGTAACTCTAAGAATTATTTGGTAATGTTCTCAAAAACTGCTTGGCTTGCTTCTTTCAAATTCCCCCCCATCCAGATAGACAAGTACCTCTTTTTGATTTAACGAGCTCGAGGAGGATAACACATGCTCGATAAAACTCACCTTCGGTAAGTTCCTCTTCCTTTGTTTAACGAACTGGAAGAAGTAAGGGTTCAATCCCATATGGGCCCGTCGATGTTTTGTTTAGTGGGTCCAAAGACAGAAAACTCAAAGGTTTTTCATGATTATAGAGTCTAGAAAAACACTAAAAAGAGAACTCTCTCAGTTCCTTTTTCGTACAGTAGTCTGACGAGACCGAAAAAGAGATAAACTATTGCTCAAAAGATTCCCTTTCAAACCTTTTAACGAGTATGAAAGGAAGCAAGGTCACTCGACAGTCTTTTCATATTTATAGAGTTTGAAAAGAGTTTAAAGATGACTCCAGGGGGTTCCTTTTTCGTGTGTCCATGCGGGTTCGAAAAAGAGATAAAAGTCTACCCGGTTGCATTCTCATGTATTTACGAGCACGAGAAAGAACAAAGACTAAGCTGGTGGCTTAGCTCCAAAATGATCGTCAAAGGCTGGAGACATGCCCCCCAAGCTTCAATTCATTCACTGACTTTGAGGTTGTCACCAATTTCTGTGCTAGATGGAGAAAAATGATACAGGTGGATGAAATGAAGGTTCAAGAGAGGTCATTGTTTCATTTTTTAACGAGCTTGACACAGGAAAAGAACTATGCTTAAGACCTCTGTTTCATTTTTTAACGAGCTTGCCCCAGAGAAGAGAAACTATGCTTGCGGTTACTTCTTGATCATGGCTTCCAAGAGGATAATGCTCTGGAAGGGTACCATGTCAATGGATAAAACTAGGGCATGGATTCCAAGAGATCTTCACCGGATGGAAGAGAATCACTTTGGAAGGAACACATGTCGAGGGTCGTGACAGGGGTAAGGAGATCAGGCTCCAATAACCCTACCAAAAAGATCACCATGTCAACTACCGAATCCAAATCATCGAAAGTTGAGGTCATGGGAGACAACGCCACATAATTGACATGTAGCGGGGGTGATAATGTCTGCATATAAGAACCACTTAGGGAGGTAACCTAGTCGGGGCCGATGAATGGAAGTTGATCAATAGTCACAGTTATTCCATCGTGAGGGAAAGATATCACATAGAAAAGGGTGGATACAAGAGCTTTCATAGCATAGACATAATCTTGCCCAAGGAGTAAAGTGAAATCCAAGGGGTCTCGGACTACCATGACATCAATAAAGACAGTTTTCCCTCCCAAATTTACAGGAAACTAAGGAAGGATCCCTAAAGGTTGATTAGTTCTTCTGTTAAAAGCTAACAGATTCTGTGTAACTGGTGCAAGCTGCGGACAACCCAAAGCGTACCAAGCAACATAAGACAAAATGCTAACGGATGCACCTTCATCTATCAGCGTTTGAGGAATGTCCCGACCATGAACCTATATTGTAATCTGGAAAGGAATGTGGGAGGGAAGACGAGGTCTAGTTAGCACACCCCAATAAAAAAGGATGGCTTCAGTACTTGGAGGGGGTTTCGCAAGAGAAGGAGGAATGCCCCCCGGTACGGTAGAGTTTGTATTAACGAGAAAAACATGGGCATTATTGGGTTTACTCTATAGAAGGAGAGTAGGATCGACCGATGATTGGATCAGATCAACCAATGGTGGACTTGGATAGACCACTTTGGCACTCTTCAGAGGAAGAGTAGTATTGACCAAGGAAGGGACTGGATCAGTCACTTTGACATTCCTCAATGGAGGAACGGAATCGACCGATGGCGAAACTGAATCGACCACTTGAGTTTCATTCTCCAAGGGAAGAATGGGGTCGACGGGTGGAAACGGATCGACCGCTTTGGTGTCACTCTCTAATGGGAGAGTGGGATCGACTGAGGATGACAACAGATCGACCACTTTGGCGTCACTCTTTTGATGAAGAGTGGGGCTGATCAATGACGAAACTGGATCAACTACTTGAGTTTGTGGTTCAATCGAGGAGGAAACTAGATTGACCACCTAATCAACCGGACTGACCGGGGATGGAACCAGATTGACCAGTCCATCAAACAACGATGGGTCAGAGGAAAGCTTACGATAACCTTTTGGAAGTTGAATTTTTTCCAAAAGAGAAGAAGCCTCCTCCATGCGAGGAAAAAGGTGAGAGTAATGATTACCTTTACATAACATGAAAGGGAACTTGACAGTTTTCTTCTTCTTACCAACCTGAACATCACTAGTTGATGGGGTATCATCGACATGACCGACAGAGGCTGATGACGCGGAGGACCACATTTCTAAGACCTGGGTAAGACCAGGGCAATCCCTCAGAAAGTGGTCACCCTTACAAAGGCTGCAAGGGAATTTGGGTTTTGGATTCTTCATTTTAATCTTGTTGACCTCATCAACACTCCTAGTACTATTAACAGTAACCAATTTCTTAGAGCCAACATCTGATGTTGTTGGGGCTTTTGTCCTTTTTGGGCTCTTCTTCTTCTTCTCTTTCTGTTTCTTCTTCTTATGATCAACCTGGCTACTTGCTTTAGAGCTTTCACTAGGCGAAGAAGGAGAAATGGAAGGAGACTTGATAGACGAAGAAGGCGAAAAGTCAACAAGAGGTTGATGTGTGGGTGGTTTATTGACATCCAAAGTATTAGGTGCAACTGAAACATTGGGAGGATTCGGGATCACCGGAGTGGGGAACAACCAAAATGGTAATCCAATAGTGAGTCCTGGAAGACTCAGTGTGGCAACATATGGAGGACCAAAGTTTCCAAATGAAGGAAAGGTATAAGGTTCCCTAGAAGAAGGGGTTCCTCCAGTTACACATAAAAAATACTCACTTTGATTGTGTCGCAAGTGTCATCATTACAAAGGTCGCAAGTGTCGCATTTTTCTCACAAGGTCGCAAGTGTCGCATGTTGCTCACAAGTGTCGCAAGTGTTAGGGAAGCATACTTCCATGATGCCTATGTCGTGCCTATAACGACATGAGAAGGACACTTGAAATACCTCAAACATTTGATTTGGAAGAGGAGAAATGAGTCAGCAGGCTTGCAAACCTTTTGCCATCTGAAAGCACCTCAAAAACTGAGCTTTTGAAGGAGAGCACTCCCCTATACCTCTTCTGGGAGTGTCGACGCTCCCCCTTACAATGTCTGGGGGCATTATAAAGCTCCTATGGCCCTTTTGAGGGAGCGCTATGGATTTTGAGAGTGCTGGCGCCCCCTTAAAGCCTACTAGGGAGTGCTACAATGCTCTGATGGTCCTTTTGAGGGAGCACTACCTATTCTGGGCAGTAGTTAAGTTGTTGAGATTAATAGGGGAAAGATCCTTTCATTCTTGGAAGGCAGTTGGATTCAAATCCCTAGTCCAGCCATGATCTTAGGGTAGATCCTCAACTGAAGGAGGAAAATCCTCAACTTCCCCAAGGATATCTCAAGTGGTTAAAGCCTCTCCAAGGCTATATAAGAAATCTTTCTAATGGTGAAAGAGAACTGGAAGAAGTAAGGGTTCAATCCCATATCGGCCTGTCGATGTTTTATTTAGCGAGTCCAAAGACAGAAAACTCGAATGTTTTTCATGATTATAGAGTCTGGAAAAACACTAAAAAGAGAACTCTCTCAGTTCCTTTTTCGTACAGTAGTCTGACGAGACCGAAAAAGTGATAAACTATCACTCGAAAGACGCCCTTTAGAACCTTTTAACGAGTGTGAAAGGAAGCAAGGTCACTCGACAATCTTTTCATATTTAGAGAGTCTGAAAAGAGTTTAAAGATGACTCTAGGGGGTTCCTTTTTCGTGTGTCCATGCGGGTCCGAAAAAGAGATAAAAGTCTACCCGGTTGCATTCTCATGTATTTACGAGCACGATAAAGAACAAAGACTAAGCTCAGTATGCCCCCAGCTTGAAAGCTAGTGGTTTAGCTCCAGAATGATCATCAAAGGCTGGAGACATGCCCCCCAAGCTTCAACTCATTCACCGACTTTGAGGTTGTCACCAATTTCTATGCTAGATGGAGAAAAAGGATACAGGTGGATGAAATGAAGGTTCAAGAGAGGTGACTGTTTCAGTTTTTAACGAGCTTGACACAGGAAAAGAACTATGCTCAGGACCTCTATTTCATTTTTTAACGAGCTTGCCCCAGAGAAGAGAAACTATGCTCGTGGTTGCTTCTTGATCATGTCTTCCAAGAGGATAATTCTCTAGAAGGGTACCATGTCAAGGGATAAAACTCAGTCATGGCTTCCAAGAGATCTTCGCCGGATGGAAGAGAATCACTCTTGGAAGCCATGACTGAGTGGAAGGAACACATGTCGAGGGTCGTGACAAGGGTAAGGAGATCAGGCTCCAATAACCCTACTGAAGAGATCACCATGTCAACTACCGGATCCAAATCGTCGAAATTTGAGGTCATGGGAGACAATGCCACATAATTGACATGCGGCGGGGGCGATATTGTCTGCATATAAGAACCACTTAGGAAGGTAAACCAGTCAGGGCCGATGAATGAAAGTTGATCAATAGTCACAGTTCTTCCATCGTGAGGGAAATATATCACACAGAAAAGGGTGGATACAAGAGCTTTCATAGCATAGACATAATCCCGCCCAAGGAGTAAAGTGAAATCCAAGGGGTCTTGGACTACCATGACATCGATAAAGACAGTTTTCTCTCCCAAAGTTATAAGAAACTGAGGAAGGATCCCTAAATGTTGACTAGTTCTTCTGTTAAAAGATAACATATTCTGTGTAACCAGTGCAAGTTGCGGACAACCCAAAGTGTACCAAGCAACAGAAGACAAAATGCTAACAGATGCACCTTCATCTATCAGCATTTGAGGAACATCCCGACCATGAACCTGTATTGTAATCTGGAAAGGAATATGGGAGGGAAGACGAGGTCCAGTTAGCACACTCCAATCAAAAAGGAAGGCTTCAGTACTTGGAGGGGGTTTCGCAGGAGAAGGAGGAATGCCCCCTAGTATGGTAGAGTCTGTATTAACGAGAAAAACATGGGCAGTATTGGGTTTACTCTCTAGAAGGAGAGTAGGATCAACCGATGATTGGATCAGATCAACCAATGGTGGACTCGGATAGACCACTTTGGCACTCTTCAGAGGAAGAGTGGGATTGACCGAGGAAGGGACTGGATCAGTCACTTTGACATTCCTCAATGGAGGAATGGGATCGATCGATGGCGAAACTGAATCGACCACTTGAGTTTCATTCTCCAAGGGAAGAATGGGGTCGACGGGTGGAAATGGATCGACCGCTTTGGTGTCACTCTCTAACGGGAGAGTGGGATCGACTGAGGATGACAACAGATCAACCACTTTGGCATCACTCTTTTGATGAAGAGTGGGGCTGATCGATGATGGAACTAGATCAACTACTTGAGTTTGTGGTTCAATCGACGAGGAAACTAGATTGACCAATTGATCAACTTGTTGATTAAGGTTGGTTGTCATTGATGTCAACCCTTGAAGAAAGACC
>ML784662.1:342445-352872 GCA_009831015.1 Picea engelmannii | reverse complement strand
TAGCTTTGGAAAGTTATCCTTTCAACCTATTCCAAAGCCCTACACCTTAAAATAATGTAGGTTTGCTAACAAAGATGTAAAAAGTCTGATAAATTTTAGTTAAGCGTTGATTTTAATGGTTGTTGTTTACTCAGAGGGTGTACGAAAGTGAAACTGATGGAATGATGAATCAATTCCCCAAAAATATGCATGAAATATGATAAGCAATCGTTTCTTTTCAATGAATACCTATTTAAGGGAAAGAGAAAGAGTCGTTTTCACTATCAAACACTATCAATTTTGTTCTCAATCAAATCCAATATAATGCTACAACATTTCAGAAATGCAAACTAATCACTAAGATGTACTTTTGTCGTTTGTATGCGAATGATAATCAATTCAATGAAAAATTTCTCCTGCCAACTACCCTTTCAGATCAAAGAGATTCATACAAGAATATGCAGATTTCGCACAAACAACACACCCTTTTTTGCGATCAAACAAGAGAAATAAAACCAAAAATGCAAAAGGAATGAGAAAGAGATTGCATCAGATGACCTCAAAGAACCAAATGAGAAGAGTTACAGATTTCAAATATCCTTCACTAGAGTTCTTGCTCAGTCGGATAGGAGAGAAGAAAGCAAGGGATCGATTTCAAGCTCTCAACAACAAAAACTCAAAAATAGTGAAGAAGGCTACAAAATCTGAACAATAAGGTGTTTACTTCTTAGGAGGAAGCATGTCAAAGGTCAAAAGAAGAAGCATTGAATCCCCAAGCAGCTCAACAAGTGAAAAAACAGGGTTTTTAAACTCAAAAATGCAATTTTTTGAAGGGATTTTGTGAAAACAGGGGCTGGCGTTCTGGTGTAAGGGACACCAGGGCATTATAAAGCTATGTCCAACACTCTAAGGGAGCGTTGGCACCCTGCTAACAAGGCAGGGGAGCGCTGGTGCCCAAAAACTCATAAAAAGTCCAAAAAAAACCAAAATTTCAGTCAAATTTTCACAGGCAAGCTGAGTGTGATGGGGTAAAGAGTCAATCAACAAGTGAAATAAGATAAATGGGGTGAACAAGGTCTGAAAAAAATTAGGTAAGACAAGGTCTTATGAGGAGAAATCAAAACCAAAAAGTTTCGATTCGAGACTCCTCAGTGGAGTCGTCAGTTTCTGTTGAAGGAAAATCTCCTTGCGGACAGGTAGATTGCCTCAAAGAGCTAGACCCTAAAATCTAAGACAGAAAGTGCTTAACGTGGACACTGACTTCCTTTCAAATCTATACAAACTAATGCATGAGGAGGAAGGAGAACAAAAGTACCTTGTTATCGACGTTTGTCCCTGCACACTCCGAGTTGAGCTCCAATCTTTCACTCCTCGATGAGCCCTGTAGACAAAACAATAGTACGACCACTTCCTACTCTATTGATATTATCTTGAAAAAAGATCTATCTATCAATGATAAGTTCATGTAAGATCAGACACAAACTAGAAATAAACAGGCCAAGAAAATTATATTAATGAGAATAACGACAACAATACTTACAATCGTAGATGTGAATGCGACAGCTTCATCAAGTCCCCTTCGTCTAACCCTTGCTCGAAAGATCCACGACCTGGATGATAACAAATTCACTGATCACTCTTCTTTAGCTGACTGTGTGTTTCATATGAGATCATAGGTTTCATGCTAGCAATTTTTCCTTCCTTTCTCACCATCATAAAGCCTGCTTATATAGGTTAAGAGAGGCTTAACCTCTTGAGATATCTTTAGGGTAGGTTGAGGAATTCCCTCCTCAGATCAAGGATCTTCTGATTGAACCAAGAATTTGAATGAAACTGCCTTCCAAACTTGAAAGATCCTTCCCTTATTCTCCTCAACGAGCCAAGCACTGCCCAGATTAGACAACGCTCCTTCAAAAGGGGCATCAGGGTGCTATAACGCTCTCTAGGAAGCTTGAGGGGAGCGCCAGCTGTCCAAGGATAGATAGCGCTCCTTCAGAGGGGTAGTTGGGCGTTATAACACTCCCTAAGCCCTTATAGGGGAGCACCAGCACTCCTAAGGCTGATGTAGGGGAGCACTCACCTTCAAAACCCTAGTTTAAGAGCTCCTTTCAGGTGGTAAGAGTTCCTTGACTTCAGTTAATCATTCTCCCTCCTCCAAATCAAGTGTCTGAGGTATTCTAAATGTCTCTTTGGTGTCATCATCATGGCAATATGCTTTGTTTGATGTTTGCGACACTTGTAAATGACATGCGACAGTTGAGAGGATCATGCGACACTTACGACACTTATCGAAGTGAGCAATATTGAGGTGTAACAGAAAGCCTTTTTTATCTATGGCTCAAGAAAAGGATGTCAATGAGGTTATGTATCGAAACAAATCTTTGATTATAGGGGTACTTAGATATATTGATCCCTCTATCAAGGATTCACAATGATTTGTCTCTCCCTTCACTGTCGAGGATTGGGTAGTTTCTCGAAAAAACTTGCCCTTAAAAGGCTTGTAGAAAGCTACAATCTTGACATTTCCTTTCCGCAAGAAACTACGGGATATGATTGGGGGGGGATTGTATTTGAGTTGGGAAAGATGTTTGTGGGTTGAAATTTCTCGTTTTTTGATGCTTGTGGTCATTATGGTGGGTTAATTACTAGGTGGAAGGCATGTTCTTTATATTGCATTAATACTTTGTCTTATGCTTCAGGTTTGGGTATTAATATTTTCTCCCAAGCACGAAACAAGGAGATTACAGTCCTAAACATGTAATGGCCTTGTAATGACATGGTGGATTTCTAGCATAAGTTGTTCAATATCAAAATTATTTCTCAAAGTAATATTGTCTTGAGTGGTGATTTGAATTTTTCCTTAGGCAGGGCTAATATTTGGAGCTCAACAACACGTGGAGATCATTTATTTGAATTTTTCATACAAAGGTTAATTGGCATGGTTTACTTGACATAGATCCTATAAAATTAAATACTACATGGAGAAATAAGAGGGTTGGTGAAGACAAGATAGCAAAGAGGCTAGACAAAATTCTCTTGTCATAAGGATTTTTGGATGACTAATTCAAAGTTAAGCAATGGGTGGGATTTGGGGGTGAGTTTGATCACTTTCTAATATTCTTTGAAATGGCCAAAGTGAAGGGCAAGCCTTCAATCCATTTCAAATTCTACCCTTCTTATATTGAAGAAGAGGATTTTGTTAACTTAATAAAGGATAATTGGTCTCCTTTAGATGGGGTTAGAAGTGAATCTGCATCAATTCAATTTGTGGAAAATCTTAAGAAGATAAAATAGAAGGTTGTTGCTTGAATTCATAAGAACAAGTTAAAGGATTCCTAGGAGATAGAGGCTTTGGAATCTCAATCGGATACTTTGCATGGTCAGGTTTTGGCAGGGTATCTTGTAGAGGAGTTCAAAATGGAAGTTTATAGATTGGAGCAAAGGAAGAGAAGGTTTGTTGGAAGACATAGAGTCAACTTGGAGGCTAAAAAGGAGAGCCCTATGGATTAAAAAGGGTGATGAAAATACGATGTTTTTCCATCAATTTGTAAATCATTAGAAGAAAGTAAACATGATCTAGAGGGCTAGAAGGAATAGTGGGGATATTTTTACCAGCTTTGAAGACATTGCAAAATTTGGGGTGGACCACTTTGGTGAGATACATAAATAAGATAGTGGGGTATCGATAGTTGAAATTGTAAGAATGGATCTTACTCTCTTAGTTTCGTCTTGAAAGAAGATAAGGGTAGGTTGATGGAAGAAGTTACCAAGGATTAACTAGAAGAGGTAAGGACAAATGTCCTAATCTTGATGGTTGGCCAATTGAATTCTTCATGTAGGTTTTTATGAGATTATTGAGGCAGATTTAAGGAGGGTTATAAAGGAATTGGGGAAAAATGGAAGGATGTTGGTAGCCTTTAATATAATCTTTATTTCTCTTATCCGTAAGTTAGAGAACCAAATGAATTTTGACAAATTCAGAGCTATCTCCTTATGTGACTATATATACAAAATTATTGCAAAGATAACAGGTTTGAGGGTGAAGGTATTATTATATGATTCAATTTCTTTTGAGGAATTTGCATTCTTATCAAGCAAACAAATTCATGAGGCTATTGGAGTGGCTCAAGAAGGATTACACTCCATAAAAACTAAGAAGATCCTTTCTATGCTGCTAAAAATTGACTTACAAAAAATTATGATAGGGCCAATTAGTTATATTTGAGGCTAATGTTGATTCACCTAGGATTTTTTGTTAAGTTTGTGAATTGGGTCTTTAGTTGTCTTACTCAAGTCTCCTTTTCTATCTTGACAAATGGATCTACTTCAATATTTTTTATACCTGGTAGAAGGTTGAGAAAAGGATGTCCACTATTTCCCTTATTATTTCTTATAGTGGTTGAAGGTCTAAGCAGGGCTTTAATTGATGTGAAAAGATTAGGTCCTCTGAAGGGAATAAGACTTGGTATATCGGTGTCCTTGTCTCATTTTTTATTTGTGGATGATATTATATTGTTTTGTAATGGTTCCAAAAGGGATGCCCTTGAACTTAAAGATATTCTAGACTTATATTGCATGGCTATAGGAATGAAGGTTAACATTGGTAAGTCTTCTATCTCTTTTATAGGGGTAAAATAGGATGATAACGAATTTTCCCTAGAGTTGTTTCCATTTCATCAATTTGATCTTTAAAAGGGCTTGAAGTATTTAGGGTTTTACATCAATTCAAAAGACTATGGGAAAAAATATTGGGACTAGTTAATAGCAAAAGTGGAAAAATACTCTCAATTTTTTGCAATTGTTGGTTGTCTCATGGAGGTAGAATAATCCTGGTAAAATCTGTGATTGAAGTTATTTTTGTGTATTGAATGACATTATATTTTATTTCAAAGGGAGTTTTGGTTAAGTTGAGGAGAATAATCTACAAGTTTCTTTGTTATAGATTATGGAAAAGAGGGGCATCCCCTTGGTCAAATGGAAAAGACTAGCAACCCCAAAGGAGCTGGGAGGATGGGGTTTAAAAAAAATCTATCATTTTTTATAATCCCTTTTAGCTAAAAGTGTGTGGAGGTTAATAATGGGTAAAGGGTTATGGTATGATCAAAGAGGATCTAGAATGCTAAAAAATGATCCAGGAAGATTCAAAATGCTCAAAAAATGATTTTCTCAAACGCTTTTGAAAACCACTTCATTGTGTAGATCTCGACAATATCTTTCCAACGATGCAAAAATCGCCTCAAACAGAGTTCATATGAAAAAGTTATGGTTGGTCAAAGTTTTGGTCAAACATGTCAAAAGTCAAAGAGGGATGACACGTGGCATGTCTGTACAGGTCCATACAACTGAAAAATAACGCCATGCTGACATTAGCAGGATGATGTGGCAGCATGAGAGGTTGCTACACGTCACTCATTTTGGGCATTTTCAAGGGTCCATGTGGACCAATCTTAAAGTGCCACGTGTCATCCGTACGATGATGTGGCATGTATAGGTGGCATGTGACTAGATGTTGATGTGGAAAGTACAAGTGGATGATGTGGAAAGTAAAAGTGGTAGGTGAATGGGTAGTGACATGGCAGGGTGTTGATGCAGGCAGGCAAGAGGACCAATCATACAGTGCCAAATGGCACTATCCGACTGGCCAAATTTTGCTAAGGGAGAATAAAATTTGTTGGGGTGTCAAAGGGAATAGAACCCTTGACCTCCCATGGACTTCAAAAATATTCCATAGTATTAACTTTATGCCTCCTACAATTATGCCATATGGTTGGTTTGTTAAAACAAACAAGCACATATTATTTAATATTAATTCAATGCAGCCTGAGAATAAAGGGGCTCGGTTAGGCCGATTTTAGCCTATTTAAATCTAGCTCTAGACCAAATCAAGACATGATTTTTCATGCCATATTGGAGCATGTTGCATGGGAGTTTGTGAAAAGTTCAGATTTGTCTCAATTTTCTTGCAATAGGTGTTCCTATGCTAGATTTGCCTCGTTTTGTGTGCCATTGAGTTCTTGGAGAAAAGTATAGGGTATTTATACTCATTTTCCTCGAAATTTTGAGAGGAATCCGATGGTGATGTTATTTTTGTTCAATTTTTTTGTTTTATGAAAATATCATCTCAGTTTGACATGTATGAGACCCATAGTCTCGTTATACATGTAAAAAGGGCTTTTCGGGCACCTATTCAAAATATAGTTGAGTTTATACTCATTCTTCTTAGAATTTCACAAGGATTTTAATGGTGGCCTCTGTTTCTGGGTTGGAGTAGCCGACTTGAAGGGTGTATTCATAATTTGACATTTGTAAAGACCATTTTATTGTAATTTGGCAATTGAGAATTAATAAGAGCGGTCTATCCTCTATATTTTGGCACTCATTATTTCTGCAAATTATATTCATAAGTTAATGAAGTTTTATGGATAAGTAAGACATTCACATGTTATTTGCAAATAGTCATGTCCATCTTCAATTTCCCAAATCTGGTTGGATGTTTATGTTTATTTATGAAGTATTTGACATCTAAGGATTTTCAGGCTGAATTGGTATCGGAGTTTGTTGATATTTCGTATCAAGTTGGTATCATAACTCGTTTGGTGTTTTCAGATCATGTGGTATCAGAGATGGTTTTGACATGTATTTGCAAGTGAATTCTTACAAGGTCCAAGTTCAAGCAAGGTGAAGGCATGCTTGAAGAATTTAATCCTGGTATTGAATGTGTATTTCGAAGGAAAGAAATGGAGCATGATCCAGGTGGATATTGGTGGCAACCCACCTTTTCCAAATGGCTCAAAATGACTTTCTGGCAATTTTGGCAATTTACTATTTTTAGCAGGTTTTAACTTCCGGGGCCATTTTAAGGGCCCAAATGAAGGTTTTTCGATATCAAGGTTCTCAATGATAGCCAAAGGCATGATTGAGCCCCAAAAATGAATCTCCTCGACGATACCTTTCCAATGAGCTATCATACGTCTAAAATGGAGATCGTATGCAAAAGTTACGACCCCGGGAAGTTGAGGTACTAACTTACCCAAATGGGGCCCACATGACTTTTGGCGCTTCATCTCCTAGGGTTAGGTTTTTGGATGTCTAGGAATTTTGGAATTCTCGTTTATTGTAAAAGGGCCTTCAGAGCCTCATTGTAACCATTTTTTTCTTGCGAATGCGAGTAGCCGTCACATCTCTTCTTAGAGATAAGCTGCCACCATTCTAGCGAGTCTTTCACTCTGTATTTTACAGTCTCTGTACATTTATTTCATTAATAGAAATAGTGTATTACTGTATATCTGTGTTTATGGTTGCATATCTGATACATTTCTGTTATATTATTAAATATCTGTGATATCTCTGTGCATTTCTTTATCATATCTCCGCTCTCATTTCATGCCGAAAATAATCCGGATCAGTGGTATCAAGCAGTCGATCCTATCAATCTGTTGCTTGAGCAAGCTCTCACGCGACAGAGAGATGAAATGATGGAGAATTTTTCCCACATCCTTCAATGCCTGCTGATAGCATCAGGCGGATCTTCATCAAGCGACCACTTTGGAGGCACCTCGCCTTTCAAGGTACAAGTTAATTTTGATATTCTTGTATTTGAAAGACAGATAGATGCAGAAGCCCTAGAAAAATGGTTAACTCTGCTGGAAGGTTATTTCTCTGTTCACAATTTTTCCGACAAAGAAAAGATCACCTTTGCACTCCTTAAAGCTCTCCCTCATGTCAAATATTGGTGGGAGACTTACTAGGAGCAAAGTTCCACAGAGGAGTCTGGAATATATGGGGCCGATCCCACTTGGGATTTTTTTGTGGATGCAGTAAAAGAACAGTATTACCTTGTTGGCAACTATGAGGACCAGTACATGAGATGGACCACACTGTAGCAAGAGAGGGGCCAAGCAGTTCCGGAGTTCACCAATACCTTCCATACCTTGCGCACCAAGTTGGGTATCAAAGACTCCGAGCAACATTTGGTTCTAAAATACCGTGGGGCTCTACACAGATACATCCGAACTGAAATGGATTTTCTGGACATCTCATCACTCGGTGCTGCTTATCGATATGCTATTAAAATTGAGCAGAAATTTAAGCACCAGAACAAACGGGAATTCGGGTCTGCAAATCTGCAGCAACCAAAGTATGACAAAGACGGCCCTAACAAGCAGTCTTCCGAAAACCAGTCCAAGACACAAGAAAAGAAGGGTCACGGGAAGACAAAGAAGGACACCAGAAAATGGTGCGAGTTCCACAAAAGCCCCTGACACAACACTGATGAATGTAGCTCAAAACAGTCATTGGTGGCCGAGATCAAAGACAAAGAGCCAAACCCTGATTCAGAATCTGATTATGAAAATAATGGTAAAGGACAAATCATTGACCCAGACCCCACTGCTATTGTCGCGACCGCAATAATTCAACCAGAAGAACCAACAGATCCTAAAGAGGGGGAGCGCCTTTTTCATTCACAGATGTGGGTGAAGGGGACCCCGCTGCATTTTATTGTTGATAGTGGAAGCTAAAAGAACCTCATCTTAGCAGAGGTTGTCAAACAGTTGGGATTGTCAACAACACCACACCCGCAACCATACAACATCGGGTGGCTTCGCCAAGGACGAGATCTTCGTGTCAGCCAGCAGTGTCGATTGTCATATGTCATCCAACCCTTCAAGGATGAGGTATTATGTGATGTTTCCCCACTGGATGTCTGTGATGTTCTCTTGGGCCAGCCATATATGTGGAAGCGCCATGCTATTTATGAGTCTCGACCTCGTAGTGTTATTGTCACTTTAGGGGGTCATCTCTACAGAATACCAGAGGTAGTTCCCACTACTATTCCACCTAAAAAGTGTCGCAGTAGTATCTCATACTGCAAAATTTAGCTTCTTCACAATCTGTTCAAAAGGAGAACATAAGGACACTGCAACCACTATAGCCTCGCCCCAAGCACCTTCTATCCTATAGAAGCAGGTCGACAAGGCTGCATAAAAATGTAAAGATTCCTTCTGCACAACATCCTCTCATGTAGCCCGACTTGTTGAACAACCTCAACCTCAACGGGTTCATGATAGACTTCCTGTGACACACCCACTACCTAAATTGGATTTTTCTGGTCTTCTACCGAATCAGAAGCCCTAAACATCCATGGAGGACCTGCGTAAGCTGGATCTTTCTCTCTCCCCGCTCCCATGTGGTCGCGGGTCATGATCACAGTCCAAATAAACGCAATACCGCTTTTATATTTCGCGCCTCGGCGCTATAGTGATGTCGAGTCGTTTGAAGTGGAAACCGCTGAACCCCGACAAGGATCGCGATCGGCCAATGGGGACGAATCCCTACAGGGTTAGCAAATGGATAATAGGAACAAATCCCAACAGGGTCAGAGAACAACCAATGAGAAACGGCCCCGTTGCACGGTTTAAGTGGAAACAACCAATGAGAAACGGCCCCGTTGCACGGTTTAAGTGGAAACATAGGTGGCACAGAGAGAAATGCGACATGGTGGTCGACATGACAGGAGGGGCCCCACTTCACACGCCACACTATTCCGGACCCCCCCCCCCATTAAAGGCAGAATGGAAAGGGGGCTCCAGAATGCATCCTCAGCCATAGATCTGGGCGGGTGGACTCTCACCATCCAAATCTATTCGCTACTTACCCTAATGTGCGCTCGCGCCCCAGCGTAAAAATGGCATCTCTTCCTCCCATCGGACGGTCATTACAGACCCTGAGATTTCCTGAAGGAATCTTGTCCGTCCATCGGGACTTAGCCACATGCTATTGTCTTGACATTATGGATCGGGATTTGTCAAGGAAAGAGCCTGAGTTTTTGTCAATGGAACTCCCGAATCCCTGATCCCCGATTTCCTGAGACGGGTAATCTCTCGACACATCACCTCCTTAAATTGGGCGATCCACAACTGCTCTGGGATTTCCACCCAGGAAAGTCCCAACCCCTTGTCGCCAGAATTCCCAATCTTGCGATTCCTGATTTCCTGAAATGGGAGATCTCTTGACGCGTGGCCTCCGTTAGTCGGACGACTCAGATCTATCCCGGGGTTTTCATCATGGAAAATCCTGAACTCTTGTCAACAGGAATCTCGATCCCGCGATTCCCGATTTCCCAAAATGGGAGATCTTACGACACGTGGCCTCCGTTAATCGGACGACTCAAATCTATCCCAGGGTTTTCATCATGGAAAATCCCGATTCACGGGGGTTTTTAACCCTCGGGTAACTCCAGATAGATTCAACAGCTGTCGGGTTTTCCAGCCGAGATCTGACGGCCCAGATCAGTTCCTACCCATACATTCTTCCACGACTCCCTGGTCATGGAAAAGATCCACGGTCCAGATAATCTCATGGACCTTGGAGATCTACGATCCCAAATTCCTCGCTGCCCACGAAGACACAGAAAACAAAGGGGTAAGGCATTTTAACACCTTACCTTC
>ML784662.1:300547-332496 GCA_009831015.1 Picea engelmannii | reverse complement strand
TGCAGAAGCCCTAGAAAAATGGTTAACTCTGCTGGAAGGTTATTTCTCTGTTCACAATTTTTCCGACAAAGAAAAGATCACCTTTGCACTCCTTAAAGATCTCCCTCATGTCAAACATTGGTGGGAAACTTACTGGGAGAAAAGTTCCACAGAGGAGTCTGGAATATATGGGGCCGATCCCACTTGGGATCTTTTTGTGGATGCGGTAAAAGAACAGTATTACCCTGTTGGAAACTATGAGGACCAGTACATGAGATGGACCACACTGCGGCAAGAGAGGGGCCAAGCAGTTCCGGAGTTCACCAATACCTTCCATACCTTGTGCACCAAGCTGGGTATCAAAGACTCCGAGCGACATTTGGTTATGAAATACCGTGGGGCTCTACACAGATACATCTGAACTGAAATGGATTTTCCGGACATCTCATCACTCGGTGCTACTTATCAATATGTTGTTAAAATTGAGTAGAAATTTAAGCACCAAAACAAATGGGAATTCGGGTCTGCAAATCCGCAGTAACCAAAGTATGAAAAAGACGACCCTAACAAGCAGTCTCCCGAAAACCAGTCCAAGACACAAGAAAAGAAGGGTCACAGGAAGAAAAAGAAGGACACCGAAAAATGGTGTGAGTTCCACAAAAGCCCCTAGCACAACACTGATGAATGTCGCTCAAAACAATCATTGGTGGTCGAGATCAAAGACAAAGAGCCAAAACCTGATTCAGAATTTGATTCTGAAAATAATGGTAAAGGACAGATCATTGACCCAGACCCCACTGCTATTGTCGCGACCGCAACAATTCAACCAGAAGAACCAACAGATCCTGAAGAGGGGGAGCGCCTTTTTCATTCACAGATGTGGGTGAAGGGGACCCCGCTGCATTTTATTGTTGATAGCGGAAGACAAAAGAACCTCATCTCAGAAGAGGTTGTCAAACAATTGGGATTGTCAACAACACCACACCCGCAGCCATACAACATCGGGTGGCTTCGCCAAGGACGAGATCTTCGTGTCATCCAGCAGTGTCGATTGTCATATGGCATCCAACCCTTCAAGGATGAGGTATTATGTGATGTTTCCCCACTGGATGTCTGTGATTTTCTCTTGGGCCGGCCATATATGTGGAAGCGCCATGCTATTTATGAGTCTCGACCTCGTAGTGTTATTGTCACTTTGGGGGGTCATGTCTACAGAATACCAGAGGTAGTTCCCACTACTCTTCCACCTAAAAAGTGTCGCAAAGTAGTATCTCATACTGCAAAATTTAGCTTCTTCACAATCTGTTCAAAAGGAGAATAGAAGGACACTGCAACCACTACAGCCTCGCCCCAAGCACCTTCTATCCTACAGAAGCAGGTCGACAAGGCTGTAGCAAAATGTAAAGATTCCTTCTGCACAACATCCTCTCATGTAGCCTGACTTGTTGAACAACCTCAACCTCAACGGGTTCATGATAGACTTTCACAAACTAAGCAACACGACGTCTCCAGCAAGACAAGCAGCTCACCAAGATGCAGATTCAACAAATGCTTTTCCCTCTCCCCTGGGAACTCAACGCAATGGAGACCGTTGCTTCCTAAGGAGGGAGGATTGATCCAGGTGGATATTGGTGGCCACCCACCTTTTCCAAATGGCTCAAAATGGCTTTCTGGCAATTTTGGCAATTTACTATTTTTAGCAAGTTTTAACTTTCGAGGCCATTTTGAGGGCCCAAATGAAGGTTTTTTGAGATAGAGGTTCTCAATGATAGTCGAAGCCATGATTGGTCCCCCAAAATGAATCTCCTCGACGATACCTTTCCAACGAGCTATCATACGCCTAAAACGGAGATCGTATGCAAAAGTTACGACCCCGGGAAGTTGAGGTACTAACTTACCCAAATGGGGCCCACATGACTTTTGGTGCTTCATCTCCTAGGGTTAGGTTTTTGGATGTCTAGGACTTTTGGCATTCCTATTTATTGTAAAAGGGCCTTCAGAGCCTCATTGTAACCATTTTTTTCTTGCGAATGCGAGTAGCCGTCACATCTCTTCTCAGAGATAAGCTGCCACCATTCTAGCGAGTCTTTCACTCTGTATTTTACAGTCTATGTACATTTCTTTCATTAATAGAAATAATGTATTACTGTATATCTATGTTTATGGTTGCATATTTGATACATTTCTGTTATATTATTAAATATCTACGATATCTCTGTGCATTTCTTTATCATATCTCCGCTCTCATTTCGTGCCGAAAATAATCTGGATCAGAGCATGAATATGTTCTTTCATATGTAGATAAGGAGTTTCGAAAAATGTTCCTTGATATGACAACCATGGTGAAGGACTTGTGGGAAGACCTAGAAATACGAAGAGAAACGCCTCATCAAAATGAAGGTGGTCCAGTTGAAACAATGGTAAAAGTTGAAGGAGAAGGTAAAGAACCTCTAGAGCCTCCTTCATCCCCATCATCATCATCATCATCTTCTTCTTCTTACGATGGAAGTGAACATTCTTCTCATAATAGGAAGAAACATTCTAAGAAGTCTTTTCATTCTCATGATTTGCCTTTGTTAAATCTAGATGTAAATTTTGATTTTCCTACTTATGATGGAGAATTGAATGCAGAGAAGTTGGATAATTGGGTCAAACAGATTGAAGTGTATTGCAGACTACAAAAATTCATACATGGCAGTGCAAAGATACAGTTGGCTACTCTTCGATTAATCGACACAGTTTTGATATGGTGGGAGAGTCAGACACAAGCTAATCTTATTCAACATGGTAAAATCATCTCTTCCTGGATCGAATTTACTGTTGCATTAAGAAAGCAATTTTATCCATTAGCTTATAGGAAAACATTAATGATTACTTGGAAACATTTACGACAAGGAAAAGGGAAAAATGTTCAAGCTTATACACAGGAATTTAAAACAAAGGCGTTGTCTTTGGGAATTCCATTACATACTCCTGAGACTCTTCCAAAGTGTATTGGTGGTATGCACTCATATCTTCACCATACTATATTGATGTTTAATCCTACTAATATTGGTGAAGTATCGGTTCAAGCTACTCATCTTGAAGCCAATAAAGGAAAACAGGTTGTTGAAGATGAGTTAGAGGAGCCACATGAATTCGAGGAGCAGTCAAAGGGAAAAGGGAAGAGTAATAAGACAACTACAGTGAAGAAGGATGAAGAGAAGAAGCCTACATGTTCCCATTGTGAGAAGAAAGGACATGATGAGAAGCATTGTGGGAAATTGCATCCATAATTGAAACCAAAATTGGCTCAGCATAAGAAGGGTAAGGAGACGACCATGACCATAGTGCAGGATCTTGGATCAGATTATGAGGATGAAACTAAGGTTATGACTATGAGAATCAAAGGTAAATCTATAGTAGCAAGTTTTAGTTCGCACACTTCTTGTGCAAAGGCTAAAGTAATCCCCGATGGAAGGAAAATAAATGAATTGTTTCATTTATGAGTTATCTCAAAGGACACTAATATTGATACATTTGTTAATAGTGGATCACAAGTAAATCTTATTTCAGAGCAAGTTGTTCATAATTTCAGATTGGAAACTAGGCCTCATACGAGACTGTATCCTTTGGGTTGGATTTGTAACTCTGGTACAGGTAACTAAGCAATGCAAGTTACGATTTGCGATGACATCCAATTTCATTGATGAGGTAGAGTTAGACATTGTTCCACTCGCCATCTGCGAGATGGTTTTGGGAAGTCCATACTTGTATGACAGGAAGGCCATTTTCTACAGGGAACAAAATAAATATTATCTTTTCAAGGATGGGATTGAGTTCATTGTGAGAGCTCCTCGGGTGAAGATGAATTTGGCAGTTGTCACCACATGGCACATGCTAGTTAATACTAGTATCCCGAATCCAGATTTACATCCTACAATTGAAAGGAAAATAGGTCCTTTGGTTGATGTTGTTCCTACTAAGAAGGACAAATATGTTGATGGTGCATTATTTTTCTCATCTGTATATTCATATTTTTTGTTCAATTTATTACTAATCAATGGAGTATGGTTAGCTACTACAACAATGAATGACGGAGTCTGTGAATTTAAGGGAATGGTTAACTTGGTTAGCAATGTTATTTCTCTCTTCATTATTGTTATGGTGAGTCAGGTACTTGTTATCCAAGAAGGAAGGATGGATGATACTGGAAAAGTGAGGTGAAAGAATTCTCACTTTATTTCTGAATGATCCATACTTTTGGAGGTCCAAAATTTCTTCAATGGGGAGGTGTGATCCAAGAAGATCCAGATCGCTCAAAAATGATCCAGGAGGATCCAAAATGATCAAAAAATGATTTTCTCAAATGATTTTGAAAACCACTTCATTACATAGAGATCGACTGTAGCTTTCCAACAATGCAAAAATGGCCTCAAATAGAGTTCGTATGAAGACTTATAGCTGATCAAAGTTTTGGTCAAACATGTCAAAAGCCAATGCAGAGGTAACATGTGGCATGTATGTACAACTAAAAAATGACGTCAACAGGATGATGTGGCAGCATAAAAGGTTACCACATGTTTCTCATTTTTGGCATATTCAAGGGTCCATGTGGACCAATAAAAAAAGTGCCACGTGTCATCCATACGATGATGTGGCATATATACGATGATGTGGCAGGTATAGGTGGCATGTGACTTTGTAGTGACATGGCAGGGTGTTGACGCAGGAAAACAAGTGGACCAATCAGAGAGTGCCACGTGGAACTCTCCAAATGGCCAAATTTGGCTAAGGGAGAATAAAATATGTTGGTGTGTCAAAGGGAATAGAACCCTCAACCTCCCATGGAATCCAAGAATGTTCCATAGTATTAACTTTATGCCTCCTACCATTATTCCATATGATTGGTTTGTTAAAATAAACAAATAAATATTAATTAATATTAATTCAATGCAGTGTGTTAATAAAGGGGCTCAGTTAGGTTGATTTTAACCTATTTTAACCTAGCTCTGGACCAAAGAAAGACATGGGTTTTCATGCCATATTGAAGCATGTTGTATGTGATTTCATGCCAAGTTCATATTTGTCTCGATTTGCATGCAAGAGGTGTTCCTATATTAGTTTTTCCTCGTTTTGTGTGTCAATTAGTTCTTGGAGAAATGTATAGGGTATTTATACTTATTTTTCTTAGAATTTCAAGAGGAATTTGATGGTGATTTTATTTTTGTGTAAAAGTGTTGTTTATGAAAGTCTTATCTCAGTTTGACATGTATGAGACCCATAGTCTCATTATACATGCAAAATTGGCTTTCCGGGCACCTGTTTAGAATATAGTCGAGTTTATACTCATTCTCCTCTGAATTTCACAAGGATTTTAATGGTGACCTCTGTTTCTAGGTTGGAGTAGCTTACTTGAAGGGTGTATTCATAATTTGACATTTGTAAAGACCATTTTATTGTAATTTGGCAATTGAGCATTAATAAGAGCCATCTATTTCTCTCTATTTTGGCACTCCTTATTTCTGCAAATTATATTCATCAATTAATGAAGTTTTATGGATAAGTAAGACATTCACATGTTATTTGCAAATACTCAAGTCGGTCTTCAATTTCCCAAATCTAGTCGGATTTTTATGTGTATTTATGAACTAATTGACATCTAAGGATTTTCGGGGTTGAATTGGTATCAAAGTTTGTTGATATTTCGGATCAAGTTGGTATTAGAACTCGTTTGGTATTTTCAAATCATGGTGCCAGGTGATCATTGAGAAGTATGTCAAGCCATATTCATTAGAGAATTGGTTAACATATCCAATCAAATCTTTCAATAATGGTTCCATCACTTGGAAGGCGATTGTAAAATCATTTTTCCTTATAGTTATTTGGTTGGTATAGAAAGTAGGGGATGGTCATACAATTAGAATGGGTGAGGATCCATGGGTGGGTTGTGGGGAGAACAAAGAAGTGGAAAAATAATTTCATTATGACTCTTAGGGAGAAAAGGTTATTTACTCTTTCTTAGGTGGTTGATGGTGATCTCATAACCATTTGGAGACAATGATGGAAAACAAATGAATAGAATGGACTTGGTGGTGAAGATGCTATATTATGGGACGTTATGTCTTGAGTATCAAATTTAGTCATGCAGGAACAAAATAAGATGCAAATGAATTTTTCTAGCCAAAAAATCCAATTGTGGTTATTGATAATCCAAAGCTTGGTTACAAGGTCCTTAATGAAGGTGTTGTTAATGTAGAACCAACTTGGTGGTGGAAAAATATTTGGAATTACAAGTGTCCTCTAAAATATTGAATATATATGTGGATGGTCCTCAACAATGAGGTACTTACATGGGATAATTTACAGAAGAGGAACAAGAATGGGCCTGATAGATGCTCTTTGTGTAAGATTTATGATGAGCTAATATATATTTTTTTGGTTACATGCTCATATTCTACATGGGTATGGAATGAGTTCAAGTTCTCTACATGATTAAAAAATGCATGGAGTGTTAACTCCCTCTAATTATTGCTTGGGAGATTTGGTTGTCTAAGAATGCTAATTTTTTTGAGGATATGTATATTCTTCCATACAATGTGCAATGTAAATTTTGATATCATCAATTTCTATGTCCAACAAAAATTTAAAAATCCAAGAATGTGCATTGTAGTTGAGGACATAGACAAGTTGGGAGCTTAGATGTACTTTGATGGAGAAACTCAAAGGGATCCAGAAGTTTGTGGAGTAAGGGGTACTATACACCTATTGGATTCTCATTGGTTTAAGTTTAAAGCTAGTATGGGAAGGAGAACAAACAATTATGTAGAGATTATGGCCTTAAAGTAGCCCTTATGTTCCCCCAGATGGGGTGACACATGACATGCACATGTCAACAGTTGTGGAGGATACGAGGGTAGTTAAGGCCCCTCGTCGCTACCCTCCTCCCATGTCCATTCGATATGCCTAGAATTCATTTATGCCAAGGCTCAGTGCATTGGGTCTTAATGGAGACTCGTGTTCAACTCCTTAGCACTGGTATGATACAACAAATTCCCATTAATCAAACTCTCATGGAAACTAGATCCATCAACTCCTTCGTCCTCATGCTAATTTAGTCTTGCGGGGGGTATTGTTTCTAGCATTTGGATTTAGTTCATTGTCTCGTTCTTCTTGTTATTCTTCACACCTGCAATGCCTTACCATTTCATCCTCTGTCTCTCTCTCTCACCTCTGGCCACCCCACTGTCAATTTCATCCCCCCCTGCACTTTTCCTAGACATGCCTCGCGAGAGAGGTAAGTCCCGGTGCGGGCCACCCTATTACAGCCAGTTTGACAAACACAAACGTTCGAAACCAGCCTCTCTGACTCCCCTCTCAAGTGGTAGCTCGCACCACTCACCCTACTTTGATTAGAATTGGTATGAGGCGGCTCAACCAGAGCTTTGTCCTTCAAACACAAAGCATCTCCATGGAGGTTGTCTAGTGGAAGAGGATATTCCTCCCAACTGGGAGGAAATTCTTCCAAATTTTTTGAACACCACCTCGGAACAACGACCGGCCATAAGTACCATCACCCCTATGATTTTTCTGGAGCCATTCAAGACAAGCTGCATGGTTGAAGAGGAAGCCCCTCTTCAGAAGGAGGACCCTGGTAAGACTTTTGTCGCTGCCAAGGATGAGGACCCTAAAATAAACTAGGACGAATGCTGGAATGAAGACGATGTAGAAGAGCATTCTCACCCAACTCCCAGCTCTTGCAGGCTCACGAAAGACCACCTGGTCTTGATCTTCGAGATGTGAAAGGATTTGGCAAAGCAACTACATAACCAACACATCCTCAACAAGCGCTTGGACGTCCTGTACAACTCCTTGTCAAGCAAGCCTGTGAAAATTCGATGCTCGACTTGATGTCAATCATTTTCTTTTAAAGTTTTCCAGGATGGATGCCCGGGTTCACCTCATGTCTAGTCCCCTTAATGTTTTTTTCTCTGGTTTTAGTGATAAGTTTTTGTGAAATTCAAACTCTGGTTCTGGTTCATTAGTTGGTCGGGGCACCCAATCTATCGTCTGTTCTGGTTTCCACACTTGTGGCAAAACATGTGGCAAGTTCCCATGTTTTCTAAGACTAATTTTTATTTTGGTCTTTGAACAATATTGCCCACGTGTTCTCGTTTCCACTACTGTGGCAGAACAAGTGGCAAGCTTTAGTGTACACTCAGACATGTGTAATTTTTTCTAACCCAAGGTAATACAATACTTTTTTATTTACAACAAAAAAAAAGTAGCTCACATATTACAAGGGTTTAGGGATGCTCAAGTAGTGATTTAGTGGATGATGTGTAGTTGTTCATGTGAAAACTTCCTCTTAGCCCTATTTTTGAAGATATCTAGGATATAACACTATCTTTTCAATCCATACGTTTTAACATATCTATAGAGAAAGGAATGTTCGGACCGAGCAGTTATCAAAAGAAGGTTTATTGATGGATGTAAGAGCCTAGAAGATATGTGAGGAAGAGGATGGCCACATTTCTGAAACAATTTTTTTACTTTAGTTTTATTTTTTTAACTATCTTTGAGAGATGGAGCATATTAGATGAGAATATTTCATGTATTATTCTCATTTTGGGGCATTTTATGATGTAAAATCTTAGTTTTACTCTGAATTTAGAGATCTCTTCCTTGGAGGAGGCATAAGTACTAGGTTTTATCATATTTAATTTCTTGAAAATGTTACAAAACAAGAAGGTTGAGGATAGAAAAAGATGAATGATGCCAATCTCTTGAGAGAGAACATGTGGTATTTTAATGTAATAGTAGATATGATGAAATTCTTCATAACATATGTGTGATGTAATTTCCATTTTATAAATGAAATTATTATTTTTTCAGAAAAATAATTGTTGTAAAACACTTTGTACTAGGAGAAGCATCAACACTAGGAAAAAACACATAAGTCACATAGTAAAGTATTAAATTGGCCAATTATTTTCTTCATATATTTGTTTAGAACATTAAATCCATTATTTTTCTTTAGAAAAATCAAATCTGTACCTTCATTTGGAATTTATAATCCTTTTTCCTTACAAAATGACAATTTTTTGTAGTTGGAAATCAATGCATGGAACATTAAATTTCATTAAGTAATTGGAATTTACTATTCTTTCAAACATATATACTAAGTTTATTAAGTAAATATATGAATTATAGATTTAAATATTTTATTATAAACTTCAAATATATGTTTAGAAAATGATATCTATGTTTTGTTTTTATTTTTAAAATGATTTTATTTTAAAAAATATTCTATGTACATTCCTATGTCTAGGAATTTCATTGAATAATTGGAATTTTGCTACTTTTTCAAGGTATATATATTAGGTTTTGTAGGTAAACATTTTTTTTCTTTGTAATTGATTTGTTTTGTGACTTTAAATATTTTCTTATTATAATAATCTATTTTTAAGGTCACGACCAAGTCAGTACACCAAATTGGTGTATGAGACCCCCTTGTTTATGGGACAAGGGACCCCCCTCCGCTCAGCGATTTGACTGGTAAAGTCTACAAAGGTATACATACCCTACCCCCTCTGGATTTGAACCAGTGACCTCTTAAGAGGAAACACATGTTCTTAACCATTAGGCCCACTCACGCTGTATTAACTTCAAATATATATTTAGAAAATGATATCCATGTTTTTTATTTTAAAAATGTCATCTATGTATCAACATTTGTTTAATTAGCAAACTTAAATCCATTTTATTAATAAAATATTTCTTTTTTTTATTTGTTTTGTAGCTTTAAATATTTTCTTATTAACTTCAAATATATGTTTTGAAAATGATATCCAATTTTTTATTTTTAAAATGCATGTATGTATAACACTTGTTTAATTAAAACTCAAATCCATTTTTTTTAGTTTTTTTTTTTTTCCTTTGCATGAAGAAGTTTTAAGAGTATTCAAATTATTCTTTTACCCTTTTAAATATTCCCTATATTGTTTGCTTGCATTATGGTAAGGCTTCTATTAAATGAAGTATTTCCATACTGTAAAATCATATCGACTAAAATTAAAGCATTTTTCCTCTCTTTGATTTGTGATTTTTTGAAAAACAAAGTCTATATTGCTTTATTTTACATTTAAAAGAAAGAGAACGGAAGGAGAAGGAGTGGGTGAAGTAGTAAGAGAAGAAAACATATGAAAATATGTAAAAGAAGGGTGCATGAAGAAAGATAGTAGGAACCCTAAAGTGAACAAATGAGGGTGAGAGTTCATTATAATATAGAGAAGTCCTATGATGGGTGCATTGTGTTCAAAACACCATGAAGACCATACTTTAAAGGCTTAAGCATGAAGTTCATTCCATTTTTATCATTTTACTTAAACCATAAACAATTTGTTGCAACAACCAAGATTACAAGAAGAAACACCATGCACAAGTACACAAGAAGTATCCTGGGAAACCCTTTTCAACAAGGGAAGAAAACCTAACCAATCCTTTGCTATATTCTTCATGAGAAAGACCTCCCACACCATAAACCTAGCACACAAAAGGGTGCTTACAAAACCCTAGAATACTAGCGCCCAAGAGAGGTGCACACTTTTCCCAAGAACAAGTACTTGATGAAATTTCCAAACTTACACTTGTGTTATGATTCCTCAATGGGGAATTTACCTTTATTTATATTAGATTGAACCTATCAACAATAGTGTCTATTGGCACAACAGGGCCGACCTCAATAACTCACAATATAATTAATAAATACCATATTAATTATCTTTTACATTAATTATCTTTCACTTTATGGGGGGGCCGACCTTTACCCTTTACATCACAAATAGGGTTACAGGTAAATCTGACTCTTGAATAATATAGCAAGGGATCTCATACACCCACTAGTTCTCAACCACTAGGGGCACATCCATCTATGCTCAGCCACAGGGATGTCCACATCTCTATATCACTACGTCTCACAGGAGAAGCACACTCACTAGTGCTCATCCACTAGGATCACATTCACTTGTGCTCAGCCACAGACACATCCAATTCAACTGATCTCTTTCTCATTGCGTCTCACAGGAGAACTATCTGGAGTATCACATCATCTCAACTCTCTGCACAGAGGATGCCAATACATTGGTTCATCTTGTCTCAGAGAGAACGATACACCCAACTCATGGGATTCCCCACACAGGGGCACACAACATTCCATCTTCGTCTCAGAGAGGAACCACACACCCAACTCATGGGATTCCCTACACAAGGGCACGCAACATTCCATATTCATCTCAGAGAGGAACCACACACCCAGCTCATGGGCTTCATAACCTCACACAGGGGCACAATGTTCTAGTCTCATAGAGGAACCACACATCCATCTCATGGGCACACCCAACTCATGGGCTCTCTCTCAGGTTGAATCACTCAATATGTGTTATGGAGGATGTCTCACGTAGTTGTAATCATCAACACTCCCTCTCAGCTAGGGAGGCATTCTCCACCAAGACAAGTCTCTCACGAAAGTACTCAAACTTCATCTTGGCAAGTGGTTTGGTGAAGATGTCTGTAATCTGCTCATGGGTAGGAAGGTACTGCACGTGTATTATTTTCCTCTGCACCATGTCTCTAATATAGTGATATTTTATCTCGATGTGTTTCGATCTATCATGAAACATAGGGTTCTCATAGAGCTTCACACAACTCTGGTTATCACAATGGATAGTAGTAGGATCCATCTCATGATCAAATAAATCAGTCAGAAGTTTGTGAAGCCAAGTTGCTTCGCGGACTACCACACTCAATGTTATGTACTCTGCCTCTGCGGTACTCAATGCCACTGAGCTCTGTTTCTTTCTGCACTAGTGATCCAATCAATTGTTTGTACAAGTGTGGATCAATCTCTCATGAATCGACATCACTCATCTTCTTCAAATCTATCACCATTGTTGTAGGCATGGATTTGCATTCTGTCATACCGAACTTTTTCAATATCTCCATAGTATATTTTCCTTAACTCAAGAAAATATCATCTGTCCTCTTCCATACTTCTAGTCCCAAGAAGTAATGCATCAAGCCTAAATCCTTCATCTCAAATTTTGTTTTCAAGGCTTGTTTTCATTCAAAAATGAGTCTTTTTGAATTGATGAGGAAAATTTCGTCCAAATATAGGACCAATATTAAGCACTCGTTGCCATCAATATGATAATATAGGTTTGGATCAACAACACTCTTGCCGAAGCCTAAACTCATCAATAATCCATCCATTTTCTCGTAAAAAGCACGAGGTGGTTGCTTTAGTCCAGGGCTTTCTTCAACCCACACACATGATATTTTTTGTTGTGTATAATGAATCCTTCTCATTGCTCGATATAAACTTCTTCCTCAATTTCACCATTGAGAAAGGTTGTCTTTACATCCATCCGATGTAGCTTCTAACCCATGGAAACAACTAGTGCAATGATGGAACGAATGGAAGTGTATTGGGCTATTGGAGCAAAAGTCTCATCATAGTCAACTCCCTCTACTTGTGAGAACCCTCTGGCTACAAATATCGCTTTGTATTTCTCGATGCTTCCATCAACTGCATGCTAGATTTTATAAATCCATTTGGAAGTCACTACAGACTTTCCCTTTGGTCTCGGAACAATGTCCCATACATCATTTTTCAATATAGAATGATATTCATATGTCATGGAATCTTGCCATACATGTTCACCTGAAGCTTCTCCATGAAAAGAAGGCTCATAGTCAATGATGTGGCTCATGGTTGATAGGTAGCTTGAGAATCTCTTTGGTCTCTTTCTTTCTCTGGTTGTCTCTTGAGGGGTTGTATGTCCCTCTGCTTCCTGTAGAGTTTGTCAGACCCAAGCAGGCCTTTTATTGTAAATTTGTTGAAAATGCACATAATAGATCTAGCTAAACAATAATACACACATTCACAGAGAGAATTTGAGAAAGAAGAAGAAGGAGAGAACGAATAGAAGAATTATCATTAACCGTTGTGAATAATGAATAATTTACACATGATATACTATGTATAGCTCAATGAGTGTGCACCGGAGGAGAACCAATGTGCCATAGTGGTGGTCTAGAGTGATCTGGACACACACCAACAGTTACGAGAGTGAATTTCCACCTAGTCTAGTCTCTCGGGCAATTACAGGAGTGAACTGCCACCTAGTTGAGTTAACTAGTCAACTAGTCTTTAGTTAACTGACTGAACAAAGAGTAGTGAGTTAATTCAGGAAATCAAGGGTAATGCACCAGTTTGGTGATGATCCCAAGGAAAGTGTGCATTAGTTGGTGATGATCCCAATGTTGCATAGTGACAAAACCAATGCAACATCTAAACTCGACTCAACTAGTCAAACTGAAGTGTCAATTGAAAGACAATATTCTCCAGGTGGAATATTCTCCCCTAAAATATAGGAGACTGGATAATGACTAATTATGACTAATAAAAAAGGAAAAACCTTAGGAAAAATAAATCCCAGGTGTGTGTGAAGTAACTCCAACACCCGTCGAACATCACTATGGTGAAAATAAAGAATGGATCCCGGAAACGAGGCCAAGTTAGGTACACAAATACAAAAGATACATTGAAATAAAGTGAGTAAAGAGGGAAAACCTCATGGGAAACCCCCCCCCCCCTCAAGGAACAATGTATGTAAAAAGAATAACTACATTTTCTAGGCAACTGTGTCCTTCACTCCAAGATGACTTCGTATAGAATGGAATTTCTGCTCAGTGAAGGTCTTGGTGAAGATGTTTGTCGTATGTTCTGCTGAAGGACATAACTATAATTCGATGATCCCCTCGTGTACTAAGTCCCGGATGTAGTGCATGTGGATCTCGATGTGCTTTGTCTGCTGCCTCTGAACTAGATCTCTGCAGAACTTCAGAGTGCTCTGGTTGTCACACCAGATGATGATCGACAAATGAAACTGAATGCCCAACTTAGTGAGAAAATGTTGTAGCCACATAGCCTGACTGGTTATCTTAACTACCCATCTGTACTCTACCTTGACTAAAGATAGAGAAATGGCAGCTTGCTTCTGGCTTGACCAACAGATAGGCCCAAAACCAAGACTGAGTGAGTAACCAGATGTGGACTTGCGATCAGTGCTATCGCCAGCCCAGTCAGAATCAATAAACCCAATGAGATCTAATGTAGAATATGCTGCAAAATGAATCCCAAAGGTGATGGTTCCTTGTACGTATCAAAGGATATGCTTTGCAGCCTTCCAATGTAGCTCATGCGGCTCCTACATGAACCTGGAAACTACACCAACTGCATAGGAGAGGTCTGGTCTGGAGTGTGTGAGATACAACAATCTACCCACTAGTTGTCTATACCGTGTGTTGTCAACCAATGGAGTCTCCCCGCCATCATCAAGTTTGACTTCTGATAGGAAAGGAGTCGGAGCAGACTTGCAGTTTTCCATGTGAAATATCTCAAGGAGATCTCGTGCATACTTGACCTGAGACAGTTTGATGCCTAATGCATCCTGACTGATCTCCAGTCCAAGGAAGAAGTGTAGAGGACCCATGTCTATCATCAAAAACCTATCATGTAGAATCCTCTTGACTGCAGCAATTGCTGAAGTCGAGCAATCGGTGATCAACAAATCATCAACATACATAACTAAAAGTAGAAGTGAATCATCCCTCCTGAGCATGTAGACATTCGGGTCTTATTTACAATGTACAAAGTTCTATGACAACAGGTAGGAGTCCATATTGGCATACCATGCCCTCAGAGCCTACTTGAGGCCATAAAGGGACTTCTTCAGTCGACAGACCAAAGATGAGTCTTGCATAAATCCCTAGGGTTGCTCCATGTAGATCTCCTTAGAGAGATCGCTATGAAGAAATGCATTCTTCATGTCCATCTGATGGACTTCCCATCCTTTGGCTGCCACAATGGAAAGTGCCAATCGTATGGAATCCATCTTCGCTATTGGAGCAAAGGTCTCATCATAGTCAATACTATGAATCTGTTGAAAGCATTTGGTGACAAGCCTGGCTTTGTATCCTCTAATATGTCCATCCGTTGCACGCTTGGTCCTGTAGACCCATTTGCATCTGATAAGTTTCCTCCTAGAAGGAAGGGGAACCAGATCCCAAGTCTAGTTCTCGAGGAGGGAGTTGTACTCCTTCTGCATGGCGGATTCCCAAAAGGGATTTCCTGCAGCCTCACCATAAGATTGTGGATCTGAAGACTGAACCAAGGAAATATTCCTGGAGGGCAATGGTTCAGTGGCAATGAGTGCAAAAGGAGGCTCCTCGAAATCAGATTGATTCCTCCTAGTATCGGCTGGATCACCAACGAGATCCCCTACAT
Organism: Picea engelmannii; assembly: GCA_009831015.1. Taxonomy (NCBI): domain Eukaryota; kingdom Viridiplantae; phylum Streptophyta; class Pinopsida; order Pinales; family Pinaceae; genus Picea; species Picea engelmannii. The sequence goes on along the minus strand of ML784662.1, from coordinate 317,189 downwards.
CCTGAAGAGTAGTATGTTCCCACTTGGGCCTCTTCTCTGGTTCTGCAATTGCATCTGGATGCTCTGACTCTGCATCTGACTGTATTGACTCTGAATCTGAATCATCTAAGTCCTCTGAATCAAAACTCTCATCTGAAGAAGAGTTGACATGTGCATGCTCATCATCTCGAACATGTGGAATAATGAAGGTGTCTACATGCGGCTACTGAGGTGCATGCGAGACACTTTCATTGAATTGGACACTTCGCTCAATGATGAGCCAGGCTGAGGAAAGATCAATAAGCCTATATCCCTTCACGTCATTAGGATATCCAAAAAAAATGCACTCAGTGCTCTGTGGATCAAGTGCCTTCCTCTTTTCAGAAGGAATCTGGGCCCATGCATGTGAACCGAAAATACGAAAGTGGGTCACTTCCGGTTTGAGGCCGCTCCAAGCCTCGTAGGGGGTCTTATCCTTGACATATCTATGGGGAGATCTATTTTGTATGTATGTTGCACAATTAAGTGCTTCGGCCCATAGTCTTTGTGGTAGTGGCTTTGCATGCAGCATGCAAGATGCCATCTCCTTTAGAGATTTTTTTTTCCGCTCAGCAACTACGTTTTGTTGCAGAGTATAGGGAACTATGTGTTGCAACTGAAGCCCTGCCTCATGGAAAATATTATGGATCTCATGATTTACATACTCTCCCCCATTATCAGTTCATAGGACTTTGATCTTCTTTCCAGATTGTGTCTCAACCAAGGCTTTGAAATATTTTAGGTGTTGAAAGAACTCATATTTTTGCCTAAGAAAGTAGATCCATGTAAAACGTGAGAAATCATCAACAAAAATGAGAACAAGCCTCGCTTTGTTTATGGATGGATGCGAAAGAGGACCCATAAGGTCATTGTGGATCAAATCTAAAGGTGCAAAAGCTCATTGGGACTTTCCTTTGTCGAATATCTCTTGAGGGTGTTTTCCGAAAACACATCCCTCACATACTCCCTTGGAGAAATGGATGTCTGGTATACCATCAACCAATATTTTATTGCTAGGATATTTCACTTATATGAAATTCAAATGTCCAAACCTTTCGTTTCATATCCTACTACTTTCATCAGCATGAGTAAGCAGTAAAGTAGAATCAGGTTCAATGAATTCAAAAAAAGTATACAATCTCGACTGATTATTTACATCACCGGTAGCAACCCCGAAGTTGGTTTTCATGTCATAGATGTCCACAAAATTTGGTGTGAATATGAATTTCTTTCCGGTGCCAGAATCCGTTATATGATACACAGAGAAAAGGTTGATGGAAAGTTTGGGAACGTGCAACACATTCTCGAAGCTTGCATTGGTGAGTTCAATCCTTCCTTTGCCGGTGACTTCGACAGAAGAGTTGTCCCCCATCATAATAGGAGGAGCTTTGCATGCATCCAATGAAGAATAGACTTCTTCTGAGGCATCCATGTGATGTGATGCTCCTGAATCTATGATCCAAGCATCAGGAGAGGAGTTGATGGCAATCAAGGCATGGATAGAATTTCCTTTCTTGGAATTCAGATATTTTGTCTTCTTCTTCTTGGAACCCTCATGGATGCGATCTCCAAGGTTGTTTTGCTGAAGTATTTAAGACATCAGATATATTTTTTTTGCATGAATGCAGATTCCGAATGGAATCCTTTGTGATAGTACAAGCATTTCTCCCATTTTCTTCCCTTTTCCCCTTTGGATCCAGAGGCATTTGTGAAGGGTTTTGTGTACCCTTCCTTCTTCGGATGTGCATGAGCTTTCCGTTTATATTTATCTTTAGATTTCTGATATTTTTGGCTGCCATCATGCACAGTGAGTGCATGCACCTTTGGGCCTTTGATTGTGCCCATGTGGATGAGCTTGGTTTGCTCTTGTGTCAGGGATTCGATAAAGTCCTCAAGAGAAGGCAATTTCTAGGTGGCTTCAAAGGTGTATCTAATAGTATGGAATGTGGATACGAATACAGAGAATTCAAGACCAAGCTTGGAGAGAATGGTGAGAACCATTTGTTTTTCCTCCTTCGATTTATCAACCCAGTAAGCTTTGAATTGTGATAGTAAATCCTTGAATTTTGTAAAGAAATATTGGATATTATCGAAGCTTTTTGGATCCAATGTGAGAAGATCCACCTCTAGCATGTGTCCCCTCATATCATCATGTTTTCAAAAGATCCCTTCCAAGGTGGTCCAGGCTTCATTGGGAGTCTTACAGGAAGATATGTGAAAAAGGATATCAGGAGAAATAAGACTGCAAATTGTTCTGAGTGCCTCATCCATGCGATTTAAATACTTGGATTTTTCTATGGATGATCTTAGTTTTGTATCTGTATTCAAGGTTAACCTGTACAACCCTTTGGTTAGGATATGTATGGCTATTTTCTCCTTCCATGCAAAATAGTTGTAAGGTGTAAGAATGAATTCTTTTTGGAAATCCATATTTCCGCTGTCTTCAATCTTTTGTACCTGCAAACAATTTTGGTGTAGCTTTTGCTTAACATTCTGTTGGCTCTGATACCATGTAAATGTGTTGAACCTACACAGAATAAATCTATCTAAACAATAATACACACATTTGCAGAGAGAATTTGAGAAAGAATAAGAAGGAGAGAAAGAATAGAAGAATTATCATTAACCGTTGTGAATAATGAATAGTTTACACATGATATACTTTGTATAGCTCAATGAGTGCACATTGGATAAGAACCAATGTGCCATAGTGGTGGTATAAAGTGATATGGACACACACCATCAGTTATGGGCGTGAACTGCCACCTAGTCTATTTTCTCAGGCAGTTACGGGAGTGAACTGCCACCTAGTTGAGTTAACTAGTCAACTAGTCTTCAGTTAACTGACTGAACAGAGAGTAGTGAGGAGGAGTTAAATCAGGAAATCGAGGGTAATGCACCATTCTGGTGATGATCCCAAGGAAAGTGCACATTATCTGGTGATGATCCCAATGTTTCATGGTGACAAAACCAATGCAGCATCTAAACTCAACTCAACTAGTCAAACTGAAGTGTCAACTGAAAGAGAATATTTTCCAGGTGGAATATTCTCCCCTAAAATATAGTGTTAGGATATTTAGACACTTAGGAGTTAGTTAAGATCTACTTGGTATAATGTGTCATTAGGTAAAAGTGTGTTTCTTTAGTATCCATTTGTAGTTAGGAAATCTGACGATCACGATATGTTCCCGACATAGAGTGATCCGACGGTTCATACTCTCCTCGATCTTAACGGCCATTGATCCGTGGCTTAAAAATCGATTGGTCCATGATCTCTATTTAAAGAGCATGGGGGGTCATTTTTCGATGATCGATTGTGAGAAACTCCTTTGTAAAATCTCTTTGTAATCTTTTTCTTTTGCATTAATAAACTGCTCCAAGTGGTCGCGTTGGTTGGGGCCGTGGATGTTTCCCCATAGGGGTTTTACCACATGAAAAAAATCGGTGTGTTGATATTTGATCTAGTTATTTGAGTGTTTACTGAAGGTGTTCGTCCTCTGTTGGAATACCTGTGTTGTCAAACATGGTATCAAAGCCTGTTTGAAGACCCGCTCCTATTGTAGATCGAGATCGTGAAGCCGATTTGCCTCATCTCCATTTTATATCATTTCTATACAGTTATGGGCCAAGAGGATTGTTCCATTGCGTCTGGATCACTCGTTTCAGTCAAGAACAATTTTCGTTTCACTTGAAAAGGTTTCTGTTTGCCCAAGATACGACCATTACAGTCAGATCTGAAGGTATAAAGCCTGAATACACATTTTTAAAATTTTTGCATTTATGGGTTGCTACTCTTTTAGATCTGCATATTCTCTTTGCCATGCGCCCTGTGCGATCTCGAAAAATCAGAAACAGATAGGAAAAGGTGCATCTTCCGGGTAAGCTAACCGAGATCTAACCCTTGTTGTCATTAAGAAGCGAAAAAAATTTCTTGTGTGAAAATAGATTGTTTTGAGCACGCTCTCCAAGGCCGTGATTTTTTTGAGCACGCTCTCTAAGTCCATTTTCAACAACAACAACAACAACAACAATAAAAATAAAAACAAAAACAACCCCAATCCTCCTTCTGAACATTACAATATGTTTTGCTAGACCATTTGGTTAAAAGTTGACTTATTAAGTAAGAGGTCTTGAGTTCAAGTCTCTCTTTTGTTACTTTTTTTGAAAAAGTTCATGCTAAAATTGTGAAGTGTATTTCACTTCAAGTATAAAAATGAATCACTATAAGCAACTTTAATATTTTATTTTAGAGTTATTTATTTTGCATGCAACTTTTTTGTTATAAAGTAACTTCATTGTAAAAGTGATGCCCACTTCATAAAGCAACTTACACTATCACGTGGTCATTTGGTTACCGTTTATGCCTTTTTTTAAAAGGGAATAACTCTCACAACTGAAGTCCATTTTGTTGGTATGTTTACAACAGCGTGTGCTTGTCATTGATGGCAAGAACATAAGGCGGAGCATGAGGAAGTGAATGGAGATCAAAAGCTCAGAAGAGATGGCGCGATAAAACTCAGATCAAATCGAGACTGTTTATGCCTTTTTTTTAAAGGGCATAACCCTCACATCTGAAGTCCATTTTGTTGGCATGTTTACAACAGAGTGTGCTTGTCATTGATGGCAAGAACAGAAGGCGGAGCATAAGGAAGTGAATGGAGATCAAAAGGTCAAAAGAGATGGCGTGATAAAACTCAGATCAAATCGAGACTGTCGAATATGCATGACAGATCAACGACAGGGATGCATTGCGGGGAGCGAAAGCTGAATTAAACTACTCCCCAGTTACAATCCTGCAATCTGTCTAGATCATAAAATCTCATAGCTTCGAATATCTATGACTATGGTTGATCCAACAAACAATGTGTTTAAGTCATATTAAATCATGACCGTAGGATGCGCAATCACCAAATCTACGGCAGGGATGAATTGTGGAGATTGAAAGGAGAATTAAACATCATGCTTGTTCCCATCTCGCAATTAGTCAAGGCCGTCCAATATTATAGCTTTGAAGATCAACGATTGTGGTTAACTCACCAATAGCGCACATCTTCCCATTGCACAGTTGGGTGATGAGTTAAAACACTCGCAGATTGTGGTTGCACAATCATTCTTGATCGTGGATCTGTTCTAAGAAACTTCACAACCATTGGATCATTTTTGAGTGGAAGGATAGAATAAACGAGAAAATTTTTTGAGAATTCGATTATGTGAACTCCTGTTAGCCGTCGAATCACTTTCAAGTGGAAGGACAGGATAAGCCAACAAAGCTGCATCGTAGAAAGATTGAGTCGTTGATATGAGAACATGATCGACGAACAACGTTTAGTTCGGGTCTAAAGATGCGAGGAGGTTACACTCAGGAAAGTTTGAGATTTGAAATTCCTAGAATGAAAATTTCCGTTAGTTGTCAGATCAATTTTGAGTGGAAGGACAAGATAAGCTAGCAAAGTTGCATCACAGAAAGATCGAGTCATCGATCCAAGATCCTGATCGAACGAGCAACATTCACTTCGGATCTAAAGTTTCAAGGAGGTTACACTCAAGAATGTTTGAAGTGTGAAATACTTGAAGCCCGGAAATTCAAAATGAATAATGTCCATTGGATTTGGAGGACAAACGAGGACCGTTGGATCAGGGTTGTTGGTCACGCAACATACCACATCGACAGACCATGTCAGCAGACCACGTCATGAAAAGTGCATATTGGCAGACCACGTCAGAAGTCCACGTCAGCAAGGACACGTGGCACAGTCAGAGAACGACAAGTGTCAAGTTGAAATCAACATTTCAGGTATGTGCAAATCATGAATCTGAGTGACACATGGCAGCTTCTCGACTCGTGACACGTCATCGAGTGACACAAGAGTTTCTTCACTCCGGGAGTTTTGCTTTGGGATTTTTACCACTAGAAAATGACAAAAGCTTCGAAGTCCTGAATGTCGAAGTCTCGAAGTGGACATGAGACGTCCGATCTAAAAGATCACTTTGGGAGAACTCTCATCCGTCGATCTACTCCAGTGGAAGGATAGCATAAGTTTAAATCTACGAAGTCCGGAGACGTGAAAGGATCGTGACCGTTGATCCGAAAGGGACACTCGTCGTTGGATCATGGACTCCGAGTGAAATGGTTCAGGAGCAAGAAGAGTTTGAGAATCGAAACTCCCGAAGCCCGAAAGGTGAAATCAATCTTGTCCATTGGTTTAGAGGGCCACATGTCACTTGATCGTTGAGATTGAGGATCGCATGGACAAAGGAAAGAAGGCAGAGTCGTCGATTGAAGAGGACAAATGTCAGCAGATCTTCCATTTCAGAAGATATCCAGTCAGTAGCAACAGGGTTTGAGATCTGAAACTCCTAGAGCCTGGATCACGAAGTAAATCTCAGTTGTTGATGTAGGAAGGTGAGCTCTAGTCCGCAGACTTGAGAGGACAGATCTGAACCGTTCGTTCAGGAGCACCGACAAGATTGTAAGATCGATGATCGTGCTCTGTTGCGGGGCCAGAACATGCTCGAGTCTTAATTTTTCGTGAGCGGGCCATAATTGAAACCATGGTTTAGGAGAAAGGATGCATGGAGGCTCATAGTGAATTGTGGGGTGAAAAGAGGGTTGCCCTCAAACCGCCTATGCATGTGCCCACAATTGCATGGTCACATGAATCTCATAGACCAAGGTCATATCGTGAAATAGATCCAACGCTCACTAGATAGAAATCGGGAAGCACCTTTTGAATTGGCCCCTGGTCACCATCGATGTTCATGTGAAAGGAAGGGGCTTAGCCAGAAAATCTAGCGCCCACTTTGTAGATTTCTCAGAAAGGGAAAAGGTGCCAAAGGGATGAACGCGCGAAAGTTTTTCTCAGTAACTGCCAGAACGAAGTGATTACATCTGCCAAAGAATTCGAGGAGATGTAGGGTGAATGCCAGAGGATATGAAGATTCTCGAGGTAACTGCCAATGGAATGAAGACTGGTTATTTAGACAATTGACAGATGGAAATGCATCGAAGACTATAACTGCCAAAGAAGCCAAAGAAACTCAGGATAACGACCACTAATGAAGAAAAAACTCAGGATGATCGCTAGACAGGATGAAGAGTTGAGTGTATGCCTTGGAAGAGGACTTGGCATGATAAATATGTGCAAAACAGAGAAGAGAAGGTGGTTGTTGTAGAGATTTATTCATGCGGGTAGAAGCATATTGTGTGCAAGAGATGAAATGCACAGAAGATGCGTAGCACATTGAATGGAAATAATACACAAAGCATAAAGTGCAGAAGAAAGAGACGGGACATATATGCTTATCTGAGAGAGGAAGAGAAAGTTGAGGTGCACATGTAGAGACAAAGCAGAAGAACAAAAAGCTCTAGGAGATGCGATAAGGAAGACATTGATGCAGGCAAAACAATGCAGTGCAACAGAACAATGATGAGACTGGTAAGCCTTTTGACAAACAATGTATCACTGTAATAAGTTTCAGAAAAACAAATATTTATATTTCAGGGTGGTAGGGAGGTGCTAGGGAGGACTAAGGACTAGTGTCCTCAAAGTTTCAAGTGGGTGCTTGAACACAGGGAGTTGTAGCTTCCATCTGGTTGAAGCCAGATAAACCAAGGTGGCAGGGTGGTGCAAGGGAGAACTATTGTTCTTTGTTATACAGGTTGGTGCCTATGTAACTAGAAGTTGGTGCTTCCATCCAGTTGGTGCTGGAATACTCGGGGAGTTGGTGCTTCCTTCTAGTGGGTGCTAGAGAAACTAGGGAGTTGGTGCTTCCTTCTATTGGGTGCTAGAGAAACCAGAGAGTTGGTGCTCTTAGAAAGTTGTAGCTTGTAAAATAGAGGTTGTAGCCTCAAGAGGAGTTGGATCTCCCAATAATGATAATGTACAGAAAATAAAGATTACTTATCATATCAAGAAGAAGAGGTTTTTCCCTTTATGGGTTTCCTTAGGAAATATCTGTCTTTGTATATTTCATGCATGTGATTGATGTTGAATATTCTATTGTTTACCTCACTGCATTATTGTGATCGTCATTGAGTGTTCTGTAAAGAGTTTGAAATGGGCACGATTGTTTAAGCACAATAATAACTGATTCACCCCCCACCCTCTCAGTTGTGCAACAATTGGTGTCAGATCCAGTTCCCTTTATTTAAGGGTAGATCCTAGAGCTTAAACATGACTAGCTAGGGAGGAACTTCAACCAATAAGGCCCCCCTATTCAATGGATCAAACTTTGGCTTCTAGAAAGTTAGGATGAGAACCTACATAATGGCTTTAGGTGCAGATGTATGGGATGTGGTAGAGACTGGTTATGTAAAGCCGGTTGTACTAGCTTATAAAGATGACAAGCTAGAATTCAGCTTCAATGCTAAGGCTATGAATGTTATTCTGAGTGGGCTTGCAGAAGCAGAATTTGTAAAAGTTATGCACTTAGATTTTGCCAAAGCAATGTGGGACAAACTCATTAGCAATTATGAAGGTAATGAGAAGGTAAAGGATGTCAAGATTCAAACCTACAGATTACAGTTTGAACAACTAAATATGAATGAGAATGAGACAGTTAATAAAATTTTCTTAAGAGTTGAGGAACTAGTAAATGCAATGAAAGCACTTGGTGAAAAAATTGAGGAAGCCTCTTTAGTTCAGAAAATTTTGAGATCTCTGCCAGATAGATTCAACCCAAAGGTCTCTTCTATAGAAGAACTTAATGATCTAAAATCTTTGGCTTTTGATCAACTTCTTGGAACGTTGACTGCATATGAAATGAGGATAGGTAAATATAAATCCACCACTAGAGAAGCTTCTTTTAAAGAAGATAAGAATGAGGAATCTGAGCCTGATGAAATTGAAACAAAATTTGTGAGAAGACTAAAGAAAGGATCATGCAAGTATCAAGGTAGGTTTACCTTCAAGTGTTTTAACTGTGGAAATATAGGTCACTTTTCATCTAAGTGTCCACACAAAAGGAAGGACCAGAACTCTGAAGGTGAAGAGAAGTACAAATCCAAAATATTTGATAAAAAGAAAAGTTTATGTGTAAACAATGATGACTCTTCAGAAGACACAGATAGTGACTCTTCCTGTGAAGATAAGGTAAATGAATTCGTGCTTATGGCCAAAGAGGATTATGATAATAAAATCACAGGAAGTGATGTTAATGATGAAGAAGTTGTGGTTGACTTGGAAGGAGAACTGATCAGCGCTTTGAAAGAGATTGATAGACTTAGACTTAAGAAGAGAAAACAAAAAAAATTGTTGATGCAGTTTGAAAGGAATGGTAAAAAACTAATTGAAGACTTTGTTTTACTAAAAGTGGAATTAGTAGAGACAAAGAAAATCAAAGACATTCTGAAACAATAGTTATCAAAAAAGAATGCAAGATGTGAAGCTATGGAAGAAGAAGTAGTGAAAACTAGGAAAGAGTTGGAGAAGTTTCAAGCCTTGTATCACCGGAATATATCAAACATAAAAACCTTAGAAGGATTAGCCACCATTTTGAATCAGCAAAGGAATCCAAAGTTGAAAACCAGTTTGGGTTATGAAGAGGGATCAGGTAGTGGTCAGCCAAGCAACAAAGCATCCATCAAGTTTGTCAAATCTACAACCAATGACAACAACAAACCTACATACACAAAGGAATATAATCATCTGTCGAGGAGTAAAGGAAAAGGTGCCAGAACTGAATCTGTAGATCAAATAAATAATACACCCTCTGCTCAAGGAAATCATCGGCATGGAAGAAATCGACCTGCTCAAAGAAGACAACCATTTTCCAAGTACAAAGATTTTTTCTATGGATATTGTTTCTATTGTTCTAACTTTGGCCACAAAGCTGTAAATTGTTCCTTAAGGTTTATACATGAGCAATCAAGACACCCAAGGAATAAATATCTGCCACAACAAAGTATGAGACAGCTAAGTAACAAACAACCACAGATTGCAAATTGTCAAATTAAGTTTAGAGACATGCAACTGAGGAGGTCAAGAAATAATGAACAGTCAATGAGTAGACAACGTTGCAACAATCACTTTGACCTATTGAACAATGAGGTTGAATTCCATAATTGTCATAACTTCGGTCACAAATCTACAAACTGCTATCTGGAGAATTACAAAGCAGATCCAAGGATAAAGCTCTTTGCTAGAAATGCCAGCACATGGAAAAAGAAAGATAGTGAAAAATGTGGTCTAGTACTTTCAACTCAAAAACAAAAGGACTCCTGGAATATAGACAGTGGATGTTCCAAGCACATGACTGGAGACAAGGATAAGCTTTTGTCTATGAGCAAAAGAAAAACAGGAAATGTGACATTTCAAGAAGATATTAAGGTAAAAAATGTAAACTCAGGACAAGTGGTGGATAAAGGCATAAGAACGGATAATGATGTTGATAGTGAATCCTCCCATGCAAGAAAAGAAGAAGTGGAAGAATAATCATGTCATAAGCTAGAAGAAGAAGTTGTGAATCTTAGAAATAAGGTTGAGAAGTCAAACACTCAAATTAAGTTCTTGAACAGTTCCATGATCCTGGATGAGATCTTGGATAGTCAGAGATCACCAAATGACAAATCTGGTCTTGGATACAACAAGGAAGAAATCAATACTCCTAAGAAACCTGATGCAAGTCCTTCATTTATAAAGGGTGAAGACAAGTCTGACACAAGTCCTTCATTTGTAAAAAGGGAAAGTAGGTATGACTCAGGTTCTTCAGGTTCAAAGAATGAAAGCAATACTGCAATATTTAGAAGATCAGATCAAGGAAGACATCCATAAGCTAATCATACACCTCAAAGTAAGTTTAGACGAGAGACACCTTCATGGATGAATCAAAGGAGGTATGAGAGTGTTTGTAATGGTTCTTGTTTTCTCTTATGATGGATATGGTCATAAAAGCCTTGGATTGTAGGCATCATGAGAAATATATATAGATAGATAGATATGTTACAATTGTGCAATGTTCCAGTAGGACAACAACATCCCTAAGAAACACAAGGGGCGTCATTCAATTATGACAAGAAAAGGTTGATGAAGGAGTCCCAGTAAGAGAGGTGAGCAATATCAAGTTTGCTACAGAGGACATAGCTGAAGCTAAAAAATGAACAGGTCCTAGAATCAGAAGGAGAAGACTCTGAGCTAGATACAAATAATCTGCAGGACTCAAATAAGAGAATCCATCCTATTAGGGGGAGTATGTATTGGTTGAATATATGATACCTCTGAAATGTACTGCAACAACTCAGGGGGAACATGTTTTCTTTAACATTGATGTCAAAGGGGGAGAAAAGGAGTGGTCTAGATGCTACAGTTGGAGGTCTAAGTAGAAAAGTGCAGTCCTTCAGGGTTGCCATCAATGCCAAAGGGGGAGATTGTTGGCATGTTTACAGCAGAGTGTGCTTGTCATTGATGGCAAGGACAAAAGGCGGAGCAAAAGGAAGCGAATGGAGATCAAAAGCTTAGAAGAGATGGCGTGATAAAACTCAGATCAAATCAAGACCATCAAATTTGCAAGCTAGATCAACGACAGGGATGCATTGCGGGGAGCGAAAGCTAAATTAAACTAATCGCCAGTTACAATCCCGCAATCTATCTAGATCGTCAGATCTCATAGCTTCGAAGATATACGACTATGGTTGATCCAATAAACAATGCGTTTAAGTCATATTAAATCATGATCGTCGGATGCGCAATCGCCAAATCTACAGCATGGATGAATTGCAGAGATTGAAAGGAGAATTAAACATCGTGCTTGTTGCCATCCCGCAATTAGTCAGGACCATCCGATCTTATAGCTTCGAAGATCAATGATTGTGGTTAAATCACCAATAGTGCACATCTTCCCATTGCGGAGTTGGATGATGAGTTAAAACACTTGCAGATTGTGGTTGCGCAGTCATTCTTGATCGTGGATCTGTTCTAATAAACTTCACAACCATTGGATCATTTTTTAGTGGAAGGACAGGATAAGCGAGAAAAACGTTTGAGAATTTGATTATGCAAACTCCCGTCAGTCGTCGGATCACTTTCAAGTGGAAGGAAAGGATAAGCCAACAAAGCCGCATCGCAGAAAGATCGATTCATTGATTTGAGAACATGATTGACGAACAACATTTAGTTCGGGTCTAAAGATACGGGGAGGTTACACTAAGGAAAGTTTGAGATATGAAATTCCCGTAATGCGAATTTTCGTCAGTCGTCGGATCAATTTCGAGTGGAAGGACAGGATAAGCTAGAAAATCTACATCACAGAAAGATCGAGTCATCGATCCAATATCCTTATCGAACAAGAAGCATTCACTTCAAATCTAAAGTTGCGAGGAGGTTACACTCAGGAATGTTTGAAATGTGAAATACCCGAAGCCTGGAAATCCAAAATGAATAATGTCCGTCGGATTTGGAGGACAAAAGAGGATCGTTGGATCAGGGTTGTTGGTCACGCAGCAGACCACATCGAATGACCAGGTCAGTAGACCACGTCAGCAAAAGGGCATAGTGGCAGACCACGTCAGAAGTCCACGTCAACAATCTATGTTAGCAAGGACACATGGCACAGTCAGAGAATGACAAGTGTCAAGTTGAAATCAACATTTCAGGTATGTGCAAATCATGAATCTGAGTGACACGTGGCAGTTGCTTGGCTCGTGACACTTCTTCGAGTGATGTAAGATTTACGTCACTTCGTGAGTTTTGCTTTGGGAGTTTTACCACTAGCAAATGAAAAAATCTCTTAAGTCCCGAAGTGGACACAAGACTCCCGGTATGAAAGATCACTTCGGGAGCACTCTCATTCGTCAATCTACTCCAGTGGAAGGATAGTGTAATTTGAAATCTCTGAAGTCCGGAGACGTGAAAGGATTGTGATCGTTGATCCGAAAGGGACATGCATTGTTGGATCGTGGACTCCAGGTAAAATTCTCCGAGAGAAAGCGGAGTTTGAGAATCAAAACTTCTGAAGCCTGAAAGGCGAAATCAATCTCGTCTGTTGGTTTGGAGGGCCACATGTCACCTGATCGTTGAGACTGGGGATCACGCGTGGACCAAGTAAAGAAGGTAGATTCATCGATTGAAGAGGACAAATGTCAGTAGATCTTCCATTCTGGAAGATATCCAGTCAACAACAACAGGGTTTGAGATCTGAAACTCCCGGAGCCCGGATCACGAAGTAAATCTCAGCCATTGATGTAGGAAGGTGAGATTTGGTCCGCATAATTGAGAGGACAGGTCTGAACCGTCCATTCAGGAGCACCGTCAATATCACGAGATCGATGGTCGTGCTCCATTGCGGGGCCAGAACATGCTCGGGTCTTAATTTTTCATGAGTGGGCTGCAATTGAAAATATGGTTTAGGAGAAAGGACATGTGGAGGCTCGTAGTGAATTGCGGGGTGAAAATCGAGTTTCCCTCAAATCGCCTATGGACATGCCCACAATCGCATGGTCACATGAAGCTCATAGCCCAAGGTCATTAGACAAAAATCAGGAAGTGCCTTTTGAATTGGCCCCTGGTCACCATCGATGGTCATGTGAAAGGAATGGGCTTAGATAGAAAAGATAGCACCCACTTTGTAGATTTATCAGAAAGGGAAAAGGAGAAAAAGGGATGAAGCGTGAAAGTTTTTCTCAGTAACTGCCAAAATGAAGTAATTACATCTGCTAGAGAATTCGACTTGTAGGGTGACTGCCATAGGAGCTTAAGAGTCTTGAGGTAACTGCCAGTGGAATGAAGACTGGTCATTTAGACAATTGACAGATGGAAATGCGTCGAAGACTGTAACTGCAAAGAAGTCGAAGAAACTCAGGATAACGACCATTGATGAAGAACAGACTTAGGATGATCGTCAGACTAGATGAAGAGTTGAGTGTATGCCTTGGCAGAAGACTTATCATGATAAATATGCGTAGAAAAGAGAAGAGAAGGTGGTTGTTGTGGAGATTTATTCATGTGGGTAGAAGCATGTTGTGTGCAAGAGATGAAATGCACAGAAGAGGCGTAGCGCAATGAATGGAAATAATACATAGAGCATAAAGCATTGAAGAAAGAGACGGGACATATATGCTTATCTGAGAGAGGAAGAGAAAGATGAGGTGCGCATGTAGAGACAGAGCAGAAGAACATAAAGCTCAAGGAGATGCGAGCAGACATTGATGCAGGCAGAGCAGAGCAGTGCAATAGAACAATGATGAGACTAGTAAGCCTTTTGACAAACATTGTATCACTGTAATAAGTTTTAGAAAATAAAAGATTTATATTTCAGGGTGGTAGGGAGGTGTTGGGGAGGACTGGTGTCCTCAGAGTTTCAAGTGGGTGCTTGAACACAGGGATTTGTAGCTTCCATCTGGTTGCAGCCAGAAAAACCAGGGTGGCAGGGTGGTGCAAGGGAGAACTATTGTTCTCTATTATAAAGGTTGGTGCATGTGTAACTGGAAGTTGGTGCTTCCATCCAATTGGTGTTGGAACACTCATGGAGTTGGTGCTTCCTTCTAGTGGGTGCTAGAGAAACCATGGAGTTGGTGCTTCCTTCTAGTGGGTTCTATAGAAACCAAAGAGTTGGTGCTCTCAGCAAGTTGTAGCTTGTAAAACATAGGTTGTAGACTCAAGAGGAGTTGCAGCTCCTAATAATGATAATGTACAGAAAATAAATATTACTTATCATATCAAGAAGAAGAGGTTTTTCCATTTATGGGTTTCCTTAGGAAATATCCATCTCTGTATATTTCATGCGTGTGATTGATGTTGAATATTCTATTGTTTGCCTCACTGCATTATTGTGATCGTCATTGAGTGTTCTATAAAGATTTTGAAATGGGCATGATTGTTTAAGCACAGTAACAACTGATTCACCCCCCCCCCACCCCCCAAGTTGTGCAACACGTTTTCAATTCCGTTTTTTTAAAACCGCATAATTTTTCAAACTTTTTCCATTTAGATCATCAGTTTCAGTTTTTAAATCCATATTATCTACATATTTAATATGGCTTCTACAAGTAATCTCTTACTTACTAGAACCAACTACTTCCAATGGAAATCCCATATGGAGGATTTATTAAGAAGTAAAGGCTTGTACTGGATTACCTTGGGAAAGGAAATAACACCCACTGATGCTGATAAGAAAGCCAAATGGGTTAATATGAATGACGAAGCACATGGATTAATCGGAATGTCCATATCTCCTAATTTAAGGTTTCACCTTCAATCAATTTATAAACCAAAAGAATCTTGGGAAAATATTGAATATGTGTTTGGTAAACAAAATATTATTCGAGCACAACAGTTAGAAAATCAAGTACTAACTTTAAGTCCAAGTCTTTTTTCTTGCATTGAAGACTATCTATCTAAGTTTAAAACACTCAAAACTTTATGTGAATAATGTAAGATAAAGATAGACGAATATCGTTGCATCTATCTTATTCTTTCTAAGCTAGGTAGTGCATATTATGTGTTTGTATCTACCTTTTATTCCATGCACGAGGCTCTAGGGACAACTTATCAAAAATGCACTCTCAAGAACTTTTGTGATGCTTTGATTAGAGAGAAAGATAAGCTAGTACAACTTGGAGTGATCAACACTACAGGTACCTCCAACAAAGACTTAGTTTTCCATCAGAAAGATAAACCCAAGAATCCCAAGAAGCAACATCCTCTCCACAACACCAAGCAATATAAGGGTCCCAAACCCACTCAGGCAGCTTCCGCTCCTAATGGAGACAAAGGAGAAAAATATAAAAATAAGAAGATTGACAGACATTGCAACTTTTTTGATAAAGATGGTCATGATGAGTCCAAATATTTCAAGAAGATGGCAGCTTTAGAAGCAACGATGAAGAAGCACAACATTTGTATTGATTCTACTTCTTCTTCTTCTTCTCATGGACATGCACTTTCAGCTTCTGGTTTCTCCTTCAATACAACTTCTACTTCTACTTCTGATGAGTGGCTTATTGATTCTGGAGCATCTTATCATATGGATAAGGATAGAGAAAAATTTTCTACTCTAAATGAATGTAACACCAAGAAAATATTTGTTGGTGAT
Source organism: Picea engelmannii (assembly GCA_009831015.1). Taxonomy (NCBI): domain Eukaryota; kingdom Viridiplantae; phylum Streptophyta; class Pinopsida; order Pinales; family Pinaceae; genus Picea; species Picea engelmannii. Next base: position 301,145 of record ML784662.1, on the reverse strand, counting down.
GATATATCTCTTAGTGTTGATGGATCTGGAACAGATCAAGTAGAAAATGGTCATTTCAATGATGTATTATGTGTTCCAAGTATTTCTTGTAACCTTCTATCAGTATATCAAATCACTCATTCAGGTGAAGGTAAAACCGTAGAGTTTTCACCTCACCAAGTTGTAATCAAGGATCTAAAATATCTTAAGCATGTTATTGCAACTGGAATTGCTGATGATATTACCAGGTTGTACAAGTTTGACAACTTTGGGTCATCATCTTTTTCATTAGTTTTTGTTGCTCATAGCGATGACTTGAGCAAACTTTGGCATGAGCGGTTTGGTCATCTAAACTATCGCTCATTACAACAACTATGTAATCAACATATGGTGATTGGTATTCCTCTTGTTTCATGCAGAGATGGTGTTTGTGCCGGTTGTGTTCTCGGAAAACATCATTGAGACAGTTTTGACAAATGTGCCTCTTGGCATGCCTCAGGTCCTTTGCAGCTTGTTCACAGTGATTTGTGTGGTCCACTTTCTTCTCCTTATTTTTATGGGTGCAAGTATTTCTTAACTTTCATTGATGACTTTTCTAGACGTACTTGGGTTTACTTCT
>ML784662.1:237640-300497 GCA_009831015.1 Picea engelmannii | reverse complement strand
ACCGCACATTAAAAGAAATGGCTAATTGTATGATCCAATCTAAGGGATTAAGTCTAAAGTATTGGGCGGAAGCCATCAACTGTGCAAATTACATAGTAAATTGCACTCCCACAAAGGCTCTTAAAAATATAACACCGGAAGAAACTTGGACTAAAATTAAACCAAATGTAAGTCACTTCTATGTATTTGGCAGTATAGCATGGGCTCACATTCCTGATGAGAAAAGGAAAGCATTGCAACCTAAAATTGAGAAGTGTATATTTGTTGGTTATTCTGAAGATGTCAAAGGTTATAGACTTCTTCAAACACATTGTAATGAAATTATTATTAGAAGAGATGTTAAATTTGATGAAAATCTCTTGGCCTACGAGCCTAATTTGACATCTTTGCCTTCTTTGGCCTACGAGCCTAATTCGGCAATTGTGCCTTCTTCGGCCTGTGAGCCATCTTTGGCATTTATGCTTTATTCTGTTTTGGTTTCTTCTTCAGATGATGACAGTGAGGATGAAAATCAACCTCCACATGCTCACCTTCCTCCTGATGATTCCTTTGAACCTGAACCAGCACCAGCTCCACCGCTTCCTAGATGGGTTCGTTCAACACGAGAAACAACTGGTGATCTTGTCGGTGATCCTTCAGATCAGCGTTGGAAAAGTTCACAGTTCTAGCGAGCCTCTTCTCTTTTGGCCCAAGTTTCAGAAACTCACGATCCAGAGACATTTGCAAAAGCTTCAGGTCATCCAGATTGGGATACAAAAATGAATGAGGAGTATCGTTCTTTAATGGAAAATGATACTTGGGATCTTGTACCTCTTCCAAAAGGAAGAAAACTTGTTATATGTAAATGGGTCTATAGAACTAAGTATGCATCAAATGGAAGTGTTGAAAGACACAAGGCTCGGTTAGTTGTCAAAGGATTTTCCCAAGTTGAGGGAATTGACTATAATGAAACCTTTTCCCTTGTAGCCAAAATGAATTTCATCCGACTTGTTCTTGCCCTTGCTGCCTCACATAAATGGGAGGTCCATCAGATGGATGTTAAATCTGCCTTCTTGCATGGAGATTTGAAAGAATAAATCTACATGGAACAATCTCCTGGCTATGTCCAGAATGACTCTAGCCTTGTTTGTCACCTTAAGAAATCTCTTTATGATCTCAAGCAAGCTCCCTGAGCTTGGTATTCCAAAATGGACAAATTTCTTATTTCCACTGGATTCTCTAGATGTCATTTTGATCCTAATGTCTATACCAAGAAAGTAGGAATCCATCTCATAATCCATGTCCTTTATGTTGATGACCTTATCCTTACTGGTAGTGACTCAAAACTTTTAAACCATGTGAAAAATAGCCTTAAGAAGAAATTTGAAATGACAGACTTAGGCTTTTTGCACTATTTCCTTGGCCTGCAAGTTTTGCAAACCAATGCAAGAATTTTTCTTTCCCAGTCTAAGTATGCTTGTGAACTTCTTCGTCGCTTTCACATGGATGATTGTAAACCAACCCCTTCTCCCTTCCAGTCTGGAGTCAAGATTACTGCCACTTGTACTTCTCCCGAAGTTGATGCCACCCCGTACCTTCAGTTAGTCAGTAGCCTCTTATACTTGACTCATACCCGTCCTAATATTTCCTTTGATGTTGGTCTTGTTTCCCAGTATATGAAAACACCCCATGAAAGCCATTGGAAAGCAGCTAAAAGGATACTTCGCTATGTTCGTGGTACAGTTCAGTTCATAATACATTACAGTTCAAGGGGGACTCCTTTATTGGTTGGTTTCACTGATTCAGATTGGGTCGACGACCTAGATGATCAGAAGTCTACTACAGGTTATGTTTTCAGCCTTGATTCATGACCTATCACTTGGGCTTGTAAGAAATAACAGGCTATTTCACTTTCTTCAGCAGAAGCAGAGTACCGAGCAATGGTAAATGCAAGTCGGGAATCCTTGTGGCTTCGACAGATCCTTTCAGAGTTTGGATTCCAGCGGAAACATCTGACTAGCCTTTGGTGCGACAATTAGAGTGCCATCAAGCTCGCCAAAGACCCAATTCAACATCAGCATAGAAAACGCATCGAGATACACATGCACTTCATGAGAAATCTCTTTCATGAGCAAGTTATTGAAGTGCTCTTTTTCCCTACAGAAGATCAAGTTGTAGACATTTTCACAAAGTCTCTTACAGAAGCGAAGTTTTCCAAACTTTGATCTATGTTAGGAGTTCAGGAAGTTTTCATTAAGGGGGGATAGGCTCTAATGCCACCTTCCTTCTCCTATTGTGTCACCATTGTAAATCCTTCAATCCTATCCCAGGTTGTTCTTAAGGGGGGATGTTAGGATATTTAGACACTTAGGAGTTAGTTAATATCTACTTGGTCTAATGTGCCATTAGGTAAAAGTGTGTTTCTTTAGTATGCATTAGCATGCATTTGTAGTTAGTAAATCTGACGGTTATGATATGTTCCCGACATAGAGTGATCTGACGGTTCATACTCTCCTCGATCTTAACGACCATTGATATGTGGCTTAACAACTGATTGGTCCATGCTCTCTATTTAAAGAGCATGGAGGGTCAGTTGTCGATGATCGATTGTGAGAAACTCCTTTGTAAAATCTCTCTGTAATATTTTTCTTTTTCATTAATAAACTCCTCCAAGTGGTCACGTTGGCTGAGGTCATGGATGTTTCCCCATAGGGGTTTTACCATGTGAAAACATCAGTGTGTTGATATTTGATCTGGTTATGTGAGTGGTTACTGAAGGTGTTCTTCCTTTGTTGGAATACTTGTGTTGTCAAACATACAGGAGACTGGATAATGACTAATTATGACTAATAATCAAGGAAAAACCTTAGGAAAAAAAAATCCTAGGTGTGTGTGAAGTAACTCCAACATTTATGTCCTACTGTAATATCTATGGGCATGTCAATTCGAGCAATTGGATCGGCTGGAATAACTGGATCAACTGGGGCAACTAGATCAACTGGAATAATGTTTGTCTCCCTCTAAACTGTTGAAGGGGGAGAAGGAATTGTCTCACTATCAATTTCCATCTGAGATTCTATGGATATTTGGAAGGCTATCTCTTCTTCAAAAGTAACATATCTTCTTATTTCAATCTATATCTGACTAGGAATGTAGATCTGATATGCCTTCAAGGATTCACTGTATCCTACAAATGTGCCCTTTCTCCCTGAAGGGTGTAGCTTGGATCTCTTCTCTTCGGGTACATGAAAATATATTGGGCACCCAAATATCCTGAAGTGTCCAATCTCAGGCTTTACTCCAGTGAAGGCTTCTTCTAGGGTAATGTTCTTCAAGATCTGATGAGGGCTCATGTTATGAACATACATTGTTTTCATGCATTATTATGCCCATAAAGTCATAGCTAGACTCTGATCATGTATCATTTCTTTGGTTTCCTCGATGATAGTTATGTTTTTCCTCTCTGCAACCTCATTTTGCTGATTGTTGTAAGGAAATGTGAACTCCCTCTTGATCCCTGCTTCAATACAGAAATTGTTGAAATATTTGGAGGTGTATTCTCCTCCATTAAATGATCTTAGTACCTTAATATTTCTTTCGGTCAGGTTCTCAACTTGAGCTTTGAATTCTTGAAATTTTTCAAGGACTCCATCCTTTTTTCTTCAGGAAGTAAATCCAAGTTTTCCGAGAGTGATCATCTATGAAGAGTACATAGTACAAGTACCCATTCAGAGATGCAACAATCATTGGCCCACACACATCTGAATGTATCAAGTCCAAGATTTCATTGGATCTATTGTCACTGCTCAAGAAAGATCCTTTAACATTCTTGCCAAGAGCACAACCTTTGAAAACACCTTTATGTTGAATCTGTATCTCTAGAAGACCTGTTACCATCTTCCCTAGAGCTAGGCGAGATATATAATAAATGTGAGCGAGTCTTCTATGCCATATCTCACTCAAGCCGATAGTTTCATGTAGCAAGGCCTGGACTGGTCTGATGGTTAATCTGTACAAGTTGTTTTCTCGAACACCAATTACCTTGGAAAAATTTGTATGTGAGTCTTTATGCCATGCAAGAACTCTTCATTATGAAAATGTAACCTTGTAGACTTTGTGTTCCAAGGAAGAAATGGAGACAAGGTTCCTCTTCATTCCAGGTACATATAGTACTTCTCTTAGTTGAAGTTGCATATATGAATCTAGTTGGAAGGAAGAATTTTCAACCCCTTTCACATTATATATCGTATCATCTCCAATGAAAACATGTAGATGTGTCTCTTTCTCAACAAAATTTGTTAGGTGATCTCTAAAACTGGTCATGTGCCTAGAGGCACCACTGTTAATTAACCAAGTATTGTCATCGGTAGGGACCATACCTGAGAGTGTTGAGATTTTTATGTCTTCATCTCCTTGAAGTCTTGGCTTCCAGGAACTGATTTTGCTTGATCCACCAAGCTTGTCTTCCATCATGATTTTGTTCATCATAATTTTAGATTCTTCACAAACCCTTGTCAATTGGGATAGAAAACCTAATGGCTAGGCTAGGCTAACACTTTTAGGTTTTTTTGGACTTATGACTACCAACAATAAGCCTTTGAAAGATAGGAGAACACGAGTGATCTGAAGAGCTCCTTCAATGAGTTGCAGAAACCCTAATTCTGAAATTTCTACAGAAATTAACGAAACCCTAGAAACCCTAGGGCCAAAAAGTCAAAATGCTCGAAAATGCAATCTGAAGCTTGATGGAGGTGTGTTGAAGGAGGTCGTACACTCCTATGTTATTTTTAGCCCAACTTCCAAGTGACAAGTACTGAAACTCCTTAGAAAGGTAGGTCATACGAAATTTCTGGAAACCCTAGGAGGGTCATACGGTTTTGCAAAAGAGAGAGGATGAATGAAATTTTCTTGTGCAATAGGTTCTTCAAGACCTATGCTCTGATCCCATGTTTATTTTTCAATAATATAGGCTTAAGCATGAAGTTCATTCCATTTTTATCATTTTACTTAAACCATAAACAATTTGTTGCAGCAACCAAGATCACAAGAAGAAACACCATGCACAAGTACACAAGAAGTATCCTGGGAAACCCTTCTCAACAAGGGAAGAAAACACAACCAATCCTTTTCTATATTCTTCAAGAGAAAGACCTCCCACACCATAAACCTAGCACACAAAAGGGTGCTTACAAAACCCTATAAGACTAGCGCCCAAGAGAGGTGCACACTTTTCCCAAGAACAAGTACTTGCTGAAATTTTCAAACTTACACTTGTGTTATGATTCCTCAATGGGGAATTTACCTTTATTTATATTAGACTGAACCTGTCAATAGTAGTGTCTATTGGCACAACAGGGCCGGCCTCAATAAATCTCATAATAGAAATCATAATTAGATTCCACTTCTTGTGAACAATGCATATTTTTCAATCGTATGTCTCCACATTGTAGAACTTTCATCTAGATTTTTCCAATTTTCACAAGGAAGACACAATTACAACAAAGTTTGGGAAAATAAATGTAATTAATCATGAAAATTGAAGTAAACCCAACTATGTGTCAATATCATAAGCGTAAAATATATCCTAAAAGTATTGAAATGTTGTCGTGTCATTTGATTAGTTTTAGGATATACACATAGTTTGCATTAAGTTAATCATTAAATAAAAAAATGAATCAAATACAACTAATGTAAATCTAGATGAGCTTGAAATACATACTAGCTTCGATAAGTTTGATATACACATAATTTCCATTGTCAAGTCAACAACTCAAGGAATGCAAATAAAAGTATAAGAGGAATGATTTGAAATGGAGCATGAACAAGAGATAGAGATCACCATAAGAATAACTCGAATGATAGATGGTGTAAAAAACATCAAGTATATGTGTCCCACTATTTTTAGGTGAAAAATAATATGCTCTTCAATACCAAGTGGCAATATGGAATAGTAAATAATAGCAATTTTCCATTAGTCATGTCTATGTGGAGTCCATTTTTTTCCTGAAGAAATGTAGTCTCTTCTTCATTAATGTGTTAAGAATTGCAAGTAAGTACATTGGTACCTTGAAACATCCCCCACATTTTCCCCTTTTCATTCATTTTCTCAATGGAGGACTATAGTAACTGCTAGTTGAAATATTGGTTGGTAACCCTAAGGGACTGAATGGGATTTGATCATAACACCTCGATGAACTTTAGCATGAGATCATATACCAATCAATATAACCCTTGGGGTTTGTCTATATGGAGTTATGAACTATTAGTTTTGGATTATTGAATATATCCTTACCCATGTATGTCATTTTTGTGCACAATGCATTTTTATAAGGGTCAACACCCACACAATAGAACTCGCATCTATGTATTTGATTTCAATATCCTTAGGATTTATTCCAATTTTTCATCTAGATAATCTGCATTGATCCTCACTATATCTTCCACCAATCAATATTGACTTGAATTTTGTAAATGCGTATAAGAATGACCATAAATGTTGCATGTGCCATCCAAATATTTTCATTTTCCTTACCACCTAATCTAATAAGAAGAATACCTCTTTCTCATATCTCTATTTTTAGATTGAAATATGGTTTAGGTTTGTTACCCACATGTACAACACAAGGTTTTTTTTGTCCTTCACATTCATACCAATATTTGAAATTATTATCATGTCAATTTTTTTTCAAAGGAAAAACTCAAGAGGAAACCCCCAAGCACTTCCCCACAATTCGTAGATGGTACCCAATGTAAACATGTCAATATTGATCATGATGCTTGAATTAGTTGGGACATCGAGCGAGGCATGCACAAAAGGCATCCAACCCAAGGGATCGTCCCTAAGACCTCATACGTGAATCTTAAATAACACAACCACTCGAGCTAGCCCCACTAAGCCAAAGTGTGAATTATGCCATGATTTATTTTCAATACATATTTTCTTAGGCCAAAACTTATCTGATGAGTATTCCATGTAGGACATCACAACATTTTCTAGAGTTGTAGTACATTCTCCCAATAAATAACATTTTTTGCTAATCTCCTATAATACTAACACCATCTATGCTACTTGCAATTCGATGCCAAATGGCTACATGATGATATCCTTCTTTGAGATTTTCTAAGTACTCTTGGTTCATTTTTACTTGTAATAAGGGAGTATTTCCAAAGGATAAGTTGGGATGACCATTAACATCATTGCAGAAAGGTGCAAGCTATGACCAAGTTTCTTTCTTGATAGTTTTCTTTCAAGACATTGTCGAAATTCCTCCATTAAGATAATATGATATATTGCACATCATACTATATTGTTAGAAGATATATTCCTATTGCAACGTCACTTTTCAAATATGTTTTGAAATCACAAATTCTATCTATCAAAGATAATGTAAATATTATCATATTTTCTTTGACCATTTTATATACATTAATGAGTTGCGGCAATGAAAATATATGAATATTATTATATTTACTAGATAATTTGTCTCATTTGAGGGTGGGGGTGGGGGGAATAATAGAGAAAACATATATGTTTTCTCTATTATTCCCATGAGGGTGGGGGTGGGGGTAATAATAGAGAAAACATATTCCATGAGGGTGGGGGTGGGGGTAATAATAGGGAAAACATATTCCATGAGGGTGGGGTGGGGATGGGGATAATAATAGAGAAAACATAATAATATAATTTCTCTATTATTCTCCCCATGGTGGGGGTGGGGGTAATAATAGAGAAAACATATTCCATGAGGGTGGGGGTGGGGGTAATAATAGAGAAAACGTAATAATATGTTTTCTCTATTATCCCCCCCACCCAATATGTTTTCTCTATTATTCCCCTCACCCCCACCCTCACCCTCTCCCTCATATATGTGTTCCATTTACATCCTCATGTGTATCCAATTGATAATTAAATGACATGTATTTTTTTGAAGATACCTAGAGCAATAGAAGTGATATATGCATAAAAATACATTGATTATTATTATCGCTAGTAGCAATGTCACCTTGTCGAGGCAAAGTCTAAAAGTGTTAGCATTATTATTATGTGGTGGTCAACCACCCCCCTTTTCTCATGTCAATGAGGGGCTGACTCGACCTCCTGGTCTAGGATCGTTCAAGTCATCAAACTAAATGGTTCGTCGGGTTCTTTATGGAACCAGTTTCAACTTGACAGAGGCTCTTTTTCTTTCTCGGCGCGGGTTATGTGGCACCCGCGGACCCTCTCCTTAGCGCTTTTTCCAAACTTAACGCCAATGTTGCTAGCTCCCTGGGCTAGAATTCTCCTTGGTGTGACCACAGACTACAACCGTGGGCCATCTCCCTTCACGGTCCCATGCTTCATAACTTTTGCACACTGATTACTCCTCTTCCCTGATTCCTGAATCGACGAATTCTCCGAGACCAGATCTATGGTCCACGTTCTTCTCGCGATCAATGGCAGTGATCAACTTCGCGAGTCTTTTCTTCTCCCGACTCTACTTCTCTTGATTTTTTATTCAACGATGTGTTGATCTCTCGCCACGCATCCTATATAGATGGACGGATAAGATTACTTCGGCTTCCCATCTCTTCGGGTATTCTTCTCTTGGATTTTCTCCAAAGGGTTCCTCCTCTGAAATGCTTGGATATATGCCACATTCCCTCCCATATCCAATGGTCTGGACTGAAATTTCTCTTCGTGTCTTCGTGAAGATATTTGTTTCCTTTGGGCAAACCTTCTGAAGTTCCCACCCCGGAACTTCTCAATCTTCTACCCCATGTATCCTCCTCGACGATGGGTGATTTCTTTGTCCCTGAAACTTCGGAAAGTCCTCGACTCTTTTGCACACTTAGCGCAAATTCACCTTTCGAGACTTTGATTTTTCTCAAACTCTTTCTGCACTCCTTGCAAATTTTTGTACAGACTCTTCTGTGACTTTGCTCGGCTTGAAAACCTCCAAGTTTCCCAGTTCCTTTACATCCTTCAGTGGACTTATTCTTTCCCTCCTGGAAGTCTCTCGCTTTGCTTCCTGAGTTTTAAGGTAAACTTACAACACCTTAGGCACACTCCTTACACCTAGCTCAGCTCTTCAACGGCTCCCCCCTTGGCCTTATGGAAAGGTTTAAGGCATCTCCTTTCCTTTGTTGATGCACTTCTTGCAAAGCCTTCCTTCACCAGAATGTTCAACAATTCTGGGGTTCTCCAACACCTCCAACCATTTTGCTTCTATGCATGCTCACACTAGCTCAATGCCCTCCTGGAAGAGTATTCCAGAGTGTTCAGTAACATTGAACTATGCTTTTCCCCACACAGTCTATCTATCCAAGGAACTTCACTACCTTGAAATTTCTCCCTGAGTCTGTAAATTAATCTAGCGTGCCCTCCTGGCAACTTCTCTTCTGACTCCAATGGGTTCATACATGCACTCCTTGTGTCAGCTCATAGAGTTTCCTCCCTCTGTCACGCACTCCTTTCACTTAGCCTAGATAACTAGACTTAACTCAACACACTCTCGGATAGAAAATTGCATCTCTATCCCTGCAGACGATTTCTAACATTCATATACAATTCACAAACATGTAAATGACATTCATAACACATTATCCATTACACAGAAATGTAGAACAAGAAAAAACTGTCATTTTCTATTAATGGTAGAACGTCAAATTACAATAGTGGAGTCCAAGCTACAACCGAGTCTCATCTCTCTGTATCCCTCCTATGCATCTGACTATAATCTACCGCCAAGTTATCTAACCTATCCGACCCTCATCATCTTACCTCTACTTTGCAATAATACAAATATTTATACCAGAGGGGCTCTATGAGCTTCCCTCGCAAGCTAAATTAGTGGTGTCAAATCACCATTCAAAACACCTATCTAATGGATAGATTACAATGATGGAAATCTGCTCCAAATCAGATGCAGATCCCTTCTGTTGTCAATCTATTAATGGTGACCTTATCTCCAGCTTGTGCGAAGGCATATCTCGGCTCTTCCATCATGTCTTCAATTAATGCCTGGATCACGCCTTGGATTCTCAAGGCAAAAATGATAGGGTAGAGCCTCTTCTTCCTTGAATGCACACCACACATGTTAATTGGCTAGTGCCTGCTGAGGTGGAGTGATTCTCCTGCATCATACTCCACGGCTACGAAAATCATGAGCTCCTTCTCATCAGCTTTCCAGCGTGGTTGAAATCCTCCTAGATCCCAAACTTTCTCTTGGAGTTGTTTCTCTACTCCTCTGCTTCTGCTTTTGCATCATCCTTGTTGCTCATGTAGGTTTCTTGTTTCCCATCTTCCTCGTGCCGACCAATTCCTATTTTGAATCTATCATCAACTTCCTTATCTCCTCAACTACTTCATCCAACTGCTCTATCCGTTATAGACTAACTTCCTACATTTCTTCCTCGCCCTTGGGTAAATCACATTGATCCCCCAAGTTGTATTCTACATCTCTTGTGGCCTTGACTTGCCACTCTGCTACATCCTCCAATTATGCAGTCTCAATACAGAACTGTCATTCAACAACTTCCTCTGACAGATTGACTCTTGTCATTTTCCCGGCTAGTTATGTTCCAGTTTCCACCAACTCCAACTTGTGCTGGTGTATCTCCTCCAGCATGGCTATCTCTTAGAAGCCACCTTCTGGTTCTGGATTGCCCAACCAATCCTCTAGTGCCTTTAACCAATTCCCACCGAGTGAGTAACTCAACTGGGAGTTCTCCTTCTGTTGGGAAAGACATCAACATCTGTTCATTTTCCTCCATGACAGTCTTAGCTTGCTTTACTCCTTTCGCATCTGCAACATCTATGTTAGCTTCTCCTCGGTCGACTGGTAGGAATATCTTGACTCCTCTAATGATCAAAATGCTCCTCTGGTCCTCCTCTTCGATGGTGGAAGTTTGAAACTTCTCATCATCTTCATTCACGTGGCTCGTAGCTCTGCGTGAATCTCCATCTGAGTGAGGTCTTCCTTCTGCCTCCTCCTCATCCATCAACATCCTCTAGCATGAACTCTCAGCTGGGCTCATCTCTTCGTCCTTGCCCACCTGGAAATATGGGATGTCTCTTCTGCCCACCTGGCAGTTTACGGGATCCACTGATCCCTTCTCATTGCCCACCTGGCAATCTATGAGACCCTTGCCAGATCTCTTTCCCTCGTCACTGATAATTTCAACATGCCTCAGCCACCTTCTTAACATTTGTTGTTGCCTTTTATTCAACAACTTATGAATAGGACATCTAGTTGTTCTCCTCAAAGGCCATTCGTACCTCGAGTGTTCCTTTGACTCCTATTGCATCTTGAATGCAAGCTTCTCCATCTGTGCTCAGATTTCACTGAGCTCCTTGTCCATCTCTACTCTTCTCTTCTGCGAATGGAATTCTCCTTGACCATGTTTATGACCCTCAATGGTCATATTCACCCTCTACCTTCCCTCCTGGAAAATTTGTTTTTCACTCTGCAACTGAGGGCATCTCTAGCTTCTCCTTCGCCTAAAATCTACAGAAAAAAACTCACGCTTTGATACCACTTGGTGGTATCATATTATCTCCTTTGTCTCCTCCTTCACCTGTTGTCTATAGGTGAAATCACGCTCTGATGCCACTTGGTGGTCAACCACCTGCTTCTCTCCTATCAATGAAAGGCTGACTCAATCTCCCGATCTAGGATCGTTCAAGTCGTCGAACTGAATGGTTCATCGAGTTCCTGATGGAATGGTTTCAACTTGACACGAGCCCTTTTGCTTTCTCGACGCAGTTTATGTGGCACCCGTGGACCCTCTCCTTAGTGCTTTTCCAAACTTAATGCCAATGTTGCTAGCTCTCTGGGCTAGACTTCTCCTTGGTGTGACCACGGACTACAACTGTGGGACAGTGCCCTTCGTGATCATGTGCTTCAGAACTTTCATGCGTTGCTTACTCCTCTTCCCTGATTCCCGAATCGATGAATTCTTTGGGACCAGATCTACGGTCCACGTTCTTCTCGCGATCAACAACAGTTATCAACTTCACGAGTTCAGACTTCGTGAGTATTTTATTCTCCTAACTCTACTTCTCCCAATTTTCGATTCAGTGATGTGTTGATCTCTCACCATGCATCCTATCTGGATGGATGACTAGGATTACTTCGACTTCCTAGCTCTTCGAGTATTCTCCTCTTGGATTTTCTCTGAAGGGTCCCTCTTGTGAAATGCGTGGATCTATGCCACGTGCCCATTTAGATCTAACGGTCTAGACTAAAATCGCTCTTTGCGACTTCGCGAAGATATTTGTTTTCTTTTGGAAAACCTTCCGAAGTTGCCACTCCCAAACTTCTCGATCTTCTACCACCTTTCTCCTCCTCGACAATGGGTGATTTCTCTATCCCCAAAAATTTGACAAGTCCTCGAATCCTTTGCACACTTGGCGCAAATTCACCTTTTGAGACTTTGATTGTTCTTGAACTCTTTCTTCACTCCTTTAAGAGTTCTGCGCAGACTCTTTTGCAACGTTGCTCAGCTTAAAAACCTCCAAGGTTCCCAGTTCCTTTACGTCCTTCAATGGACTTCTTCTTGCCCTTCTGGCAGTCTCTCGCTTTGCTTCTTGAGCTTGTAAGGTAAACTTATGACACCTTAGGCGCACTCCTTGCATTTGGCTCAGATCTTTGACAGCTTCCCCCTTGGCCTTATGAAAAGGTTTAAGGCATCTCCTTTCCTTCGTCGACGCACTTCTTGCAAAGCCTTCCTTCACCAGAATGTTCATCAATTCTGGGGTTCTCCAACACCTCCAACCATGTTGCTTATGTGCACGTTCACACTATCTCAATGCCCTTTTGGCAGAGTATTCTAGAGTGTTCAGTAACCTTGAACTGTGCTCTTCCCCACACAGTCTGTCTTTCTAAGGAACTTAACCGCCTTGAAATTTCTCCCTGAGTCTGTAAATTAATCTGGCGTGCCCTCCTGGAAACTTCTCTTCTGACTCCAATACGTTCAGACACACACTCCTTGCGTCGACACGTAGATTTTCCTCCCTCTGTCACGCACTCCTTGCACTCAGCCTAGAGAACCAGACTTAACTCAACACACTCTCGGATAGAAAACTGTATCTCTATCCCTGCAGACGATTTCTAACATTCATCTACAATTCACAAACATGTAAGTGACATTCATAACACAACATCCATTACACATAAATGTAGAACATGAAAAAACTGTCATTTTCTATTAATGGTAGAACATCAAATTACAATAGTGGAGTTTGAGCTAAAACTGAGTCTCGGATCTATGTATCCCTCCTATGCATATGACTATAATCTATTGCCAAGTTATCTAACCTATCTGACCCTTATTTTCTTACCTCTACTTTGCAATAATACAAATATTTATACTAGAGGGGATCTATGAGCTTCCCTCACAAGCTAAATTAGTGGTGTCAAATCACCATTCAAAACACCTATCTAATGGACATATTACAATGATGGAAATTTTCTCCAAATTGGATGCAGATCCCTTATGTTGTCCGCCTATTAATGTCGACCTTATCTCCAAATTGTGTGAAGGCATATCTCGGATCTTCTAGCTTGTCTTCAATTAATGTCTGCATCACTCCTTGGATTCTCGAGGCAAAAATTAGAGGGCGACGCCTCTCCTTCCTTGAATGCACACCACGCGTGTTAATTGGCTAGCGCATGCTGAGGTGGAGCGATGCTCCTGCATCATTATGAATTCCATCGCATTATTTATTGTTATAGTAAATGAATTATCCAATAAAGATATTGATAATGGATTCAACGATGATGTAGTTCAAGAGTTGATATGGACAAATTTGTCTCAACTCTAACATTCAAAATCCCTTAAACGCTTGGAAATGGACGTAATTGTAAAGTATGAGCTCATTTGGAAAAAAAGAAATGTAATTCTATTAGGGGTAAACTAAATTGTTGAGATCGACAATGCTAATGCCACCCTCGTTGATTCAAATCCTTATTGACCTTGGCACATTTTTTGAGCTTTGCATGAAAGATGGGGTTTATAGTGGAGCCCAATGGATTCAAACATGTGTCTCGCGGACATGATTCTGGTTAGTTATCAATTTCCCCAGTCTAGAGGAAAAAAGAAAAAGAGGCAATGCAAAATGGACAAATCCATCAATTCCACGTCTCAAGAGTAATCATACCTATTAAATAAATAGCCATATACTCCCCTTTCACTTATTTAGGCTTCATTCACAACCTTGGAATTGACATTTTTGTTTTATCTATATTATTATGGATAATGCTAAAATATTTAATTGGATTGTTCTCTAACAACATTTGGTGTGTAAAATAGATGGATCTAGAAACCATGAGAAAACTACATTGGAACTTTTCTTCTTCTTTTTTTAATTTTCTTTATCCTCCTTAGAATTGAAAGATTTCAGTTTATCATATGACATAATGCACTCAACACAAATGTATAAATTTGTATTTTTGGAGAATGCAACATCATGGAAGTATCTTCTCCATGTGTTACTCATACTCAATTGTGATATTGTTGGAAGGCTAGTTGATACAATCTTCTTGTTAATAATTTCCATGAGAAATATCTGATTGAAAGTTGAAGGAAATTATTTTAATGGTGCAACTGCTCCAACTTGTAATATTTAATAAGTTTGAAATGTAGAATACTATGATTTTCATTGACAATTCATGAAAGAATCCATTTGTTGCAATAGTATGAGAAAAATCTTTTGACTTATATGTGTTATCATGGATGGAATCTCTATGGACAAGTAAGAAGAACCCATCAATCTTATAGAATGCAAGTTTTGGAATGTCATGTACTTTATACCAAATAATTTTACAAATTTCTTAGCCATCATGCATCATAGTTGAAATCCATTTAGAGCCACTACTAGGAATTGTTGAGTTCACTAATAATTATTTAAGGACAAAATCTCAAACACCATTATGATCATAGCTTGTAATGTCTTTCTTCTTTTGGAAATTATTATGACAATATATTGAAGGCATTCCTTCTTACAACATCACATTGATGACAAGTTTCTTATGTTTCAAGACACTTTTACCATATTTACTTTAGAACTGGGGTTATGAGATGTCTATTTTCGGCTTTTCTTGTAATTCGTCTAGTAGTTTTGATATCTCTTATGAATGTAATTAAATTCATATCATATTGTATAGAAGATGATTCAATGACTTTCTACATATCCACCTCGCCTATAAGTTCTCTCCCATAAAACAACACATATAAAAAGGGACATGTTTTATTATTCAATAGTTTATTAATTGATCATTTCACACTCATTAACTATAAACCATGATTAATTATTCAAAAGTTGCATATTAAGAACACATCTTAAAAACAAAAAAAAGTTATGAATTCCCTATTTCCTCTTCATCAACTATGTCATCATATAAAACCATGATGATTTGACTCCTTAGAGCCATGTTATCCCCTAGCCTAGGGATAACTAAGGAGATTATGTCTCGAGGCCCACAGGTCCTAGACATGGAGTACCAAGAGCCATATTGACTTGAGCCTGGCCCTGGAGGGCCCATATTTCTTCTTCATCTCTTCCATCTTGTCAGCAACAACAACATCCATCCCATCGGCCTGGTCCTTCAGCAGCAGCAGGTCTTTCTCCATTAGGTAATGAGTCTAGGTATCATGGTATGTGTCACTTTGATTCCCAAAACATTTGAATATGTGCATTTAATTCTTTTTTCTTTTGACATGTGCTTGGACTTTATGTCTTTCCACTTGTCCACACCTAGGGGAAATAACAAGATGCCCTAGCAATTTGGTTCCCTTAGGATTTTAGTTGCTACAGGGTGGGTTCATGAAAGGTCATCATCCATTCCCACCATACTTATCACTTTTCATCATTTTCCCTCTCATCCATCCCATGAATTGGTTTAGGCATTGGGTTTGCGAAGCTAGAAAGGGTTGTACCTTACCTTGTTGGAATAAGGGGCTAAAGTCCCAGAGGGTAAAAGTAGCTGGCAAAAGAGAAAATCCAAAAGAACAAAACCTTTAGATGCTTCGCCCAGGGATCCCAAAGGTCCTAGACATGGAGTACCAAGATCCATATTGACTTGAGCTTGGCCCTGGAGGGCCCATCTTTCTTCTTCGGATCCTCCATCTTTTCAGCGGCAACAACATCCATCCCATCGGCCTAGTCCTTCAACAACAATGGGTCTTTCTCCATGAGGTAATGAGTCTGGGTATCATGGTATGTGTCACTCTGATTCTCAAAATATTTCAATATGTGTATTTAATTATTTTTTCTTCTGACGTGTGCTTGGAATTTATGCATTTACACTTTTCCACACCTAGGTGGAATAATAGTATGCCCTAGCAAGTTGGTTCCCTTAGGATTTGAGTTTCCACTGGGTGGGTTCATGAAAGGTCATCATCCATTTCCATCATACTTATCACTTTTCATCATTTTCCCTCTCATCCATCCCCTACATTGGTTCGGGCACTTGGTTTTCCAATCTAGCAAAGGGTTGTACCTTACCTTGTGGGAAGAAGGGCCTAAAATCCTAGAGGGTAAAAGTAGATGGAAAAATAGAAAATCCAAAATAACAAAACATTCATATGCTTTGCTCAGGGATCGTCAAGAAAGCAATACAAGGTTTCTCATAAATAAATGGAGGGACCCATAAAATAATAAAATCAAGACTTGGTTGGAGGATAGGGGGTCTCATCACGAGCCAACCTATTAGGTCCATGGGAACGTAGCGGTATGACACTACCATTCAACTAGTCACCACGCTAGGGTAGTGGCTCTTGGTGGCATATCCAAGAGAAAGGGGGTCTCATCACGAGCCAACCTTCTAATCTCCATGAAATGTTTGTGGGTAACATTGTCACCACTTGTCACCACGCCAAGGCAGTGTCCCCTAACTAGTCTCTTGAAAGAAAAAGAAATAAGAGAAAAAGAGAAAAGGCATTGAATGGGATTGGAAACATTTACATCCATGACAAGGTGCAACTCACCCTCTTCAAAGGGACCCACAGGTAATCCATACATGTCCCTATCATCACTACACCCATTTCCTAAACATCCCCTTACCATCTCATGCACTTACATGACCTAGTTTGGTAATCACCCAGGGACACCCCACACGTAAGTAAAATTAGCCCAATAGGACGTCCCGAGGCCCTCTCCAAACCTGGCTTGTAGAATAGCATAACATCTTTGAGCACTTGTCTGGGAAAGGGGGGGTTTTATGCACATGTTTAGATAACTTGATTATTATACGTGATTGGCATTTCTATGATCCCTATGACTTATGAGCCCATGGAGGGCATACTTGTTGTTGTTGCAGGGCCATACCCGACGGACAGGTACACATGGGGAGATGATTATTTCAAACCTCCATAAGGCTAAAATCCCACCAGATGGATGTTGAGACCCTAGCCAGGGGCAGACATGTATCAGATGCTTGCACCAGAGAGAGAGGAGGATGTTCCATCAGAGAAAACCTGGCATGCCTAGACCCAGGGGGGTCTTTCCCTCCCACTATGATGTGGCCTTGGAAGACCCATGATGTCACCTATGTGACCCTTGACATCACCCAATGTTTGATGGACACTTTGGGGGCAGTTGTGTGCCAAGTGGCACGTGTGGCTTGATCTAGAGGTCATGGGAGGCCTAATGTTTTGCTTCTGGAGGCCAACGTTTCACTAGAGAGGCCTAATGTCACCATAAAGGGTCATAATGTCACCGTTTCTTCTTGATTTAGGGTGTAATTTGTCATTTTTATGTAAAAACTAGATATTACATGTAAACTGGCCATGTTGGCCTTTTTGACCTAATTTGTAAATTAAAGGTCATTTGTATTGTATAAATAAGAGAAAATTCTCTCTTATTTTTCATCATCTTTCACTCACACTTAAGTGAGTTCTGAAATTTGCACCCTACTTAGGGCTTATTTCCTGAAATTTGGTGCGCACATCTTGAAGGAGGCTAGTTTTGGTGTATTTTAGCATTGTTTTTGGTGGAAGTCCTCAACTAGGCCTATTGCTAGATGATTCTTGGTGAATGTAAGTAAATTTGTTGCAATTCTTCTTCATTTTGAATGGTTATGGTGTATTAATCTTTCATTTCTTCCAAGATTATGAAATTGCTAGTTTAAAACCCTAGGAGGATAAAGCACATGTTATTGTTCTTGCCTTAACAACTTTCCACCTACTAGATTGTGTTAGAAACCCTATTTTCTTGAAGCTTTGTGCTAAGGGCCTTGCCATTGCAACATCCTAGCATCATTTGCTTCATCTATCCATCATCTACTTCATCCTTGAGCTAAATAAGGATGAAAATCGCTAGGGCCTAGGGTTACCTACTTCCTAGTGGCCATTTCCCCCCTAGGGTTTAGTGATTGAAGCCTTGGGTTACCAACACTTCAATAATTGACCTTCTTGTCTCTATATATCTTATTATCATTTATCCCTTCAAGATTTTCGTTGCTAAAAGAGACTCCATTAACCCTAAAATCATTGATCTAAGCCTTGCACTTGATTGATTGATGAAAACAACTCTCAAAACTTATACCTCAAGCTATCTACTAACCTTTCCTAACCCTAGAGTAGACTAATTAGCTAACATACTTGTTGATGTTACAAAATTAAGCTACAACCATCTATTTCATCATTAAATGCACCTAAAAGCAATTGTAAAGTTGATTTATACACTGCCTAATTAGCTTCTGACAAATGCTAGTACTTTGTTATTATTGAGTGATTATTTTTTGTCATTGTGAATCTCTTTTAAGGAATTTATTGTGAAGCTATTATCTTATAAACATTGCTATTATAAAATTTTGTTTGCTTCATTATACATCAACTATTGTTTTTATTGATAATTTCATGGTTTTATGAAGTACTACCAACAAGTTGTACTTGCAAAAGATATCGTTTTCTTGTTGATTTGTTTTGGGTAGGTACATCTAAGCACTTCATTACTTCATCGGTTAAAACCTTGGGAATTTCTTATCAGTGTGACTTGTTAGAGGGTATACTTTTATAGACACTTTAACATTTTCCTTCTCAAACCCCTAGGTCACCAGGGACGTCTCCCCTAGGCCATCAACCTTAAATAGAAAGAGGTATCTTATTAAGGTGATAGTGATAGGATAACCTCATGTTACACTAATTTGTGTCCCTTGGACTTTCCCTTTGGGACAAGTACAAATTGACCGATAACATTTTGGTGCCATTGTCGGGGAACATTGAGTCAATTCTCCTCAAAGATGACACTTCTCGGTAAGACTTTCCTCAAAAGCCTTTACTTTTCAAAGCTTACCTGATGACTGCACCGAGGATGATCCCCTCATCCCTTTGATAATTTCAAGAAAATTGTCTGTCGACTTCACAAATGACAACCTGTAGCGGACGTCAATACACACTCTCTTCTATTGTTGTAATTCATATTGCCCCTGTAGATCCTCCTAAATGGTCTCACAAATAACTCTTTGGCCCTTTGGATTTGGCTAACACCCAAGGATGATTACATGATCTCCCCAAAGGGGTTGATCCCTAGATACCTATATTCTCAGGAGAGGGAGAATCCTATGGTAATTCACATTGGACCAAGTTTTGTGAAGGGTATGAATTTCACCAGTTTGGAGAAGAACACCCTGACACCTTTATGAGGTTGTTTACAAGCTCACTCACTGGGAGTGCCAGAACCTAGGTTAACAAATACCCAAATGGGAGCTTCAAAACCCCTGAGAATCTACAATGAGCTTTCAAAAACAGATGGTGTAAAAAGGAAAGTATAGATTCCTTTTACTCTCAATACCTCGAAGTTTGCAAAGGAACCAATGAGAGCATTAGGGATTTCAATGATAGGTTCAATGTTCTCTGTAGAAAACTCTAACCCAACTTTCACCCAAAAATTTCCATTCTCCAAGATTACCTAAACTCCTTAGAGGGAAATTTGTAGTTCACCTTCAAGGATCGATTACCCCCAAGCCTGGAAGAAGCACAAGAGGTTGCTTGTCAGATTGAGGAAAACCTTAGGTTCAATGATTCCATCCATCAGATTAACCTCTTGAATAATAATGACAGCTGGGAACCAAATGGTGAGAGCATGATAGAACTAAATCACGACCTCCCAGAGATCCTTGAGGTAGAATATAACGCTTACTCGAGAAAATGGAGCACATGTTTCACAAACATGGAATATGCTTCCTTATTTTCTCAACAAAATGAGCCTCATGAAAATATGGAACCCACTCATGACATATTTGGAAAACCTGAGGTTGAAGATGTTGAACACTCCCTACCACAAATTTATGAGGATGACAACCTTGAAGAAGAATCCCATTTTGTCTACCAAGTAGGGAGCATGGGAACAAAATATGGGGAACCTGCACCTTTTTACGTTACCCTCCAAGTCAATGATTCTTTCCTCCATAGCTGTGTATTTGACCCAGATACTCCTAGTAATATTATAACCAAAAGGGTCATGCACCAATCATGTCTAAGAATATCACAACCAAATACACAAGGAGGATTTAAACGAGGCATTATTAAGGACCTAAGTGTTGCTTTCCATGCTTTCCTTGATGTTCCTTTTACTATTGATGTACTGGTAATAGATTCTCTAAGAAATTGGGGGATCGTTCTCTGTAAGGACCTTATAGAAAACTTGACCAAAAGTTTCCAAAACCAAGGGTCTAAAGCTATCATACCTCACCCTGAAGGAAGATTCTTTACCCTTCACAAAGAACCCATCACAGGATGCCTTATTGAGACCCCTGGTGAACCTGATGATCAACTCCTTTTTGTTAACAATGGGATTGAGAATTGGTTCATCCAAGAGGCAAGTTCAGAAGATAAACCTACCAAGACACCTGAAGGAATGTGGACATTAGAGTTTGATGGATCTCACTCGAGTTCTGGATCAGGGGTAGGTATTGTCTTGATGACCCCATCCAAGGAGACCTTCTATTATTCCTATAGACTTGAATATCACTGTACAAACAACATTTTTGAATACGAAGCTTTGATCCTAGGTCTCAACTTGGAAATCGACAAAGGTGTCACACACCTAAGAGTTGTATGGGACTCGGACCTGATAGTATCACAAGTGGCGTTAGAATTTGCTGCTAAGAATGAGAGACTAAAAAGGTACTGTGACTTTGCACGATCCATTGCAAAATATTTTGAAATGGTGACAATCAAAGAAGTTCCCTGAGAAGAAAACCATGTGGCAGATGCCCTGGTTGTTTCTGCTTCCACCTTTTAACCTTGTGATGGTCCACTCCAACACTTGTGCAAAATGGAAGTCTTGTTTAGACAATCGATCCCTGATAACCTGGAACATTGGCAAGTCTTTGAAGATGATGACCAAATCATTAGATTCATGGAAAATAGTAGAGAATTCATTGATTTGCAAGTCAACTTCTTGGCTAATTCCATGAACCTAGATGTGGTTAACCTAGAAAATAACACTTTGCCAAAAGGATGTGTCCCTTTAGAACACATCTTTGACAGACACGGTGTTTTCAAAGGAAAGAAACCTAACAAACAAACAGATGAAGCCCTAGAGTTCAACGTCGGCACAGAGATGGATCCAAGAATGGTCAAAATAGGGAAAGGAACTACTGAAAAGGAAAGGATAGAAATTCTAGACCTCATAAGAGAATTCAAAGATATATTTTCTTGGAATTATGATGAACTAAAGGATTATAGGGGTGATGTTATCCAACATGCTATACCTTTGACAAAAGGAGACAAACCTTTCCAACAAAAGCTAAGACATATCAACCCAAAATTGGCAAACCATATACAAAAGGAACTCCAAAAGATGGTTGATGTTGGCATCATAGCACCCATCAGATATTCGTCATGGATGTCAAATTTGGTAGTTGTCCGAAAGAAAAGTGGTGATATCCGCTTGTGTGTAGATTTTCGAAACCTTAACCAACTATTCGTGAAATGTTGATTTTTCAATAAGCAAGGTTTAAACATGAAGTTCATTCCATTTTAGCATTTAAATTAAACAATAAACAATTTTGTTGCAACAACCAAGATCACAAGAAGAAACACCATGCACAAGTACACAAGAAGTATCTTGGGAAACCCTTCTCAACATGGGAAGAAAACCCAACCAATCCTTTGTTATATTATTCAAGAGAAATATCTTCACCACCAAGAAAAACTAGCACACAAGAGGGTGCTTGCAAACCCTAGAATACTAGCGCCCAAGAGAGGTGCACACTTTTCCCAAGAAGATGTACTTGCTGAAATTTCCAAACTCACACAAAAGATATGATTCCTCAATGGGAAATTTACCTTTACTTATATTAGACTTGACCTGTCAACGGAAGTGTCTATTGGCACAACGGGGCCGACTTATCTAGCTCACAATATAATTAATAATAACCATATTAATTAACTTTTACATTAATTATCAATTACATTAAGGTGGGGTTGACCTTTACCCTTTACATTTCAATTAGGGTTACAGGTAGGTCTGAATCTTGAACAATATAGCAAGGGATCTCATACACCCACTAGTGCTCAGCCACTAGGGGCACATTTATAGGGATGTCCATATCTCTATATCACTGCGTCTCACAAGAGAACCACACTCACAAGTGCTCAACCACTAGGATCACGTTCACCTATGCTCATCCATAGACACGTCCACTCAACAGATCTTCTTTCCCACTACATTACACAGGAGAGTCATCTAGATTTCATCATCTCAATTCTCTACTCAAAGGAGGATAATACATCGTCTTCATCTCTGTCTCATAACAATGCACCCAGCTCATGGTAATTCACACGTTCACCTTATGCTCAGCCACAGGCACATCCAACTCAACAGATCTCCTTTCTCACTATGTTACATAGGAGAACCATCTGGAGTTCTTCTCAACTCTTTGTAAGGAGGAGGCCATCTCTATGTTCCAGCTCTGTCTGAGATAGGAACCACACACCCAACTCATGGGCTCTCTCTCAGGTCTATGTCCTAGAGGATGTCTCACACAATTGTAATCATCAACACTCCCTCTCATCTAGGGAGGCATTCTCCACCGGACCAAGTCTCTCACGAAAATACTTGAAATTTGTCTTGGAAAGTGGTTGTGTGAAGATATCTACGATATTCTCATGGGTAGGAATATATTGCACGTGTATTGTGTTCCTTTGCACCATGTCTCTGATATAGTGATACATTATCTCGATGTGTTTTGATCTGTCATGAAACATAAGGTTCTCAGAGAGCTTTACACATCTCTGGTTATCACAATGAATAGTATTAGGATCCATCTCATGATTGAATAAGTCAGTCAGAAGTTTGTGAGGCCACACTACTTTGCGGACTACTATGCTCAATGCAATGTACTATGCCTCTACGATGCTTAATTCCACATAGCTCTATTTTCTGCTACACCAGGAAATCATGGTAGGCCCTAAACTGAAGCAACAACCAGAGGTGTTTTTTCTATCCACTGCACTCCCTGCCCAATCTGCATCAGCATATCCTTGCAGGATCAAGTCTACACTGGAGGCATATCTTAGGCCATAACCAATTGTTCCTTGTAAGTATCTCAATACATGTTTTGCAACTATCTGGTGTGTCTATCTCAGTTGGCTCATAAACTGGCTAAGAACATTTACTGCATAGCATATATCAGGTCTGGTGTTAACCAGATACATCAGTGATCCAATCAACTGCTTGTATATGGGCGGATCTACCTCTCCAAAATCAATATCACTCATCTTTTTCAAATTCATCACCATTGGAGTGGGCATGGATCTTCATTCTTTCATACCAAACTTTTTCAATATCTCCACAGTATATTTTCCTTGACTCGGGAAAATCTCATCTGTCCTCTGCCATAATTCTAGTCCCAAGAAGTAGTGCATCAAAACCAAATCTTTCATTTCAAATTTAGCAGCCAATCCTCGTTTTCATTCAAAAATGAGTCTCTCTGAACTAGTGAGGAAAAGTTTGTCCACATATAGGACCAAAATCATACACTCATTGCCATCAATGTGATAATATAAGTTTGGATGAACGAGACTTTTGTTGAAGCCCAAACTCATCAGAAATCCATCCATTTTCTCGTACCAAGCACGTGGTGCTTGATTTAGACCATATAGGGCTTTCTTCAATCTGCACACATGAGATCTTTCATTGTGTAAAACAAATCCTTCTGGTTGCTCGATAGAAACTTCTTCCTCAATTTCACCATTGAGAAAGGTTGTCTTTACATCCATCTAGTGTAGCTTCCAACCCATGGAAGCAACTATTGCAATGATATAACGGATGGAGGTGTATCAAGCTACTGGAGAAAAATTCTTGTCATAGTCAACTCCGTCTATTTGTGAGAACCCTCTGGATACAAATCTTGCTTTGTATTTTTCAATGCTTCCATTAACTACATTCTTGATTTTATAAATACATTTGGAAGTCACTACAGACTTTCCCTCCGGTTTTGGAACAATATCTCATACATCATTTTTCAATATAGATTGATATTCTTTCGTCATGGCATTTTTCCATACTTTTTCACCTAAAGCTTCTACATGACAAGATGACTCTGAGTCAATGATGTGGGTCATGGATGAAAGGTATCTTGAGAATCTCTTTGGTCTCTTTCTTTCTCTGGTTGTTCCTTGAGGGGATTTATGTCCCTCTGCTTCTTATAGAGTTTGTCGGGCCCAAGCATGATTTTTATGTCTGAATTTAATATCTCTAGGTATGTCACTTGGAGCAACTGGATCAGCTGGAACAAATGGATCAACTGGAATAATTTTTGTCTTCCTCTTATCTGTTGAAGGGGGAGAAGGCATTGTCTCACTATCAATTTCCATTTGGGCTTCTCTAGAAATTTGGAAATCTACTTCTTATTCAAAGGTAACATCCTTGATTATTTCAATTTGTATTTGACCAGGAATGTAGATTCGATGTGCCTTTGAGGATTCACTGTATCCTAAAAATGTGCCCTTTCTCCCTGGAGGTTCTAGCTTGGATCTCTTCTCTTTGGGTACATGAAAATATATTGGACACCTAAATATTTTGAAGCATCCAATCTCAGTCTTGACTCCGGTGAAGGCTTCTTCTAGAGTAATGTTCTTCAATATCTTATGAGGACTTCTATTTTGAACATACACTATTGTGATACATGCTTATGCCCATAGAGTCATAGGTAGACTCTGATCATGTATCATTTCTTTGGTTGCCTCGATGATAGTTATGTTTTTTCCTTTCTGCAACCCCATTTTGTTGAGGGTTGTAAGGAATTGTGAACTCCCTCTTGATCCCTGCTTCAATACAAAAACTGCTGAAATATTTTGAAGTGTATTCTCCTCCATTATATAATCTTAATACTTTGATTTTTCTTCCGGTCAGGTTCTCAACCTGGGCTTTGAATTATTGAAATTTTGCAAGGACTCCATCCTTGTTATTTGGAAAGTAAATCCAAGTTTTCTGGGAGTGATCATCTATGAAGAGTACATATTATAAGTACCCATTCAGAGATGCAACAATAATTGGCCCACAGACATCTGAATGTATCAAGTCCAAGATTTCCTTGGATCTATTGTCACTGCTTGAGAAGGATCCTTTAACATTTTTGGCAAGAGCACAACCTTTGCAAACACCTTTATGCTGAATCTGTATCTCTGGTAGACTTGTTACCATTTTCCCTAGAGTTAGGAGAGCTCTATAATGAATGTGAGCAAGTCTTCTATGTCATAGTTCACTCAAGCTAATAGTGTCATGTAGCAGGGCTTAGATTTGTTTGATAGTTAATATATACAAGATGTTTTCTTGGACACCAATTGCCTTGGCATTATTTATATGGGAGTCTTTGTTCCATGCAAGGACTCTTCCTTCTGAGAAAGTAACCTTGTAGCCTTTATCTTCCAAGGCAGAGATGGAGACAAGGTTCCTCTTCATTACGGGTACATATAGTACTTCTTTTAATTAAAGATGCATATCTGAATCTAGTTGGAAGGTAGAAGTTCCAACCCCTCTCACATTATATCTAGCATCGTCTCCAAGAACAACATGTAGATGTGTCTCTTTCTCAACAAAATTTGTTAGGTGATCTCTAAGATCGGTCATGTTCTTGGAGGCACCATTGCCAATTAACCAAGTTTTATCATTGGTAGGGACCATACCTGAGAGTGATGAGATGTTCATGTCTTCATCTCCTTGAGGTCTCGTCTTCTTGGAACTAAGTTTTCTTGAATAATCAAGCTTGTCTCCCATCATGATTTTGCTCATTTTAATTTTGGATTCTTCACAAACCCTTGTTAACTAGGATAGAAAACCTAACGGCTAGGCTAGGCTAGAAATTTTAAGTTTTGTTGGACTTATGACTTCCAACAATAAGCCTTTGAAGGATAGGATAATACTGGTGAGATGAATATCTCCTTCAAAGAGTTGCAGAAACCCAATTCTGATTTTTTTTGCAGAAAATAGTGAAACCCTAGGGATAAAAAGTCAAAATGCTTGGAATTACAGTTTGAGACTTGTTGGAGGTGTGTTCAGGGAGGTCGTACACACCTATGCTCTTTCTAGCCCCAACGTCCAAGTGCCAAGTGCTGAAAACTCCCAGAAAGGTAGGTCATACAAAAAATTTAGAAACACTAGGAGGGTCGTACGGTTTCTGCAGGAGAGAGAGGATGGATGAAATTTATTTGTGCAATGGGTTCTTCAAGACCTATGCTATGATACCATGTTTATTTTTCAATAAGAAAGGTTTAAGCATGAATTTCATTACATTTTATCATTTAACTTAAACCATAAACAATTTTGTTGCAGCAACCAAGATCACAAGAAGAAACACCATGCAAAAGTACACAAGAAGTATCCTGGGAAACCCTTCTCAACAAGGGAATAAAACCAAGCCAATCCTTTGCTATATTCTTCAATAGAAAGACCTTCACCACCAAGAAAAACTAGCACAGAAGAGGGTTCTTGCAAACCCTAGAAGACTAGCACCCAAGAGAGATGTGCACTCTTCCCAAGAAGATGTACTCGCTGAAATTTCCAAACTCACACAAAAGATATGATTCCTCAATGGGGAATTTAACTTTACTTATATTAGACTTGACCTGTCAACATAAGTGTTTATTGGCACAACAGGGCCGACTTGTCTATCTCACAATATAATTAATGATAACCATATTAATTACCTTTTACATTAAGTATCAATTACATTAAGGTGGGGCTGACCTATACCCTTTACATTGCAATTAGGGTTACAAGTAGGTTTGAATCTTGAACAATATAGTAAGGGATCTCATACACCCACTAGTGCTCAACCACTAGGGGCACATCCATAAGGATGTCCATACATCTATCTCATTACGTCTTACAGGAGAACCACACTCACTAGTGCTCAGCCACTAGGATCACGTTCACCTGTGCTCATCCACAGGCATGTCCACTCAACAAATCTTCTTTCCCACTGCATTAAATAGGAGAGTCATCTGGATTTCATCATCTCAACTCTCTGCTCAGAGGAGGCTAATACATTGTCTTCATCTCTGTCTCATAATGATGCACCCATCTCATGGGAATTCACATGTTCACCTTGTGCTCAACCACAGGCACGTCCATCTCAACAAATCTCCTTTATCACTGCATTACACAGGAGAATCATCTGGATTTCTTCTCAACTCTATGTAAGGAGGAGGCCATCTCTACATTCCAGCTCTGTCTCAGAGAGGAATCACACACCCAACTCATGGGCTCTCTCTCAGGTCTATGTCTTGCAGGATGTCTCATGCAGTTGTAATCATCAACATGAAAGACAACTACCCCCTCCCAAATATGGAACATTTGTTATAGAGGGTTACCAGGGTAGGGATGATGTCCATGTTCCATGGATTTTCTAGATACAACCAAGTCTTTCTCAAAAGAGAAGACCAAATAAAAACGACATTTACCACACTATGGGGAACATTTATGTACTTAAGAATGTTGCTTGGCCTTATGAATTCTGGTGCTAAGATGATCTCATAGTCGTATCAAAAGAGAGGAAAGACCACACATCACACCTTATAATTGTTTTTGAGCGATGTAGAAAGTATGGTATCTGCTTGAACCCTAAGAAATATGTCGTTGGGATAGATAAAGGGAAAGTTTTGGGACACATGGCCTCAAAAGGGGGAATTTTTGTAGACCCTGAAAGGGTCCAGTCTATCAAAGATGTATGTCCCCCAGCTAACAAGAAATCCCTACAATCCTTTTTCGGAAAATTAAATTTTATTCGAAGATTTGTCCCAAACTTTGCCGAAAGAATAAAACCCATGAGTGCATTACTAAAGAAGGATATCGTTTTCAGATGAATGATAAGGCCATTAAATCCTTTGAAGACATAAAATATGTTATCTCCCAAGCCCTGGTCTTGATTAGTCCTAACTATTCACGAGATTTCATAATATTCTCTTTTGCCTCCCAGGACACCATTGTAGGTGTCTTGTTGCAAAAAGACGTTGACGACCATGAACACCCCATCGCCTTCATGAGAAAATTACTTAGGGATTCAGAGTTGAACTATTTGATTATTGAGAAACAAGCTTACGCCTTAGTGAAATCCCTTAAGCACTTTAGAAACTATGTGGGTTATAATAAAATCAAGGTGTATGTCCCTTACCCGGCAGTAAAGGATGTCTTATCGCAACACGGTTGTTTGGGTACTAGGGGCAAGTAGCTCTCCAAAATCCAAGAGTATGACTTATAGATAAAACCCACCAAGATTATAAAGGGACAAGGTTTGTCCCAGATGCTGACTGAGTGAAACCAAGAGGCCATACAAATGGGAGAAAGTGAACAAATAAATGTGGTAGTCAGTGAATTAGAACATGATGAATGGTATCCTGATAAAATATACTACCTTAATAATTTATCGTGCCCAGATCACCTAGTAGACTACAAAAGAAGGTATTTGAGACTTAAAGCTATGAAATATTGTTTGACCGAGAATGGACTTGGTTGGAAAGACCCCGATGGAGTTCTCCTTAGATGTGTCAACCAAGAAGAAGCTAATAAACTATTGAAGGAATTACACTCCGAAAATTGCGGTGGACATTTCGCAGCCCGTACCACTGCCCACAAGATCCTAAGAGCTGGATACTATTGGCCAAAGTTATTTACTAATACTCACCGATATGTTTGATCTTTCCATCCTTGCCAATAATTTATTGGTAAACCAAATCTCCTTTCACAACCTTTGAAATCTGTGGTAGTAGAAGCTCATTTTCAACAGTGGGGGTTGGACTTTATTGGGGAATTTAAAGACAATTCAAGTAATGTCTACAAATGAATTTTGACAACCATAAACTATTTTATGAGGTGGGTTGAGTCTATTCCCACAAATAAGGCCAATGAGGAGGTAGTCATGAACTTTTTGGAGGAAAGAATCATAACGAGATTTGGGGTCTCGTCCAAGATACCACAGACAATGCCAAAGCTTTCAGTTCTCTTGCATTAATAGAATTTTGTTTCAAGTATGGAATTGTTCTATCTCATTCCTCCAATTATTATCCACAAGGCAACAGATTGTCATAACCAAGCAATAAGAACCTTATGAACATCATCAAGAAGGTTATGGGAGAGAACAAGAGGTCTTGGGATAGCAAAATTAAATATGCCTTGTGGGTAGATCGAATAACAACAAAGACCTCAACAGGAAGGACCCCTTTTGAGCTAATGTATGGGTTAGAAGCCAAAATTCCTATGAATATCCAAATCTCCATCCTCTATTTTGCTCAGCAATACACCACTGATGCAGAAGCAATCCAAGGGGGAATTAACCAGTTAATAGAATTGGACGAATCTAGAAGAATCGCCCTAAGCGAAATGGAAAGAAACCATGAAAAGATCAAGAACACCTTCGATCACAAGACAAAGGAGAGGGATTTCACCGAAGGTGATCTAGTGTTGTTATGGGATAAGAGAAGGGAGAAACCTAGAATGCCCAAAAAATTGGATGGACAATGGATAGGTCCCTACAAGATTATAAGTCTCGCAAGAACAAATTCTTTCAATCTAGGGACCATGGAAGGAGAAGCTTTGAAGTTACCAGTGAACACTATACACATCAAGCATTACTACCCACTAGCATCATGATAGGTAAGCATAGGTAAGTAGGTAGGAATTTGCATTCATTATATATACCATCTGCATTTCATGCTAGAGTAGTTGTATTTCCATTTGTATATATGCTTGGTTATTTTCATTTTATGTACCATATATGATCCATGGGTGATATCACCAAACCAAATGATTACTAATGATTTTGTTAAGATAGATTTGTTCACAGGTCATGCTAGATATGTTGAGGTTCTCATGCGCTCTACAGTGAGCACACGTCCCCGAGTTGGAGCTAGACATTATCCCTTAGCCTAGGGATAACTAAGGAGATTATGTCTCGAGGCCCACATGTCCTAGACATGGAGTACTGAGAGCCATATTGACTTGAGCCTAGCCCTGGAGGGCCCATATTTCTTCTTCAACGCCTACATCTTGTCAACAATAGTAGCATCCATCCCATCGGCCTGGTCCTTCAGCAATAGTGGATCTGGCTCCATGAGGTAATAAGTTTGGGTATCATTGTATGTGTCACTCTGATTCTCAAAACATTTGAATATGTGTATTTAATTCTTTTTTATTTTGACATGTGCTTGCAATTTATGCCTTTCCACTTGTCCACACCTGGGGGGAATAACAGGATGCCATAGTAATTTGGTTCCCTTAGGATTTAAGTTTCCACCGGGTGGGTTCATGAAAGGTCATCATCTATTCCCACCATACTTATCACTTTTCATCTTTTTCCCTCTCATCCATCCCCTGCATTGGTTTGGGCACTTGGTTTGCCAACTTAGGAAAGGGTTGTACCTTGCCTTGTGGGAAGAAGGGGATAAAGGCCTAAAGGGTAAAAGTAGCTGGAAAAAGAGAAAAGACAAAAGAACAAAACCTTCAGATGCTTCGCCCAGGGATCCCTGAGAAAGAAATAAAAGGCTTCTCAACAAGAAATGGAGGGACCCATAAAATAATAAAATCAAGACCTAGTTGGAGGATAGGGGGTCTCATCACGAGCCAGCCTATTAGGTCCATGGGCATGTAGCGTTATGACACTACCATTCAGTTGGTCACCACACCAGGGTAGTGGCTCTTGGTGGCATAGCCAAGAGAAAGGGGGTCTCATTGCGAGCCAACATTCTCATATCAGTGAAATGCTTGTGGGTAACATTGTCACCAATAGTCACCACGCCAGGGCAGTGTCCCCTAACTAGTCTCTTGAAAGAAAAAGCAATAAGATAAAAAGATAAAAGGCATTGAATGGGCTTGGAAAAATTTTCATCCATGACAAGGTGCAACTCACCCTCTTCAGAGGCACCCACAGGTAAGCCATACATTTCCCTATCATCACTACACCCATTGCCCAAAAATCATCTTACCATCTCATGCACTTACATGACCTAGATTGGTCTTCACCTAGGGACACCCCATGCCTAAGGAAAATTATCCCAATAGGATGTCTTGAGGCCCTCTCCAAACCTGGCTTGTAGAATAACATAATGTCTTTGAGAACTAGTCTGAGAAAGGGGGGGGGTTTATGCACATGTTTAGATAACTTGATTATTAGACGTGATTGACATTGCTATGATCCCTATGACTTATGATTCCATGGAAGGAGTACTTGTTTTTTTTGCAGGGCCACACCCGATAGACATGTACACATGAGGAGATGATTAGTTCGGACCTCCATAGGGCTAAAATCCCACTAGATGGATGTTGAGACCTCAGTCAAAGGCAAACATGTATCAGAGGATTACACCAGAGAGAGAGGAGGATGTTCCACGAGAGACATCATGGCAGTCCTAGACCCAGGGGGGTCTTTCCCTCCCACTATGATGTAGGCCTTGGAAGGTTGATGACATCACCTATGTGACCCTTGACGTCACCCAACGTTTAATGGACACTTTGGAGGCAGTTGTGTGCCAAGTGGCACGTGTGGCTTGATCCAGAGGCCTTGGGAGGCCTAACATTTTTCTCCTGGAGGCCAATGTTTCACCAAATAGGCCTAACGTCACCCTAAAGGGGCATGACATCACCTTTTCTGCTTGATTTAAGGTTTAATTTGTCATTTTTATGTAAAAACTAGATATTACATGTAAACTGGCCATGTTGGCCTTTTTGAACTAATTTGTAAATTAAAGGTCATCTGTATTGTTTAAATAAGGGAAAATTCTCTCTTATTTTTCATCATCTTTCACTCACACTTAAGTGAGGTCTGAAATTTGTGCCCTACTTAGGGTTTATTGCCTGGAATTTGGTGCGCACTTCTTGAAGGAGGCTAGTTTTGGTGTATTTTAGCATTTTTTTGTGGAAGTCTTTAACTAAGACTATTGTTAGATTATTCTTGGTGAATGTAATTAAATTTGCTACAATTCTTCTTCATTTTGAATGGTTATGGTGTATTTGTCTTGTGTTTCTTCAAATATTATGAAATTGCTAGTTTAAAACCCTAGGAGGCTAAAACACATGTTATTGTTCTTGCCTTAACAAATTTCCACCTGCTAGATTGTGCTAGAAACCCCATTTTCTTGAAGCTTTGTGCTAAGGGCCTTGCCATTGCAACACCCTATCATCATTTTCTTCATCTAGCCATCATCTACTTCGTCCTTGAGCTAAAGAAGGAGGAAAATCGCTAGGGCCTAAGGTTGCCTACTTCCTAGTGGCCATTTTCCCCCTAGGCTTTAGTGATTGAAGCCTTGGGTTACCAACACTTCAATCATTGACCTTATTGTATCTATCTCTATTATTATCATTTGTCCCTTCAAGATTTATGTTGCTAAAAGAGACTCCATTAACCCCAAAAGTACTGATCTAAGCCTTGCACTTGATTGATTGATGAAAACAACTCTCAAAACTTATATGTCAAGATATATACTAATCATTCCTAACCCTAGAGTAGACTAATTAGCTAACCTACTTGATTTTGTTACAAAAGTAAGGTACATCCATCTATTGCAACATTAAAATCACTTAAAAGCAATTTTAAAGTTGATTTATACACTGCCTAATTAGCTTCTGACAAATGCTAGTACTTTGCTATTATTGAGTGATTATTTTTTGTCATTGTGAAGCTCTTTTAAGGCATTTATTGTGAAGCTATTATCTTATAAACATTGTTGTTATAAAAATTTGTTTTCTTCATCATACATCTACTATTGTTTTTATTGATAAGTTCATGGTTTTATGAAGTATTAACAACAAATTGTACTTGCAAAAGATATTGTTTTGTTGTTGCCTTCTTCTAGGCAGGTACATCTAAGAACTTCATTACTTCATTGGTTAAAACCTTGGGACTTTCTGATCAGTGTGACTTTTGAGAAGGGATACTTTTATAGACACTTTAACCTTTGCCTTCTCGAACCCCCAGGTCATCGGGGACGTCTCCCTTGGGCCATCATCCCTAAATAGAAAGAGGTATCTTATCAAGGTGATAGTGATAGGATAACCTCCTGTTACACCAATTTTCCTCCCTTATCCTTTCCCTTTGGGACAAGTACAAATTAAGCAATAACAAGACATATAAGGGATAAACTCAAGAATGTGACATCTTTACCCTTGTACACTAAAAACATGTCATGTTTCTTAAATCATTTAAGCTCTAATTGAAAGTCATTACCAACTAGCCTTATTCACATTTTAGACACAATGTTAATGGTTTCTTCATTTGTGTTTATTGGTAGCACTATGAGAATTTCCACACTTTCATAGCATCGCTTGCCTTCCCAAAAATTTCAACAAATGAAGAGGGGAAAGGGAAGGTATCATCTACATATCCTTCTAA
Organism: Picea engelmannii; assembly: GCA_009831015.1. Lineage (NCBI taxonomy): Eukaryota > Viridiplantae > Streptophyta > Pinopsida > Pinales > Pinaceae > Picea > Picea engelmannii. The sequence goes on along the minus strand of ML784662.1, from coordinate 266,706 downwards.
AATTTCAATAATTTTAACAACAATATATCCAAGCTCCACTATTGTCCCATGATTACTAGTGTGCATTGTTGAGTAAACAAAACATGTTTTAACCCTTTTATATAATCTATGAGTAACTCACTTTTATCATTTTTAGTGAATGAAGTTATCATTTAATAATATTATTAGTAAGAAGAATGTCTTAAAAATAAGAAAAATAAAATAAAATTCAAACATATATATATTTAATATTTTATTAATGATATATTAGAAAAATAACTTTGTTAAACATAATAGATAAATAAAACAAATGCTTATTCTTCCATTTTACATTGATAATGATTATTTTTAAATAAATTAATATTAAAAACTTGTAGAACAAATTTTCTGGAAAGAACTATGTATTAGTTTTTGAAACATCCAACATTTTGAGTGGACATTCCACCCATCATGGACAAATGAAGCTCATATGGTGGAAAAGAGTGTTGAGGTCGGTATTTGAAGGAAAAATGGCCGAAGGAGGAAAGTAAAATTATGACCGTTGGAAAATAAAATAAAATACAATAAATTAAAACTATGGCTCATGGGAAAAATAAATTATATAATCTATATGGCCGTTGGGAAATAAAATAAATTAAAATTATGTAAGTTAGGAAAAATAAATTATATAATCAAACTATTTTATTTATTTATTTAATTAGTCGTTAATATTGGGTTTTACGATAAAGAGGTCTAGGAAATGTAATATATAGTAATTAAAGAACCCTAGCTATGAATAAGGTAATAAATTGGGTGGTAAGTGAAAGGAAACAAAGGGAACTAGAAGGAGATTTAATTTGGGAATGATTAAGCAAGTAGTTGAGATTAGGGGAAGTTAAAAAGAATTAAAATTGAGTGTATAATTAAAAGAAGAATCAAAGCTGTAAAAACAAAGAGAAGCAGGTTAGACAAGAAATTTATTAAAAGTGGTGGGGGTAAGATTGTTTTAAGTCTAGGCTAAGGAGAGTGAGGATAGGTACATAAGGATTGAATGAAATGGTAACAAGACTTAAAAACAAATATCGGGCAACCAAATCCTAATGGGAAGAAGACTGGTGATCAAGGTAATGAATAGTAGGTTTCCAGGATTGGCTCAGTTTGTAGTCATCTTCAAGATTGAAATGATTGGGATGTTTTTCAATCTCCATAGCTTCCTGAATGAGGCACGATGAGTAATGAGGGGAAGCGGTTAAGATTTAGTTTGATCGAAGAAAATCAAGTGTTTGGATTTGGAGGAGTGTTCAATGATAGTATATTTGGAAATTCGGTTGTGGGTGGTGTCGGCTATGTGTTCTTTAAGACGGGCTTTAAAGGATCTGTCAGTTTTTAGATTTAGAATTTGGATTAGCGGCAAAGCGAAAGGCACGATTAATTTGATAAAGGGTGTAGCCATTGGATAAAAGGGCCTTGGTGAGGTGAGATTTTTCCTATACGAGGAATTGAGAGGCAGAAATGTGAATATCTTGAGTAATCAAGGTTTTCAGGACCCCGAACGTTTGGGTTGGATCATGGTGTGAATTGGTATGAAGGTATCTATCAGTATGAGTCTTCTTTCTGTAAACTTGGTGGGACAGGGAACCATCAGGAAGGCAGGAAACATGAACGTCCAAGAAGGGAAGAGAGTTGTTATCTTGTATTTCCATGGTAAATTGGATATGAGGAGCGATTCTATTGAGGTGGTTGAAGAATGTGATTAAATTGGAGTGTCCATGAGGCCATACAACAAAGGTGTCATCAACAAAGAGAAACCAACATTTGGGTTTGAGATGAAAGTTGTTTAGAGATAAAGTCTCAAAGTGTTCCATAAATCTATTGGAAACCTCTTGGGATAAGGATGACCCCATGGTCGTTCCTTCGATTTTCTCATAGAAAACCCCCCTTGAAGGTGAAGAAGGTAGAAGTGAGGCATATTTCGATAAGGTTGAGAGTTTCATGGTATACTAGTTTGTAGATTAGGGTCAAGGCCTTTGATATCAAAATTTTGGTAAATAACGAGACAACATCAAAGTTGACCATGAGGTCTTGTTCATCCAGGTGAAAATTACGATTTTTATGCATAAAGTCAATGGAATCTTTGATAAAGGAAGAGGCTTTTCCAACAAAGGCTTGAATTTTATCAGCAAGAATTCGAGCATGGTCGTGAGTGGGGGCTCCTATGGCGCTGACAATAGGTCTAAGAGGAATTCCTTTTTTATAGAATTTTGGTTTCCCATAGATCCTAGGGGTTTGGGGGTGTTATGGCACAAGTTGTAGGTTTGGAAAATCCTGACCCAACCAAGGAACAAGTTCTATAACTATGGGAATCCTACACCCAATGTCACCTCAATGTAGGTCCCACACTTCAAGGGTGACAAGGTCACTCTAGGGAGGTGACCCTGGTGACCCTAGGAGGATTGAGACGAAGATGGAAGGAAGTGGAATTGGATCCCCTATAGGTCAAGTTTAAATGGAAATAACGGTAGGGAGAGATGCCTTGTAAGTCAAGTAAAAGTTGCCCCACAAGTATAGTTCTTTTTGGATGTTTGTACCTGCTTGAGACACAAGAAAACACACCTTGCAACAATATATGTTAGTTGGATCAACAAGTTAAGATTGATGTCCCTAATTTGCAGCAATAAATGACAGTATATATCAGCAAGAAAAAGATATTATAATCTGCTCAATATGTGCTCAAGATCAAGTATAAAATGCAAGAGAAAGACTAGCAATTTACTAGCTAAACTCAAGATGAAGAACCAATACTCTTATCACAAAGGCAAGTTTGTAATAAACACATGTCTGCATCAAATTATATCAACCTTATGGATGTGACATTCAATGTATTACAGCGAGAAAACCATCCACTAGAATCCCCTCAAACTTTGCAAAAACGTGCGCTAGGACAAGGAGAGTACAAGTGCAAACTTTGAGCGACAACCAATGGTTGATAAGAGAGTTATTAAAGCAAGTATGTTAGGGTTTCTACAGCCCTAATGGTTGAAGATGCAAATTTTTAATAGAAACAATAAGTATCCCTTAGATGAGAATGTCCTAGTGGTTGTGAGGTGCCCAAGGCACAAGGAAGTCAATCCACTTTTGCAAGAAGTAAAAAGACCGAAATTCACATTTCCCAATGCAATAATTTATTTCTCTAATGCAACAAATTAATGACTAGTTCCTTTACTATTGGGTTAATGGAGCCACAAGGAGCTTAGAGAAGCTACCTCCTTGGGGGTGTAATCCATTTTACTTCCCAAGGCAAGTTTCTCTCAGCTAGGTTTTAAGCTAAGAGGGTGTATTCCCTTATACTTCTCTTAGCAAACACTTGTCAATGAATGAGATGAAGCAAAAATGGTGAAGACTATGGTGGGCGTGTATTCCCTTATACTTCCCACCTAGATCCTAGTGTTAGCACAGGGGCAGACCCAGGGTTCAATGCTTCAACAATGCACCGACAAAACCCTAGCTACCGACCCTTTCAGCAACACCTGCGAAGCAGATGAAGTCTCACCCGAGGTAGAGGAAGGGGGGGGTTGTAGGACTCAGATGTCTGCAACCTATCTGGGACACATATATGTGATTAAAGTACCTTAACAGAGAACTTAGAAGTTAAAATTCACCATCATTTAACCCTTAATCACATCACAGATTGAAATCCTAGTTACAGAGCAGCGCAGTATTAAACAAGATCTAATACATCCAACACTTAGCACATAGAAATAGATCAGATCTAGCATTCATTCACATTACTAAGCAATAAGATATTATATCGGATGCATCTAACATATATCATTGCACTAAGCCTACATCACATCAATAACATAACAGCTATAATGTACAAAGCAACCACAACACAGGATACATGTGGTTCACCCCAGCGCGGGGCTACGTCCACCAACTCTTCTTATTATTTATTGTCTTCTTTCAATCTTCTACAAGCACAGAGCCACATGAACCCACTCCACATAGGATAGGAGATCTGTGTGCACCTCACCAGATCCTCCTTCCCCAAGCTAGGTTTAAGCACAAAGCCTTCTTATAATCTACACACAAGCTTCTTACAATCACTTGCACTTAGCTCTACAAGTTCTTAACACACAGTATGCATAAAGCCTCTAGCTCTGCACTAAGTCGATTCTACTAGATCTCTCCTACTTACATCGCCTAGATTTCTATTTATACATTACAAAAGGACCTAAACATGGGTAAACCCATGGATCAACATCCCATACCCATTACATAAACCCTAAACCCAAAAAATGCCCTAAGAAGGGGTCGAGATCCCGTGATCTCCACTTCACCTTGTGCTCCACCTTTGACCAACCTGTCGAAGTCCCAATATTGGTCAAACATGACCAAGGTTCTCCAAAACTTGGTCAAGGGCCAACAAGCCCCGAACACTCACCTGTGACTCGTCCCGAGTCACTCTGATCTAGGTAACTCTGCCTCAAATGGCTCAAGCTACTTCGACCTGTTGCTTCGCTAGAGAATCCTGCTCAGCAAACTCTTGAATAACCTTATTCATCACAAGTCCTTCCAAGTGTTGTTCCATTGTGGTGACCACTTGTTCCAGTTCTGCACATCGTCCTTCAATCTCCTCAAAAAGTATGCAAGTTGCCTCTGCACTGGTTGGAGTCGTTGGGTCACTTCCATGACCTTACTCTGTATGGAATGGACTTGTTGTTGAACTGTGCATTGTTCTTGGGATCGTTTCATCCTCTCGACCGCTGATAGTGGCTTCAACTGTGCTTGCACCATTTTTGCTTACTACTTGGCCTCCTCAAGCTGTGACTCTAGTGTCCTGAGCTCAGGGTCTTCTACAAGGCACTCATATGTCTGTGCACTTCGACTGTTGAGTTGTTTGCATTCCAAGGCTAATGCCTTGATTCTCTCAATTGTGCTCCTCGCAGTTTCTTCTCTCTGGTCTCACACTTCCTGCGGAGTGCTTGGCATTGCTTGTAACTCCAGTTCGGATATCCTCTGTTGGAGTTGTTGAATGGCTTTGGCAAGCTTTGCTACTTTTCTTTCTACTGGGTCTTCTTCCATCTGTTCTAAGCCTATCACAAAGAGAAGTTCTCTAATGGCTACTTCTTTAACTCCAATCTGCTTTGCGAGCAGTTGTTCCTTCTCCTTCTGGAGTTTCACTCTATCCTCTACAAACTTGGATTGGATGTCTTCTTTTTCCTGTTGCACAACCCGACGTTGTTCTCTGGCTTCCTCTTTTGCTTGCTTTAAGGCCTCTGTGGATTTCTCTTTTTCTTCTTGAACATGACGAAGGCGAGCTTCGATCGCATTTGCTATTCGGCGGAGCTGGGCAGGTTCTTCTCCCAACTTTGTTCCTTCTGATGACGAAGGCGTAGTAGACACTGCGCGGCTGGAGTGGAGGGATTGTTGTACCCCTTTTAGCTCTGCTTCAATTATTTCGTACATGGTCTCCTGTTTGGCTTAATTGAGCTGTAAGATATCTTCTGAGGTATCTGAGATAGCGGCGATGATGAAATCTATGTCATCCATCGTGAGCACATTCTACATCTGTGGTTTAGTAGCTTTGGACTTCTTCCGCAATGTAGGTTTCGTGGGTGAAACCTTTCTTTTATTGGAGGTCTCAGCTTCATCCATAGGTTCCCTAGGCGGTGTTACTTCACCTTGTTTCTGCTTGTCTTCTTCTCCTTTGTCTTCTTCTTTGCCTACTTCGTCATCACCTCCCCCTCCAGGTGAGTCTAAAGCAGTCTCTTCTGATGCGTTGTTCAGCTTTTGTACCTCTTCCTTTTCCTTCCTTCTGCTACTGTTGGGTGCATCATAATCTTCATGATTTACCAGAGGAATTCCGATTAGGTCTGGGTCGGAGAGTTCTGCCTGGTCGACTAGTATAAGGAGATATGCGGGCCACTCCTTATTTATTTCTTCCATGTCCTCCTCGGTGAGCTTATAGTAATATTGGAGCTCTTCTTTATGTTCGTCTCCTCGCACAGTGATATAAATAAAATTTCTATCGGCGCGGAACTTCAGAAATGGTTTGAACCTATGCAGGGTATTCGGTGTCATGCGAGGGGAAAACTCAATAGCCCTCTTCAACTACAGGTAATAGGTGTGGAACATCATTTTTAACTGCCATTGTTTAGCCATGTCGCTCGAATACCAAAGCGTAGTGAACTTCGAGGCTAAGGGTTTTGATGGTTCAATCTCAGGGAAGGTCACACCTTCCACCATCTCCCAATAAATGAAGGCAATGAGGATAAGCACTCAACTGAAGTGGAACTCGTAGCCTTGATCCTGAGCTTTACGGAAGTCTTTCTCTAACTGGTTGACGAGGTAGCTCAACCAGTTCATTTTTAGCCCTTCCACGCATTTTCCTACGAGGTCAACGACAAACCCCGTGACCTGCGTGGGTATGTTCTTCCTTACTAGCATACCAGCAATCAACTAGCGGGCTAGGCGCACTGCACCTTTCTGGATGGAGGCTACCTTGTATCCTCGCTTCCCCTTTTCCACATCACCATAGGTTTCTTTGATTGTCTGCACCAGGGTGTAATCTGTAGTCTTTCCTAGGTAAAATTCTTATGGGTCTAGTCCTTGCATGCTTAATCTGGTGATCCTATGGATCAAGGTTAGATCGACGGTGATGAGTCTGTCCAGCCATAGATAACAACCATGGAAGCACAACAACAATATCTTAATGCATGCATTAACCTCCTGATGCATTCTGAAGTGTGGTATCTTCATTACGCTCAGGATGGTGGACCTCGTGATATCCATGGTACACAGTTGGGGGATGATCTTCGACTTCTTCCCCTTTGTCTTGGTCAAATACTTGTATGGTGTGAGCATGCCATAGTTCTTGCAGTCTCCTAAGCTATATTCGTTGATCTTCAACGTCAGAATCCTCTCCAACTACAATCTGACTGCATGTATCCCCTTAATGAGGTACGCAGTGATGATTGCGTAGTCGAAGTCCCTCGAGACGTTGTCACGACTCACCACACCAGCCAGAGGCAGGATGTAGTCAGGCAGGATAGATGAAATGAGCTTCGCATTCGCTAAGTCATCACGATGCTTCATTCATTTCTCTGTCGCAGCTCGGGATGGTCTAGATCCACAAGCAGTCGACGAGGATGTTTTCACTCCTCTTGTCGACGAGGCTTGGATGTCTGTGGACATCACATTCTCGGTCATGAGGTCTATTAGGATATCTTCGACGGATTTTTCTATTGTGCTAATTCCGTCCAACATGTACACTCGAGATCTGATATCTCAGGTCGGTGAACAAACACTCAAGTAGCAGAACAGATGGCGAGGTCTCAATAATCATTGCACGAAAGCAACTATTTTTCTATGGGCTCGGATAATCACAATTGTCAAAAGTGTTCTCGGTGCAATGCTCGACGGGATAAATAGACAACGTCGTAATGGACTCTTCCAACGGGCAGGGATGCCTCAATCAATGCAATTCCATCCATTATTCTGCGGTCCCAACAATCCAATGGTGAACGTTGCGGCAATAACTATGCTTCTAGTCGTTCTGGAGTGTCGTTCTAATGGTCGAGACGCCTCCAATGATCATATTGATTCGTCATGGTGAAGTGCCAATTTACACTATTCATATATCCCGACGAAGTTCCAGTTCTACAAACCTTCCTTCTGCGAAGTTCGCTCTGGAACTTCCCGCAATTTCTCTAACTTTGCTCTCTTCTTACTGAGATTTTTGGCCTTCTTTCCTGAAATCTGAGTCACTGGTTTCCTCTTTCCATTATCATTCTTATCTCCTCTTGGCATGGTAACTTTTCATTGTGGAGGGTCTTTCATAGGGTTCGAGGGTAATACTTCTTCTTGTTCTGGAGTAGGTGCTCTACTCTCCTATATGGACAAGTGTTTCAAGTCTTCCTGTGTTCTTTCAACTTCGACGTCCAGATCTCTAGTCCTTAGTAGCTTCGACTGGTCCTCTTGTTCTTCTATTAAGCATGCTATTATCCTAGCTATGAAATATCTTAGTTCTTGTTTTTTCTGTTCTAGATCCTCCTCTTCTCTTTTCCTTCATATCTGATCTTTTTCAATCCAGGTTTTTCTTAGCAAAATAGAAAATGGGGCGTTGTTCTCAACAAATTTAATGATCTCAAATTCTTCTTCTGTCGAAGTGCCACGAGCACTCATAGGTATCTGGGTAAGTCTTCCACATAGGGTTATTATCTTTCCTCTAAATAATCCTAGTCCTCCCAATGAAGGAACCATAGCAGGCTTTCCTAAAATTTCCCAAGTACTTTATGTCATAATGTTCACCTCTGTTTCTGCATCCAATACACAGCCTATGTCGAAGTCTCCTATTCTTGTTTCTATGCACTTTTTCTCTTTTAAGATCTGTGATAAGTTGATAGCTCTGTGATCATTCAGGGTTTCTTTCATCTTCAATAATATAGCCTCTGATTATTTCTGGTTCTTATTCTCTTGGCCTTCCTCAGGGTTTTCTTGTCTCATATTCATCTTTTCAACTTTAGCAATCATTCTAGGGCAGTCCAAAACTTCATGTCTAGTAGCCTTATGAAAAAGACAACTAAGACCTCTACTAGGGAATTCCTTAGCAATATGTCTTGGTCTTCTGCATCTATAGTAAAGAGTCAATCCTATCTTTCTCTTGAACAATCCCCAACATTTCATGTACTGCGCACTGGGATCACAGTGGTGGATCTGCAAAAAATTCTTTCTAGGATCCTGCATCCACTTGTTAGTCCAAGAATTCTTTCTATGCATAGGAATAACATATCTTTCATTATTTCTATCAAATGTATTCATATAAAATCTTCTTTCTTCTAGATGTACCCTAGTTTTCATACTAGGACCAAATCTATTAAACATACCTAGATCCATTCTTTCGAAATAAAAAATTTCACTTATCTTACCTTTATCAGAGCACAAAGCTTGAAGATATTACCTTTTTTCTTCAGATCAGACTTCTCTTCTTAGCATAGAGCTTCACAAGTCAAGTAGAATACTGCACACTAGAACAACAGATCTACGCACAGAGATTTCTCTTTTCTTTAGTTCCCAACAATCACAGTTTCAGGTCCCAGCAACAGAACCATTTGTTGGCACAGGGGCAGACCCAAGGTTCAACACTTCAACAACGCACCAACAAAACCCTAGCTACCGGCCCTTTCAGCAACACCTGCGAAGTAGATGAAGTCTCACCCGCGGTAGAGGCAGGGGGGGTTGCAGGACTCAAATGTATGCAACCTAGCTGGGACACAGATATGTGATTACAATACCTTAACAGAGCACTTAGCAGTTAACATTCACCAGCATTTAACCCTTAATCACATCACAGATTGAAATCCTAGTTACAGAGCAACGCAGTATTCAACAAGATCTAATACATCTAGCACTTAGTACATAGAAATAGATCAGATCTAGCATTCATTCACATTACTAAGCACTAAACTATTATATCATATGCATCTAACATATATCATTGCACTAAGCCTACATCACATCAATAAAATAACAACTATAATGCACAAAGCAAACACAACACAGGATATACGTGGTTCACCCCAGCGCGGGGCTACATCCACCAACTCTTCTTATTATTTATTGTCTTATTTTAATCTTCTACAAGCACAGAGCCACAGGAACCCACTCCACATAGGACAGGAGATCTGCACGTACCTCTCTATATCCTCCTTCCCTGATCTAGGTTTAAGCACAAAGCCTTCTTATAATCTGCACAGAAGCTTCTTACAATCACTTTCACTTAGCTCTGCAAGTTCTTAACACACAGTATGCACAAAGCCTCTAGCTCTGCACTAAGACGATTCTAATAGATCTCTCCTCCTTACATCACCTATATTTCTATTTATACATTACAAAAGGGCCTAAACATGGGTAAACCCATGGGCCAACATCCCATAACCATTACGTAAACCCTAAACCCAAAAAAATGCCCTAAGAAGGGGCTGAGATCCCATGATCTCCGCTTCGCCTTGTGCTCCACCTTCGACCAGCCTGTCGAAGTCCCAAAATTGGTCAAATGTGACCAAGGTTCTCCAAAACTTGGTCAAGGGCCAACACCTAGCATAAACAATACTTGACTTGAATAAAATGATAGCAAGAGAGTAAAAATCATACCAAAATCAAGAGAGATGCTAAGACAATCGACCACAAGAGCTAGAAAATAACCTTCCAAGGCTAGCGCATCACTTCTTCCATTAACCATTCACAAAATCAGCCATACACAAGTGGACAAGAGCTAAAATAGCCAAGGAGGCCAAAAATTTCATACCAAAACCTATGGTGAGAGGAAAGTTATGATTCAAAATGAGATCTTATGAACTCTATTTATACAAAAATTAGCCAACATGGCTTATCCACAAAATAAGGAGTAAAACACAAGATTAGGGGTCAAAAACCCTAATATTTCCCCCTTAACACAATAATATTAAACAATTCACTTAAAATTTCATCTTTTGCACAAATTAAACCCTAATCTAGGATGATGTCACCCCTTTAGGAGACTTTTTTCCACTTTGAGGAGGTCATTGGTGTTGGAGAAGCATGGAAGGGCCTCCCAAGGCCATGTGTCAAGCATCTAGGTGATCTCATCTTGGTGAAAACCCTTTTCCTCCTCAAAATTCCAAGCGCAAATGAGTGGCACCTCACCACCAATCCCTAGCCCCCAACATCGTGACATCATGCACATAAGTGAGACATTTTTCCCCTCCTGGGAAAATCGTTTGGCAAGAAAGAGGTGGGATAGGTTGTCCAAGTCATCATCAAGGCCACCAAGTCATCTCTCTCTCATCTGGCATGTAGGCCTCTGACATCTAACCTGTGGTCTTATAGCCCCATGGAAGCCCAAGCTAGGCTTGTTCTCCCAAAATTGTCCACCAGTTAGGTCATGGAAAGACAAATGGAGACACCCTCCAAGGATATCAAGTCATAACATCATGATAAGTGGATCCAATCAATAAAAAATCCATCTAAGCATGTGCATCAAAGATTACAATATCAAACAATTAATAGCTCAAAGACATTATGTGACTTGTAAATCTTAAGTATGGGAGGGTTGACAATGTGTTCTATTGGGTAGATCTTGCCCTAGGTCAAGGAGAGACTCAAAGAGGTCCCTCTCTAAGTCATGTAGAGTGTATTAGGTGGATGGGGTCAAGACTCAATGGACATATGGCTCATGACATACTATGGGTTGTAGTGTCTCATTCATGGGTGCCTTTGTAGAGGGTGTGTGGTATTTTCGTCCGCAATGCACTTTTTCCAAGCCCATTGTTTGCATTTTATTTTTCTTTCTTTATATTTTCTTTAGCACAAGGAGAGGTTGAAGGTCACTGCCCTGGCGTGGTGACCAGATGGTGTCAATGTCACCCACAAATGCCTAATGGAAATGAGAAGGTTGGCTAGTGATGAGACCCCCTTTCTCTCAGCCATGCAACTGAGAGTCACTACATTGGTTTGGTGACTAGATAATGACAATGTCATACCACTAAATATCCATGACGTGATAGGTCAACTCATGATCATACCTCATATCCTTCAATCTACCTTTCAGGCATTTCTTTTTTATATTATGGGTCCACTTTTATTCAAAGATAAGCATTTTATTACTTTCTTGAGTGATCCTTGGGCAAAGCATCTAGAAGGATCATATATGGATTTTATCTTTTACCCAACACCAACCCCTCTAGGCCTTTAGCCCCGTCTTCCCATAGAATGAGGGACAACCCCTTCTTGGGTCAATACACCCTAAAATCCCAAAAGATAAGGAAACAAAGGGGAATAATGATGGAAAATGGTAAGTATGGTCGAGAGTGATACAATGGTTGATTAAGGGATTTCCCTGTAGAAAACCCATTCTCAAAGAAGACCACTTACTAGGGCACAATGTCAACCACCAGGGTGAAGCAGGGCAAAAGGCATAATGTCCAAGCACATATCATGAAATCTAGAGCAATCCAAGATACATCATAATCAATTGGCTTAGGTATTGAAATGATGCTCACCATAATACTGACTTGTACTTCATGGAGCAAGGACCACTGCCTTCCAGAAGCCAACTAGTGTGGTGGATGCCATATGTAAACCTGTGACTATATGTGGTGGTGAGTGGGTTTTCCATCTGTGCAAAGCATACAGTTGGCCATGTAGTCTCTACACACTCCATATATGCAACCTGAGGGCCTCGCGACATCATCTCTTTAGATATCCACAAAATGAGGATAACAGGGGTTATGAGGAATACGATGCTTTTGGATGTTAGGGTCCAAGGAGGACGATTTGATGACTTTGGTGACCAGGTTAGTGATGGTATTGATAGGAGTTTTCAAGAGGCTTGTAATCAAAGGAGGATAGGAGGTCTAGTAGTTGAGAGTCATAGTTATAAGTATTCATAATAATGATAGCGTTGTATTTATCGGATTTGAGGACGATGATGTCAAGGTTATCAATAAGGCAACAAATAGATTGAAATTTTTCTTTGGTGAGGTTTAGTTTTGCTGGTTTACAACAACGAAGGATTCTTCCACATTCTTGTATGATTTCTTATGTTTTATGAGGTGGAAGGTGATGGGTAATAGATTCAATAGAACATATGATGTCCTCAATCGGGATTTGTTTAGGGTCAAGATTAAAATATGATAAGTTTAGAATGGTGGAGGGAATGGATGATTCTGAGGGTTGAGAGAGAACAGGGTTAATATTAAGGTCATTTTGAGGGGGTAAAGAGATGGACCGATTGTACAGATTAGAGAAAGAGGTACACTCCACCTTATGAATAAGAGTCGATTGGTTTTTGTTTATAATATAGATTTCATCTTTCTTGATTTCATAAGCGTGGTTCAGGTCGTTTGTGTTAGAAAAATAGGTGTGCTCATTTCACCATAGACAATATAGCAATATTGTCACCCAACCATAGTTACAAAGGCCACCTTTGAGCACCTTAACCTTGACAGACAAAAAAATTATGGAAGCAATACAATAGCCAACCAAGGTAGCGCACCTTTATCCAAGGCTAGCACACCAAGAAAGAAGAACCAAAGACCAAGCAGAAAGTCCAACCAAAAACCAAAATACCAGTTGGAATAGTTGCAACTGCACTCCCTCTCCAAACTTGTGCACCACTTGTCTTATGCAGTTGTGAGATTCAGAATGACAAATGAGCTCTAGAGCCCTTTATTCATACTGCTTTATCTCACTTAACATGGCCGACTTCTCTTTCTGGAGGCTAATAAATCAATATTAAATATTATCTTGAGTCAACTTGTCTTCTAGGGTTATTATCCAATGTTTTAGGGTTTCTCTTGCTTCTTAGAATATTGTAGTCTTATCAAAGGTTACACGTGGAGGTTAATACCTCCCGCAGCTACCATAATATCAACACACCCTCCTAGCTAAGGAGGTATTAAAGGAAATGGTATTGAGCACAAACAAACCATTCAACCGGTAGCATCATCATAGCCACACAGGTTATCTCATGATCACGTAGATCAACTCACGAGTAACATTATCATTATCAGTATCATATGATAGCATCAACTTCATCATCTTTTGAATCCATACTCCATCTGATTAATCAGGCATGATGATGAATAAGTCACTCACTTCACAGAGTTATACAAGAACCATTCTTCTAATCCAGCCATATGTCCTAGAAGAATAATTGTTCCAACAGATGTTGGAAGCCACGCCATGGGCTATAAGGACTATTCTTCTAATACGGACATACGTCCTAGAAGAATGATTGTCCTGGACCATTTTCCCTCTAGCCACTACTGTGAACTCAGGGAAAATGTTTGTCCACCAAAAATCTTTTAACCTACACCATCCTCCACAGAAAGGATGTTTGTCCACCAGAAGTTTGTCCTTCCTGGACCATTCTCCACCTAGATAATGTTTGTCCATCAACACATTGACTATCCATATAGTTTGCAATCATCTCCAACACTAGTGGTAGTCTCCATGGCAATATGAACAATGCCATCCAATAGAACCCAATTGTTTTTATTCATAGTAGTATATAACTATTATCCAATGGTACACAACCACTCTCAGTAGCACACTACTACTAACCAGTGACATACAATCACTACCAATGGATCACATCCACCACAGTAGCATACAACTACTGTCCAGAGACATACAATCTCTACAACAATCATATCATCTGATATCAACCTGCATAACAATATCATGATACAAACTTAGTCATCTGGACCATTCTTCCACTCACATATATGAGATATGGAAGAGAATTTTCCCTTAGAAAGTTAAACATCATCCATGGGCTATCTGGAATATTCTTCCCAAGCATAGAAGAATAATTTTCCCTGATTTCTAATCCTGGGCCATTCCTCCAGCACTAATCATAGTGCAACCTGGAGAGAATGAGTCGTCCCTAGGGAATGCATGTCCTTGATTGCTAAACCTAGACCATTCACCTAATTGGGCCATTCCTCCGGCACTTATCACAGTACAACCTAGAGAGAATGAGTTTTCCCTAAGGAATGATTGTCCGTACCATTTCCTATGGAAATGAGTGTCCTGCACCAACCTCCAAAACAGACCATTCTTCGAAAATGATTACACTGTGAACTTTGAAAGAATGACTACCCAGAGAGGCGGACCATTCTACTTGACTGCTACTCAAAGTGACTGCCAAGAATAATGACTGTCCTAGACCATTCCCCCACACTGGCCACAAGGGGAATAATTTTCTATGGTACATCATCAATCTATTGGACCATTTTCATTACAGAAATTAATGTCCGATCTAGACCATTTTCCGAATTGGAAAATGATTGTGTGTTAGAAATATCGAACCACTTTCCAGACTGGAAAGGAACTGCCCATCCTGGATCATTTTTCGAACTAGAAAATCGATGTCCATAAATCAATAACATATCAGTTCTCCCTCCCAACCTAGGAGTAATCACTTCCTTTTTCAATAAGGGAGTCGTCTCCATGAACCCCAACTTGTCCCTTAAGTACGCAAACTTTTCATCTTGGACAAAGGCTTTACCAAAATATTTTCTATTTGCTCAACTGTGGAGATATATTGGAGAACCACTTCTCCCCTCTGGACTCTATCATGGAGAAAATAATACTCGATCTCAATGTGCTTCGACCTGTCATGGAACATTGGGTTCTGTGAAAGCTTCACACAACTTTGATCATCACAATATATCACAGCCAAATCCAACACCTGATCAAACAATCCAAAAACCAACTTATGGAGCCACACTACTTCCGTACAAGCATCACAAGTTGCAATATACTTTGTTTTTGTAGTGTTGAGTGCATCGGACTTATGTTTCCTGCTAGGCCATGACATCATGGCAAAGCTCAAACTGAAACATATTCAGGTAGCACTTCTTCTTTCATCTGCACTCCCTCCCCAATCTAAATGGATAAATCCATGCAGTTGTATATCATAACTTAAACTCCCAATATACTTCCTCTGTCATAGGAAGTTTTAACCATGCTTTTGTTGTACATGAGAGGCTCTGCAACAAGTTTGCTTTAATCCATATTCCTCCATCTGCATACAAGAGGTCTCTTTCTAGTATACCCCAAAACTTTGAGGTTGCTCTATATACGTTTCTTATTCAATTACTATGTTGAGAAGAACAGTCTTTACATTCACCTAATGTAAACTCCAACCCATGGATACTACAGGAGATATAATGGCTCAGGTACATTTATATTTGGTTACTATAACAATCTGTCATCATAGTCTTCTCCCTCCTTCTGGGATAACCCTCTAGCCATGAGTCTCGCCTTGTATCTATCAATGCTTAAGTCTTTTCACAATTTCTCACATACATTGTTCTTCATCATGACTTCCTTCCATTTGTTCTACTTGACTGCTTCTAGTGGGTTCAAACTGGTTCAATTTGTTGTTCTGACTTTTCTTTCTTTCTTGGAATCTTCATGTTCTTCCTCATGTTTCTCTTCAAATTTGGAGTCCATGGAATCTTCTATAGATTACATTTCCTTCTTTCCTGAAGGCTCCAACCTTTTGCCATAGGAACATAAATGTAGATGGGCAACCAAGGATATTCAAGGCTTCTTTTCGAATAATTCTTCTAGAGTCAAACTGAACATTTTTTATTTATCATGGCTGCTACTTCCAATGAAGAACATGGGTAGATACTTCATAGTCTTTATATATGTATCTTCAATGGATCATATCAGTGGGGATTAGCTCCCTCCTAATATTGGCTTCATGCCTGAATGAGAAATATGCATTCTCTTCTTTTGGAATTATGTGATCATCTCCCTCCATATGAGAGATTCCATGCTTTCGTCTGCTGCATCTCTCTTTGCTTTCTACAAAGTGTCACAATCTTGTTATGGTTTCCTTTTGATTTCTAACTTCCTTTGAGTCTAACTCCTCTAAGTCTCTTTAACTTTGTTTCTATCTATTTTGATTTTTTCCCATCTGGTAGTTGTTTCATCCTTATAAACTTCTTTTATGACAGCTTCCGCAAGGATTATTCATCAAACATATTTCACAAGGGAACCTGCCCAAAACAAGAACAACAAGAGAAAACAAGAAATATCTATCTAGAGGAGATGTTAGTTCATATTGTAAACAAGTACAATAAGCATATATATCAATGGTATTCATATGAAATCAAGTATTTATTGCACCTATCAATAATAGAGTCTTTCAAAGACTGCTTTCACAATTTGTAATGTAGCAACTATCACCCTTGATATACACAAATTTGAGGCTTAACAATTTAATCAAACCTGGAACCTGAAGCCTCAACTATTGTGGAGGGTATGCTTGTTCCTCTGAATGCATTGAATCCAAGATTATAACTTGGACAAGGTCTTTAATACTTTTCCTCCAAACACACTCATGGTTTTCTAAATGATACAACTTGGATAGGATATATAAGTGCATACCTTTGAAGTCTTGTAGCATTGTCCAACTTGTCTTCCAATCTGAAACTAGATACCATCTTGACAAGAAGAGATTAGAAACTCAATCACAAGATTCAATGATTAGAACAAGCTATAAACTCTAAAATTTCCAACTTTGACTACAAAAATCAATTTGACTAGAAGTCAACCTTTTACTTTTACTTTGACTTTTACTTTGACCAAAAAATCAAACCTGACGTTTTTTCTAGGTGAGAGTACCAAGAGGTGTGCTAGGCTAGGGCACACTAGGATTTCAAGGAATTAGATCAAACGTTTCATCGCAAGTGCCCAAACACAAGGGTTAGGTTTTGTTGCAGCTGCATAATCAGAAAACCTAGTTGCAGTTGTAACTGGTGCCACAACGAGCTTAAAAAATAACTTCCCAATCTATCTTCCAGTGATTAGACTGTCTGAAAGTAGTGAGGGCCCATAACCTATTAGAAAAATAGGTGTTCTCATTTCACCATAGACAATATAGAAATATTGTCACCCAACCATAGGCACAAAGGCCACCCCCGAGCACCTTAACCTTGACAGACAGAATAATTTCGAAAGCAATCCAATAGCCAACCAAGGTAGCACACCTTTCTCCAAGGCTAGTGCACCTAGAAAGAATAACCAAAGACCAAGCATTAAGTCCAAACCATAACCAAGAGAAAGTCCAACGAAAAAACAAAATACCAATTACAGCAGCTACAACTGCACTCCCTCTCTAAAATTGCGCACCACTAGTCTTATTCAGTTGCGAGAGTGAGAATGACAAATGATCTCTAGCGCCCTCTATTTATACTGCTCTATCTCACTTGACTAGGCCAACTTCTCTTTCTGGAGGCTAATAACTCAATATTAAATATTCTCTTGAGTCGACTTGTCTTCTAGGGTTATTATCCAACATTTTAGGGTTTCTCTTGCTTCCCATAATATTCTAGTCTTGTCAAAGGTTACACGTGGAGGTTAATACTTCCCACTTATACCATAATATCAACAGTTGGTACCATGTTCTTTGTAGAAACAAAGAACGGTATTTGATATCAACTAGGCTTCCAAATGCCACTTGTAATTATCAAACCATAACAACTGTGTAAAATATGAGAACGATTTTTGTATATAAACTCGTTTTGAAGAAAAACTCTCTCAGTTTCTTTAAATTCATCTCCAGCTGGCCACAACAGGTGTCACAAAAACATGTCTCAAACAGGAGATCGCGAAAACGAAAAACATAGGGCTCAAATATTCTTTCGAATATCCCAATCTGTGACACCATTATGAAAAATGAAAGAGTTTAATGTTCTTGGGTCTATTCTTGAATATAACCTCCTTTGGATTTTTAAAATTCATCTTATTTCACCCGGAAATCCTCCTGGAAGTCAACTAGTCAAAATTGCCAGTTCAGCAGTCTTAAAACAGAGTTTCAACAGGACGTTCTGTAGCACCACTTCTATGTCAAATAACTCTCTAACCATATCACATTTTGAAAAACTGATAGAGGTTTTTGTTATTTGGTATGTGGTGAACAAAAACCTCGTCCAATTTTCAAACATTCCTTCCCATTTGTTCATAGTACAAGTTTTAAGTTAGTCACTCAAAAATGGAAAAAGCTTCCAAAAATAACTCTACATAATTTGGTCTTTGCGAAAATTTTGGTAGCAAATTTTGGTTGCACCTGCCTATGTGTCTCTGTGCAATTTGGTATTTCCATCACAATCCGTAGCTACATCACTTCAACGTTGACAGGACGGGTAGCAACCTCAGGTATTAGCAGCACCATTAGTCTTAGGAGATTTGGCAGTGTTTTAGGTAGTAAAATGGCAGAACATGCTATATAAACAATTCATCAACGCCATGGCACTATGGAATGTTTTTTCTCTTTTGTATGATGAGACTAATCAAGAACTTTGATTTGATAGGTTAGAAGCTTGTATATGCCTGTAGAGGTTATTTAGTTGCTTATGGAGAGGCAAGCCTCTTCTGGCTGCAAATTCTTGTGCTAACATAGGCTCCATGGGGGATAGAGTCCTCCATGTGAGGCTCTAAGAACTCTTGTAGTTTCAGTGCCTTATCCTAGGGTTGTGGAGTCAACAGTCAACCATTCTCTAAAAAAAAAATCTCAAGCCCTGCCTTTATTCACACAAACTGACTGTTATTTCTGCAAACTGAAGGAAAAAGAAATGCTCGGGCAGCGAGCTTATTTCCTACCCTATTCTACTCTAACCAGCTCTGCAATTTGGTTAGGTAAATGTTGATTCCCATAACAGCCATTCAAGCAATTTTAAAATTGAAGAAACCTTGTCTTTGTCACTGATCAAAAACTGATGTCTGAAATTTAACAAAAGTGATAAGAATTCATTCAAGAAACCATACTCACCCAGAAATGTTGATGAGTTTAAAAAGTCTAAAATCTTCAAGTTCTATGAAATGTATAATTCTATGAAGGCTACCACCAGGTCTTTGAAATAGAGATCAGAAACATGTTGATCCACAGAGAACACTTGCTCAACCATGACTACTTCTCTGTTGGAAGACCGATGACCTTTTTGTTCTCTTGAGTCGAGATCTTGATTATCCATCATTATAACTTTCTCTTCAGAAAAGTGCTCAGAGGATGATGATAAAACAATGTTAAAATCATATGAATAAGGATCAGTTAAAAACATATAATTGCCTATGCAATCATTAGTTATCATAGGCTCATCCTGGTTAGCAAACTGATCATAAAATTCGGACTCATACCTGTTTCTAGAGTACTCAGCAAATATTGAAGAATTATGACCTGAATCTTAAATAAACTCACATGCTTGTTGTCGTTCCAAATCTACTTCAAACTCGTTACCTTCTTGCTCAAAATCTGAACCATATTCATAGTTCACTTGTTTATGTGCTTGCATATTTTCAGAGTAAACCTGCTCTTCGATCCTCCTGGAAGCATAGATGTTCTCCTCTACCTCTTGAGCATCTTCAAACAAGCTCCTTAAGGATGAAGACTTCATTTCTAACAGGAGAAGAGTAAGTTCTGAATGAAGGCCCATAGCATAATATATCATGGCAATTGTCTCTGAAGTCCTGATCTCCAAAGACATATCATGGTAGATGTTGTAAAATCTTCGATTAAAGACAGGCAAAGCTTCACCCTGCTCTCTCTTCAAAGCATAAAAATCAGCAAGGTATGAATCTAGTGATTTGTACTCACCCCAATACTTCACAAAAGCATTAGAGAAATCGATCCAAGAGCTAATAGAATCAACTCTCAGACCCTTAAACCATACAGCATCATCTCTGATCAAAGACTTAGAGAGAAATCTCATGATCACATCTTCATGAACAATCTCGAACCGATCAATAAAATCCTCAAAGGATTCCAAGTGTCTCTCAGCTGAAACTTGATTCTCTCTAGAAAACTGGGGAAGATATTCAAAGCAGTCAAGAGGATAAGGATGAAGGAGATAGGGCAACCTCAAAGGCTTGAACATCTTCATTATGATTTTAATTTGAAAGTCAGTGGGCTAATCATGAGAGCTAACAGGTTGATGACAAGGTTCAGCAGTAATGCAAAAAGGTGCTGACTTCTGGATAGGTTTGGAATCAGCTCCGACCTCTGTAAGGTTACATGGTTGATCATATTCAAGGGAGATTTGAATACAATGATCATCTTTATGAACGGGCTTAGGTAAAGATATTGAATCAACATCTACAATACAAGCAATATGCAGATCTTCTTCTTCTAAATATGGATATATAAAAGAAGGATGATGATCATCCGAATATACAAAACAGATGATGATTCTCTTAATGTGTGAAGGGAAAAGCATGAAAGAGATAAGAAAGAACAACAAAATTTCATGTAGAATACTAATGAACTGATACTTGGGTTTAGAATTCAGCCCCTTCATCTTTCTGTCAATCGGATCCTTCCCAGTGGAGTCTTTAATCGTGAAGTTTCTAGGCAGCTTGCTATAGTCAATTCATTGTCCTTCCTTTGTCTGCCATCAAAGTTGGATCGATGTCGTTCTCCCAGGGAAACTGGCTTCACTTTCTCTCCCCAGCAACGGCGCCATTTATGTTAGCACTCCAAGAGTCACTCCCAGACTACAAATGAGAGTAATCTTGGTAACATAGAAACAAAAAGAATTTATTGGTTTTCTAGATCAAGAAAAAGAAAACAAGGAAGGAAAAGGACAGTAAGCTGTTGTAAATCGGTGATGCACCATTGGGCTATGGAGTCAAGCAAACACCCTGCTCATTAAATGAATTAATCTGCATATCTGATAAAGGTTTTTTAAATAGAGTAAGAAAAAAATAACACAAAGAAGAACATCCATAAAGCAGAGATCTTCTCTGCATAAATAAATCCAAGGAACTTGAATGTAAACAATGACTAATAGGTAAGATACATTAGATCCTCAGATGCTTAAGAATCCATTAATCAAAGGCAACCATGATCATGAAGGTGTACAATTAATTCAAGTAATAAGACAAGTTAGAAAACAAAATAAAAGATACAATATGATAACACAAATATCATGAACCTTCAATAACATAAATGTTTACAAAAACAAAAGTCCCTCAGGGTTACAAAGTTCACAGGCAAAGTGCCTCCTACAACTCTCTCATCTCTCTTTCTCATGAATCCCAAACCCCTGCCCTATTGTATAATGAATATATAGCCATATAGTTCCTTTCTAGCTCACCCATTCGAACTCCGACCCCTTTCAAAAAATAGAAACAACTACAAACAGAAAATGACACGTTTTAACTAATTTCCTGCTTTTCAGGAGGCGAAATTATGAAAACTAGGATTATAAACGCCACATGTAATTCTCAAACCATACAAGTTGTGTAAAATATGAGAACGTTTTTTGTAGATAAACTCATTTTGAAGAAAAACCTCTCTCGTTTTCTTTAAATTCATCTACAACTGGCCGCAACAGGTGTCACAAAAACATGTCTCAAACAGGAAATCACGAAAACTGAAAACATAGGGCTCAAAGATTCTTTCAAATCTCCCAATCTGTGACACTTGTGTGAAAAATGAAAGAGGTTAATGTTCTTGGGTCTGTTCTTGACAATAAATTCCTTTGGATTTTTAAAATTCATCTTATTTCACCCGAAAATGCTCCTGGAAGTCAACTGGTCAAAAATGTCAGTTCAGTGGTCTTAAAACAGAGTTTCAACAGCACATTCTGTAGCACCAATTCTATGTTAAATAAATATCTAACCATAGAACATTTTGAAAAAATGGGAGATGTTTTTTTTATTTGGTATGTGATTAACAAAAACCTCCTCCGGTTCTCAAAAATTCCTTACCATTTGTTCATAGTACAAGTTTTAAGTTATTCACTCAAAACTGGCAGAAGCTTCCAAAAATAACTCTGCATAATTTGGTCTCTGCCAAAATTTTGGTAGCGCCCTATTGGCAGCCAATTCACATTTTTCTACTGTCTTTATAAGCTGCCTACACCAGTGTTTTGCAAACCTTAATTTTTCGTCGCAATTCTCAAATAAAACGACACTTTTATTTTTTGCGCTATTTGCACACCTACCTTTGTTCTCGTTTTCACGACTGCAAGCGTGAAAACTTGGTTTTCGAAGTCGCATTAAAATCATCACTGAATTATCGTTATCTTTCTTGTCGATATGCCCATTGCGTTTACATTTTACTTATCATTTTACAGTTGGCAAGACCTCTTGATCTGTACTCATTTGACATTCTTTGTTTGATTATACAGTTTCGTTTCATGAGTAATTGAGTTTGTGACGCATTGGTGATTGGATTTACATGTTCTTTGATTGATCGACCTGATCATTGGTTACATAAAAAAACATTGGTGTTATGATTAAACTCGTGGTATGAATCGTTCTATACAACGCATGTCACATAGTAAAACCCTTGGTATTGGTTTCGATTCATTTGTTTGGTTTTGAAACTATAACTATTGCTCGCGTGAATGATTAATCCACTTACCAAAGGTTTCGATTGATTGATTGAAGTGGCATGGTTGTAACACATATGCATTGTGATTTGAATAGTTGTAAGCACCGGTGGTTGTACCATGGTAATGACTATCCTGCATGGGCATAAATAGCTCCACCACCTTCGCACGATATGTCATTAATGTTTTTCCCCCTATCCCTGTTTCACCTCTGCTAGTTCGGGTAAGCCTGTGAGCATTCTGCCCCTGTGTATGTTGTGATTCAAACCCTGGCTCGTTCACATTGCTCACCGTGTGCTCCTCTCTATGGCACCGATGGTGCAAATTGAGTCGAACGGTAGTCAAGCCCTCCTACTGTTCGATAACGCCCGGAAAGATTTAGAGGATAGTGGTTGGCTCACGTTTGTACATAGGTTCGAGGGTTTCAATCTGTTTGTTTCACAGTAGTTCACCCTTACCTTTGATGGGTGTAGGGCCAAAGTAGGTGACATTCAGCTTGAAATCAGTGAAGAGTTCATTAGCTCAGCCACAGGATTAGCAGCCACAGGCTAGTGATGGTTCAAAAACTCTAAAGTTGATGAGGTGCCATGGCCATTACTGTTCGTATCACGAAAGGTCACATCCTGTGACAAAGGTATGCCTATTTCCACACTTAAACCAAGGTGGCATGATATTTTGATAGTGGTTAAACAATTTGTAACTTGTGAGGGTCGGTATGGATTGGTTTTTCTTTATCACCTTCAACTGTTAATGAATTTCATGGGTTATCGATTGAACATGCCATTTTATTTCCAGGGTAGTCTTTACAAAATGGCTAAGAGGTTTAAACGAGAGAAGGCCGATAGTAGTTTGTTTCACCACGGTCTGATCAGACTCATCGTCGTTCATCATTTAAACCTCCACGGCGATAATTGGCAAGCTTTTCTCTCTCAAAATGGCTTTGTCGATTCAGAGTCTGTCCAAATCGATAAGTTTGTGGTCAGTCAAACCAAGGTCGGACCACCTGTGACTTTTCATGCCCTTCTACCCTCTCCCAAACCCTCGGTATGCCCTGATATCGACCTACCCGACATTGTAACAGACAAGGTTGAGGCTGTAAAAAAGCATGTGAGCAAGAAAGTCAAGGGTAACCCTACTGTCGATGGCAAAGGTAAAAAGAATGCTCGATTGATATCGAGACTAGCCCAGAATAAACCTAAACCAAATGTTGATCAAAAGCCCATAGTCCTCAGCGATGACTCAAACTCTGATATTGAGCGCTTCCTGGCTAGTGAGTACCCTTATTCCCATGGTATGTGCTCTGAGCCACCCTATGACTTTGTTTCTAATTTTCCCCCATGCTTGAAGAATAATCCTAGCTACCCAGGGATCAAACTACCTGATGAAACCCTCGATGATCTAAACAAACCCTCAACTGTCGTTTCAAAGCCCGAGCAAACAGCATGTTTTCAATGTAATGTGTGGCTTGAACGCTACTATACCAACGTTCCCTTGTTACAGTCGAAAATCAAATCATTGGAAAACCAAGTTACAGCACTGTCAAGAGAAAGGGACAAGCTTCAAGCTAATGACAAGAAGCAAAAAACCACTAGTTCAATTGTATTTAGGAATGTCGAATCGGCTACAGCCTTCGTCAATTACAAACTGTCATAATCCAAGCTGTTTCATTTGGTCCAGGTATGATTTTCAATTTTAAATTTCGTTTCAGGAGTGGCTTGAATTAATGTATAATGAAGTTTTGATTTCTATTAGTTATGTTTATGATTTTGTTATAGTTTAATCTTGTACGGTAGATTCATTTTAAAATTAAAAATAGATACGATTTGTTTATGCGATTTGATGTGCCCAGTTTAGTGCAAGCAATTCATTGATTTTGATTTGGTTTGTTTTATTTGTATATCAATTCTGTTTGATAGTTGACTTGGTATGATTTTAATTAGTTTCGTTTGCTCCTAATAACTCAAAACGACTATGTTCTGTATTGAATTAGTATTCTCGATTGGATTTTAATTATCTTCAACCTATGTTAAAGATTACCTTGCTATAATCGTGGACTTGTGTTGATTCGTAACGGTTGTAATAGACACAAGATGTTTCGATTCGTTTTGGTTTGATTGATGCATATCTTGAGTTAGCACGATTACTTGTTTTGAGTTAGATTGATATCGAAAGTAGATTTGATACTGCGCTATTGGTTTTGATTTTCAAAAAAGATTTGGTCTCTATTGAATTCGTATGAGAAAACTCGACTAATAGTTTGTCTTTGAAATTGATTCAAATAATGATTTCGTTGAATATCAATCGATTCTGTCTGCCCCCAATTGGCAATAACAAACGTTGGACGAGTCCCACAGATCCTGTTATCAACCGATTAATTCCATTATGATTTCGTTTGTGATAATTTACACACTAGTTTTGATTTGATTCGCTAATAGCATGGATCGTTTGTTTATGTTTAATATAGTGATATCAATCTGAAAACAATCCTGTTATTTTCGTATGGATTCGATCATATTTCCTGTTAATGGATGAGGCAGCATAAACGATTACATATGATTTGTTAAAATTGTTCGTTTTGATTTCAATTGGTTATGAAAACGATTTCATTGTTGTTCGGTTATCCAATACGATTTTGTTAACCCAAATTGGTGATGACGAATCAAACAGAGTGTATCCGTCTTTGTTATCATTTGGTTGAATACGATTTGGTTTGCTCAAGTTGCATACAAGTGTCGATTTGAATGGTGCTTTTAGCAATCAAATATTTTTTAAATAGTTTGAATATGTTTTTTAAGATTCGAATTGATTTTTAATACGATTCTGTGTTTGATTTAGACCAGCTACAGAATCACAAGATTCTGTAGCTAGTCTTTAGAATTAGATTTTTATCAATTTTATCAACAAAATATCCTCTTAAATTGTCCATTTTTATCCTCTTTCAGGTACATTCGAATTGCAATAATCAATTGGGCATACTGTGGCAGTCTAGGAGATATTTGTGTGATATAGTTTTTATTTTAGGTTGTTAGTTTAATCAGACTTGGGATATTTTCCCATATTTGTGTAAACAGTTTTGATAACTTCCACAGGGATGTTTTACCCTGTGGGAGGTATTTAAATACTTGTCATTTTTTGTAATAATGATCATCCTCACTTGTGGGAGAACCGGGCTATGGATTTATGATACAAACTGAGACGAGAGTTGATGTCTTGTAACATCTTTCGCTTTCAATATATCAAACTTTTGTTTCAAGTTTTATGCATATCAGTTTGCAGTTGATTATAGACTACTTTAGCTATCATAATCTATTGCAGGATGATATGATTTGATAAATGTGCTATCCATATCTGATCTCTTTCATTATTTTTTACAGCAATTACTTTGTTTCAGTTAATGAATCACAGATTTATCTTCTTCGTTAATTGAATCATTTTGTATAGATCTTTGCATACAGATTTATCTAACTGTGAAGACTTATAAATCATAAGGTTGCTGTAAATTTTTATGTCTTGTTTGTCCTGTAATTATATTTGAAGAGCACAGTTGCTTCTAGTTTACGAGAAGCTCGTGGATAATTCGGTGCGGGTTTTCTCCCTCCGATCAGCTAAGACAATCATTACATATAGGATGAATCTGAAGCGTTTCTTCAGGTCAGTTTGTTATTTATTTGATAGTTAATTTGTTAGTATAATATAAGTAGTTTAGTTAGAGATATGTATAGTTTAGATTTATAGTTAGAGTTAGCATCTTAGTTGTTTAGTTTAGATATTTTTTATTTTATTTCTTTTTCATAAAATTGAAAAAATCAAAAAAAATAAAATAACTCTCGTTGTCTTGGGACAGAATACGAATGAGTTTTTCAGGTTTTCATTCAAATCTGTAAATTGTAAGTATTGCACATTTGTGAATAAGATTTATTTATGTTAGTAGTTAGATATTTAATTTCTTAGAGTTAGTATAGTATTAGATAGTAGATTGTATATATTAATAGTTTTGTTTTGTTTTTATTCGTTTGTTTTAATAGTTATTTTTAGTTAGACTAGTTAATTTAGAGTAGTTTTCTTTTCATTTTCCTAGGACTTAGATCGGCTAACGGAGCCGCTAAACCCGTCAGGGTGGTTCATCCCAAACGGCTTGGGTTATTTAGACAACCCCGGACCGGTTCCACTCTCCCAGTTGACGGACGGTCAATTTCGCCCGTCAACAAATGGCACTAGAAGGAGGGCCTGAAATTAATTAATGGCACGAGGCAGTCGTAAGACTC
Source organism: Picea engelmannii (assembly GCA_009831015.1). Taxonomy (NCBI): domain Eukaryota; kingdom Viridiplantae; phylum Streptophyta; class Pinopsida; order Pinales; family Pinaceae; genus Picea; species Picea engelmannii. The sequence continues at coordinate 239,588 of ML784662.1, read as the reverse complement.
CTCCACCACCTAATCGCTCACCTATAGTGATAAGAAGTCATTTGAACGATAATATTCCCCCTCAAACAGCAACCACATCAAACGACGATCCACGGATCACATTTGAGCCAGTAACCCCAAATCCTACAGGTGGTGACATACAAGAGATTGTCTGCCAATCTCTTATAAGAACACATAGTGCCTTAGCCCATTTGAGGCAACCAAACCGTCCGCTGGACCAACCTTTGGATTTCTCTGATATCAGAGAACAATTAGGAGGCACTAACCTCATTGTGAACCCTACAGATCCAACCCTCAATCCTGATGCAGGAGGATCTGGAATACCTCCTTCACCACCTCCATCATCTCCTTCTTCTGGAGGAGGAGATTCTTCTGAAGAAGGCAATTCCCCTTCTCAACCTTCCACACCCACTACACCAATGGCCAACCAGAACAACCCAGCTAGGCCTTGGCTCGACTAGGATGCGGTAGCTGTACCTGGAGCTCAGCATCCCTTACCTAAACATCCAGAGAAATGGCTTCCCAAGTTTGACCCTGACTCAAAACAGATCGCTGAAGATCACATTAAAAAGTTTATGTTAGCCATAAGACTCCGCAATGTCGAACATGAAGACGTTGTCTGTAGGTTGTTCCCCTATACGTTCGAGGGAAATGCATCTACATGGTACTTTGCCCAGCAACCCCATACCATCGTGTCTTGGGAAAAGTTTGAGTCATGCTTTTTGGAAAAGTTCGGAGACGGTGAGCCTCCGGAAGTCTTAGTCATGGACCTTTCTAGCTTAAGAATGAACCCAAAAGAAAAATTTAAAGACTTTAATCAAAGATTCTTAACACTTAAAAACCAAATCCCTACGGATTCCATGCCCGCCGAGAATCTTATAATAGCATACTACACTAAAGCTTTACATCAAAGTATAGCTATTTGGGTTAAACGATCTAAGAAAGCCACGTTGTTAGAAGCCTTCGAGGAGGCCAGCTAGATTGAAAAAGACATACTTAGTCTTAAAGACTCTACTAGCAATGAAACTGAGACTAGTTCTTCTTCCAAAAAGAAGATCAAAATCCTCCCCAGACCTACTCAAAGTAAAACACAACCTGAAAGCTCTGATTTAGAAAACTTAACTAAAGTTGTTCAAAAATTGTCAAATCAAGTTATAGACTTAAAAAGGACGACCGAAGAAGCTTCTTCGAACAAAGGGCCTTACAAACCCCCGTTCTGGAAGTCTTTTCCCACCAACCGACCTAATCCAACCACCGAAGGCCTTAATCTAGAAAGTCTGCAATGCGCCCTTCAAACAATTCTAGAAGCTCAAGATAACTTGATGCCTCCTGAGATTCCTGAGGAGGTAGTTGAACAAGAGACAGTTCAAGAAGAGGAGTCTTCTCCAAACATTTTTGGACACTTCTCGGATAGCATCTTTCAAGCTAACTTTGAGACAGTGCATCCCTATAATACCAGTAGTAAGACAGCAAACAAATCTTCTGCCGAAAACACTACAACTTCGCCCCCAAAGCAATCTAAACCAGCTGAGACTAAACAGAGTAATGTGAACCCCAACTTAGATTATGATGTAGTTGAAGATCTTAAAAAGTTGAGAGCTAACATTTATGTTTATGAGTTATTGAAATTTCCATTTCTGCTACAAAAAATGTTACAGAATATCTCAGAGAATGGAAAAAATGGTAATTCAAGTGGTAACAAGGTTGTGCAGAACAAAGTTCCTTAGAAGACTTCCACTAAAACCAATCTTGATCCTCAAGATAAAGGAAGCCTTCCCGTAAATAATGTAAATAATGTAAATAATTGTAACGACCCTACTTAAATAAATGTAAAGGATTATTAATTATAATTAAATTGATAATCTGATTGTCCTAAGATGTTAGCTAAACAATAATTGTTTCTTATATAATATTAACTAAATTAATTATCATTAATTATTTGTTCATA